>JAAGEH010000311.1:35438928-35685235 GCA_011751065.1 Lasiurus cinereus | reverse complement strand
GAGGGCAGTTAGGGGCAATTGGTCTGCCAGGGGAGGGCAGTTAAGGGTGACCAGGCTGGCAATGGAGGGAAGTTAGGGATGACCAGGCCTACAGGGGAGGGCCATTGGGGGCGACCAGGCCAACAGAGGAGGGCAGTTAGGGGCAATCAGGCTGACAGGGGAGCAATTAGGCATTGATCAGGCTGGCAGGTGAGTGGTTAGGGGGTGATTAAACTGGCAGGCAGAAGCTCTTAGGGGCAATCAGGCAGGCAGGCAGGTGAGTGGTTGGGAGCCAGCAGTCCTGGATCTTGAGAGGGCAGTGAGATATCCCTTGAGGGGTCCCAGATTGGAGAGGGTGCAGGCTGGGCTAAGGGACACCCCCCACCCTCCTTGCATGGATTTCATGCACCAGGCCTCTCGTTAATAAATAATAATACTAGAATAAACACTGTGTTCCACATACTCACAACTGTAAACCTACTTTTGCCCAACTGTGTAGAAGACAAGCTATATTATGAGAATGATGTGTGTTTTCGTTTTTTATTATTTGTATAACAAACTGTCCCAAAACATAGTGGTGTAAACTAGGAACCATTCAATTTGTTCATGATTTTGTGAATTCACAGCTGGTACAAAGGCTCAGCAGGGATGGTTTAACTCTGTCCCAACTGGTACTGACTGAACTTTGCTGGGATTAGAGGATAAAATATGGCCTTAATCATATATATAGCACTTGATACTAGAAATCAGCTGAAATACCTAAGTGCTCATCCATGTGGCCTCTCTTCTCAGCAAGGTAAGTTGGACTTTTCTTGCATGGTAGCTCAGAGCTTCTATAGCACAAAAGTGGACATACCAGATCTTGTAAGTCCTAGAATCAAAAGTCACACAGTCTAGTTCCCACCACATTCTAGTGCTCAAAACAAAAGGTCAGCTCAGATTAAGGAGAGGGGAAATAGACATCACCTCCCCATGGAAGTTGTAGCATGTGCTTAGAATTTCAAAATAGAGTACTTCATGATCTCTATCAGGTCCAGATGTGGATGAAACCCCTGGAGATCTGTAAACTACTAGTAAAAGGACAAATTATCTTTCTACCACACCCACAAAGTGCAAGGATAAGACATGGACACTTTATTTTAAAAGTGGAATATTGGGAAAGCACACAGCAATCAGCAATCCAGAGCAATTTTGAAATCCAGGCATATGTTGTCAGTTTCCCTGACTTTAGCATCAAAGAAGATTCCTTGATTAGAGTTCATTTCTGCTTTCTAGAAGTGGCTCCCCCATCTATTTTTTTCATCAGCGCCTGGCTCTACACTCTGGGCTTTTAAACCATCTTTCATTTTCTGTAATAAATGGATTATGATTTCACCTGAGTAGCTTTCTCAGCCTGCTTTCTGCTAAAAGAAAATTGCGGCCCAGAGGCCTCTCTATTTTTAATGATGTTCATCCTAAAATCCTAGTTCATGCTGCTTTCTTCAATATATTTCTCTTAAAAACTTTATAGTTTTTTTAATGAATCCTGTTGGAATTTACTCTAAGACAGTAAGATAGATAGTTTCCAAGGATGGCCATAATAATCCCTCCAATTCCATGTATACTTTTGAAATGTACCTTTGCCACTTCTCCCATCAAGATTTGGAGAGTCCTCCCTCTCACTGATTGCAGGCTGGACTTGTGACTTGGTTTGGCAACAGCATAAGGCAGAAGTGACACTGTGTTACTTCCAGGCCTAGGCCTTAAGGGACCTAACAGCTTCTGCTTTTTTACTCTCAGAGCCTTGCTCTGCCATGGAAGGAAGTCTTTGTCCTGCTGGAGAAAGAGGCCAAATGGAGGAGGACGCATGTGTTCCTTACCAGAATTTTTGACCCCTAGAATTGTGAGCAATAAAATAGCTGTTGTTTTAAGTCACAAAGGTTTGGAATGGTTTACTCCATAGTAATAGATAACCAGAAGAAGAGAGCAGGTTGTCTTCTAAAAGGTTTTTCATTACTTTGTCTTAATCTTATTAAGTCCATTAAATTTTTCAGGCTCGAAAATTCAGTCTCATTGAGATCCCAACTTAGATTGTAGATAATGACTTGTGCTAACCTAGCTCACAGAGACTGATGGATAAACCACAATGTCAATTCACTAATAAAAAAGACAAAATAGGTCTGTCAGGTAGACAAGATGCTTATTCACCTTCTTTAGTTGGTGAAGCCTCTACCTATGGGAAAGTTATCTGTGGCAACAGTTTATAATCAGGAAGTTATTTGATGAAATAGATCCAGAGCAAGAGGTGGGTCGGAGATCGGAAAAATAGACAGCTGTGGTTATACCTTAGAGAATTATAACTTCTTAATGCTTGAAGGGACCATGAGGCACCTTGAAAAATACTTGTATGGGCATTTCTCAAGTTTACTCCCCCTATCTTTTTTCTAAAAAAAAATGTTTTGTACATTCAGTTACATTAGATTCAAGACTTCAAAGCCCTAAAATTCTTCTTTCTGAATTGCTCTTTTTCTAGTCTAATATTTCTCGTCAGAGTACAGTTCTTTCCCACTCCCTGCATAGAAATTTTGGCAATATCTGGAGACATTTTGTTGTTGTCACAACTTGGGGATGGGGTGGATGGCGCTACTGGATACTAATGAGTACTGGCCAGGGATGTCACTCAGCATTCTAGTGCACAGGACAGCCCCCACTAGGAACTATTGAACTAAAATATCAATAGTGTTGAAGTTGAGAAACCTGTTCTACTCTGATTTATTTTCTGGTGATTAATGATTAAGTTCTTAAAGCATACTCTTATTTTTTATGTCTTCAAGTGGTAAAATGTATTATTGTCTCCCTATATTACTACGCACAAAAATGTTTTGGTTATTCTAAGTCCTTGTATTTCTTGAATTTTAGTGATTTCTGCACCACTTTTACTTGTATTCTTATCTAGGATACTTTTTACCCTAGTATTGTCTAATAAGTTGCTTGCCCTAAATTTACATTTAAATATTTTTTTCAGTAAAATCAAAGAATGTTGTGTTATGTCTTTATAAGCCCTAAACACATAGCACCAGTTTTTGCCTAATTGTGGAGATAATATTTCCAATACTGACTTCAAATAAAACAGTTTTTTGGGAGACCAAAATGCATAGCTAAAAGGTTTGTCAGATTCTTATGTAGAACCTACCTTACACGGCTGCATGAGGGTGATCAGTTTCTCAGGGGCTTTGGTAGGACACTGACAAGGACATTCTATGTCTTTGGAAGATGGCCTCAAAGAGCTAGGTAGCCAAGTTTCCTGATGGCAGATGGCATCAGGAGGTAACTGAGCAGGGCTGAGAGCTGAAGTCATAGAAATTCTAAGGGAAGACTCAGCTCTCTGGATTAGATAAGAACCTGAAATCCCATCTTATCTCTCTCCCCTGTATGTAGACATAGCCATCCAAGAGACAAATTGATGATACAAACTTTCCAAAGCATGAGACTGCACTCCTTGGCAATCCCTTCCAAATTTCATTTATGTTTCCTTCTTATCTCTTGCAAAACAATAAGCAGATGTTTTCTATCAGCTCTTATTTATCTGTGCTATTGATGAGGGAGACTGGCATATATAATCCCACACAGCTAACAGCCCTATAGTTATTTCTCTTTGGTTCAGGAATGCATCCATGGAAAAATGAAAGGGGCTTTTTAGAGCCAGATGACTTAATTCTAAGTCCTGGTTAATCCCCTTAGGAGCATATAACCACTGAGAAACTTTTCTAGATTTAGTTTCTTCATTTGTAAAATAAAAATAATAATGCTTTGTCTCTGTTGTTTGCATGGCTCAAATGAGATAATCCATGAAAGTCCTTTATAAGCTCTAGAATGCTATTCAAATACATGGAGCTATTTTACTATAGACAAGGTAACATTTGAACATTGGATCATCTCGCAAGGGCAGAATTGAACATAAAGACATAAAGAGTCTAGGAAAGTAGTGGAGTTCTTTAATCATATCTAACTGATGAATGCCTGGACCAGCCCCATTGGACAGAAAACAGAACTTTACCCCCATCCCTTGTCATTGGCTCACTGTCTGCCAGTTCATACTTCAAAACTACATCTTAGAGGAGGTTGTGGTATGAAATTAAATGTTCTGATGGAAAAGGGAGGACTTAAGCTTTCTCTTGCTTCCCACTCTGGCCACAAGCTGCAGCTTAGAGGAGTAAACAAACAAACCATCACCACTCCCCAACACTCACATTGGAAAGTAAGATTTCTAGAAAATAAATTGTAAAGTGAGTAATGAAAGGTCTACTGTTTTTCCCTTTTAAACTGGGGATCATTTTGTTTGGTGCACTACATGGAGAGAGACCCAATCTGAGCCCTCTGGCATTGCATAATGTAGAGGTATTATTATTATTATTTTCATTTATAGGGCCCTATAACTTTCCTAGGAACCCAGTTAGTTTACACAGTTTGTCTTTTAATAACTCAAAGTCATCTGGTGATTCTGGGAAACTGCTTGTTTCATGAGACCACAAACAGAGGACATCCAGCCAGCCTTCCTGCCACCTCCACCCCCAGCCAGTCTCACAATATAACGAACACCCTGGGCAACCACACCTTGTCGGTCAGAGATGACAAGGGAAGAAAAATGTCCTCACCATTCCAGCCCCAGGCGAATGCTGTTATTGCAGAGCTTCCTCTGGCTGCAATAAGCCCTTATCACATGCACGTGAGGCTCTACCAACAGTTGGGTCAGAGATGTGTGAGGTGTGTCACAGGGAGTCCAAACTCAGCCCATGAAGTAAAGGCAGAATGAGAAGTGGATGGGGTCATGAGTCAAAAATGACAAAAGGGCTCAGTAGGTCTGGGCCACGATGTGAGCTGTCAAAGCTAACCAGACAGGATTCCCTACACAAGCATGTCAAACATGTGGCCCACCAGCTGCAAGTTTGACATGCTTGCAAGGCTTAGCCTGGGAGCAGGCTTGTGCTCTGTGCTTGATGTGCTTAGTGCAGGTGGGTTCTATGACCACCCTTTTAGGGTGCTGGTGGAAGACTTACCCCTATAGACACTCTGTAGTTGGTCTGAAAGATGGCTTCTCTGAGAAGCATAAGGCAGGGATCTCTAATTTTATATATTATGAGTCCAGCCAATGGCTTACTCTGGGGATTGTGGTTGGGGGTATTGAAGGAATAAATGAAAAGCAATCAGGAGACTTGGGCTCTGCTCCTGAGTCTCTTTTTTTTCTACAAAATGGTTCTCCGCATGTTTATTTTATCTTAATCATGTGAACCCTATGCCAGCATTGATGAGAAATCTGTCCAAGGAAGAATGATTTTCTTCCTCTTGTATTCCTATGATATCTTTATATAGCTATATTACAGTGAGTTTGGTCACACCTAATCATACTTCTAAAAAATATGTTTGTTATCCTTATTAGCATATGAACTATACAACAATGGAAGATGTGGAAACCATGACTTATCTTGGTGCCTTAGACTTTAATGATACCCTTCTATGGTCAATGGGTAGCAATCATGGTAGACCCAGTCCTCTTGCTAATCCACTGCACTGCCCCATGTCATGCTGGAGTATAGACAGGTCAGTGGGCTCTGGAAACTCCTGAACCCAGAACCTCTCACTCTCCACAAGCAGCATCCTAGAGCACCCACATGACATACCTCATTTCTACTCACAGGATAACTGTCAAGAATAACATGACTTTGGCTTTGACTCTTCTCTTCCAGGAAGCAAACATGTACCTTCAGAGAGTAAGAAGTCTTTGATTATTTCTCAGTCAGCACAACACAACACAACACAGCACAACACAAAACAAACTATGCCTCCCAGAATTAGAAAGAACCCAAGGTGGCCACCTGCCTTTGGGAAGGCGAGCTATTCTTTTGGCTATTGCCATGCTACAAATTCACAAACTCACATCCTCTTCCACAGGTACCATATGCACACGTGTGTGTGTGTGTGTGTGAACATATAAGCAATTGTGTGTTTGGATTGCAGCTTTCCCATCCAATATAATAAGAGTAAACATTTTTGGAAAGTGTAATCACATATCTAAACCAGATTATTAAGATGATCCTGATAAGGCTTTCAGAATCATAGACACATGCCAATTGGCCCCCATTTCATGATGGAAATAAGTCAATCAGAGAAATTGATTTTTAAATGACAACAAAATACTGGATATTATCAGATAACTATACTGTATGAGTCTCAAATCTCTGCTTCTTTCAAAAAGATAAAATGCCACCTTCTCTTGGGCAATAGCTGAAGAGTAGAAACAGATAGGACTCTGCCACTAAGTATCTGTTCCCTTTGGCATCACTTCCCTTCTCTGTGCTCAGAGTAATTAGGACATAGAACTGAAAGAAAGCAAATATTTTCTACTCCTCTTATATCCTATCTAAAACACAATGTATTTTGACATGGCTCCTTCTTCAAGTGGTTACCTCCTGATTCACTTTCTCAGCTTTCCCACTCTCTCCTCATTAAGTAAAATACTTCTTGGTTCTGGATTCCCGAAGGAAGGTCATGGTGATCATAAGACAGAGAGGTGAATGAGGCCAGTGAAGTTTCCCTGTGGCTGATGGAAGAATCTATCGTTAAGCTGCTCTCTTTTTAAGAGGCTGTCAGAAATGCTCAAGGTGTATAAACCAAAGCCTACCAATAGGTTTTATAATTTTTAATAATATATTTTTGTTGATTTCAGAGAGGAAAGTAGAGGGGGAGAGAGAGAGAGAGAGACAAACATGAATGATAAGAGAGAATCATTGATCAGCTGCCTCCTGAATGCTTCCCACTGGGGATGAAGCCTATAACCCAGGCATGTGTCCTGACAAGGAATCAAACTGTGACCTCCTGGTTCACGGTTAACACTCAACCACTGAATCACACTGTCAGGCAGGTTTTATAATTTTAATTAATGGCAAATGCATCTTAATGTTTTGGGTAAATTGGCTAAATATTATATGTTTGTTGACCAAATGATAGAAATATACAGGGTGGGGGAAAATAGGTTTACAGTTGTTTGCATGGAAAATAATGCTACAATCTATATATATAAAAGGCTATGTGACCAACTGTCCATTTGTCTGACCAACTGGCTGGTACATATGACACACACTGGCAACTTAAAAATAAACATTGACTCACACATGCAAGATACATATAAAGCTATCACTGGTGCCAATTGCATGTGTGTGTTGGTTTGATATCATGTCTTTATTGTTTCTATATCATGTTGTTATTGTTTATTAATTTATATATTATTTTCATATACATTTTACTAATTTTCTTTCATCTCTGACACTTCTATTATAGAGAAAGGGCAAATAGCGATATTGAAATATTTCTTCTAATTAATCTCCTTTCAATGTGCACGAATCCATTCACCAGGCCACTAGTTAATAAATAATAATACAGAAATAAACTCTGTATTATTTGCGTACTCACAACTGTAAACCTACTGTTTTTTCCCACCCTGTACCTTTCCACAATGGGATATTTCAGCTGCAGAAACCTCAGGGAGTTCTTCCTACATCCCCTTGTTTATGGAGGAGGAAATCTCAGCTAAAAGGAAGAGAAATGATTTACCAGGGGTTACAGGAATTAATGGTACAGATTGAACTAGATTCCAATGATAAATTACAGTAGGAGACACAGGTGTGACAAAGAGGTTGAGTAGTGAGTATTTGACCTCCTTTCTAAATATTCCTGGTGACCTGTGTTACACAAACAGCCAGAGCTAATAAAAAGTTAGATAAAAAGAACAAATACTAGCCATGGCATCTTGGTGCTTAAAAAATTTTTATGCTCTAAATAACAGAAAACTATTGACTGTTCTGTTGCAGACCAGGAACTTAGATGCAAAAAGACAGAAGTGCATATATAAGGCCAGAACAACCCTACCTTCCAGGGATTGCTACCTGACAAAACTCACCAGTAATCCTACTAACCAGCATGAGGAGTAGATAGTATAATTCTGAGTTTGCATACAGGAAAATCAAGTCTCAGGGGGTTAAGCAATGTAAGCAGTTGGCCCCATATCACACAGTTGGTAAATGGCAGGATATGGAAAAAGAATCCAGTTCTTCTATGAGTGAAAGAAATCTACCAGCAGCAACAGACATGTTTAAGGTGAACCTACTGCTGGACTAGGCCAGCCACAGGGAATGATGTAAACTAGATGCTCAGTAGTTGAGGGACAAAAGGAGAGCAGAGAGACAGCTGTGTTCAGCAGCCTCACATGTAGCCATGTCATGTACATCTGCCCAGAGCATGGATTAATCTGGCCTTCAGACACATAGTTGGCAACCACTAGGTACTGTTTTACCATGCACATTGACTGCTGTTGCTTAGTGTGTTCTTGGCACTGCAGATTTCAGAATCTCTCACATATCTTTTGTTTTTTTAAAAAATTTAGTTTGACATATGCCCACATGTTTTTCATGCTGAGTCTGAACTTGTGCCATTCGTAAACCATCAGCGTGCATATACACCCAGCCATCTGAGAGATGTGGTGCCTGACTTCACAGCACTCACAGGCTATGGAGACAGGATGAAGATGGTAAACTTGGCATGCAGAAAACTTGGTTAAAAACAACAACTCAATGAGCAAAATCAGATAACCTGGAGGAGCTTTTTCATTCTGTTGAAGAATTAACTACAACATTTTTTTTCTGAATTTTAAGATTATTTGATATTTGTCAAGCCAGTTTTCATTTCCAAGAAAAAAAAAGTTAATATTTTGGGTAGATCAAGGTGTTCTATAAAATAGCTAAAATAGCATAGAAAACATTTGACCCTGATGTGAGAAACAGGGTTAGGCTTGCTAACTTCATCATAAGGCAAATATAATAATGTTATGCCATATATTTAAGGTGCTATGTTTAGAAGCACTTTTATGTATTCCAAATGCAGTTAATAACAGCTAACATTTTCTGAGTACCTATTATGTGCCGGATTCTGATTTAAACATTTTAAATTATTTCTCTTAATTCTCACAACAGCCTTAGGAGGTATGTATTATTATAGCTGTCATTTTAAAATGTAGAAACTGAGGCACAGAAGTTTTGAGTAACTTGGGCAAGGCCACACAGCTAGGAAATGACAATGTCAGAATTCAAAACCAGAGCTCGGGGCATAAATGACATGTGCAACTACCCTTGAAAATGTGTTGTGTTATTCCTATTCTACATAGAAGAAAAACAAGGCTGAAAAAGTAAAGTAACTTTCCCTAGGTCCCACTTAGAGGTAGGATGACCCAAGAGTATGACGTGAAGGCAGTGTGTTTCCATGAGGTGGGTCATGGAGGAGACATTGTGGGAAGGTGGCAGGAACGCCACCCCCTCCACCCTTCCCGCACCCCACTTCTTTTGTGCAGAGTTTGCCCACAGCAAGGGAGTCACCAGTGGGATTGTCCCAACAGTGTGGGGAACTGGCCTTGGGCCATTTGGTTGAGGTAGACAAGTAAGAAACAAAACACAACAATGGGGAAAATCAGGCTGCCTTTTGTCTACAGCAGGCAGCTGGCAAACCGCTGACCTTTAAGACTTCAAAGGAGGCGTTTGCTCAGTCACACGCAGACCGCCTGTAGGAGACTGGAAAATGTTGATTGCCACGCTCTGAGTTCTGTCCTGGTCCTGTGTGAATAATTACTACAGCCACTATTTATTAAGTCCAATTATATGCTAGGCGCTATGCTAATCCTCACATGGTTTGGGGCCCTTGTATCACTTCTCTGACATAGGTAGCACTGTTATTATCCCGCTCGTGCCATGAAGAGATGGAGACTCAGAGAGGCACCGTGACTTGCCTAGAGTCATCTGGATAGTCAGTGGCAGAGCCAGAATCTCCTTACTGTGCCATGTCGCTGCTCAACAATCAAATCCAAGAGGGAACTTCTCTTCTGCCATCCCTAACTGGTCTACTCACAGCCTTCCTAACTCAGGGATGTCAATTCCATCCTTCCAGTTGCTCAGGATAAAAACTTTGGAATCACCTTGACCCATCTCCTCTCTCTCACACACACTCCATACCCAGTCTTATGGGAAATTCCATTTGCTCTAGCTTTATAATAGACCCAGATTGTGACATGCATCACTCCTTCCATTGCTACCACCCAGTTCACAGCTATCATCACCTCTGGGAATACTGAAAATGCTTCTAATGAGTCTCCTTACTTCTGCCATTCTCCCCAATAGCCAATTACCAATGCAAACCCGAAAGTCACAACGTTAAAACAGAAGTCTGGTGAGGAAGCCACCTCCAATGACTCCCTGTTTCTTTGGTGGGAAAGCCAAAGTCTTCAAAGTAGCACATGCAGCCAAAGAGTCTGTGTCCCTCAAGACCCCTGACCCTCCTCCTTCATCTTCTACTTCTTTCCTTCTGGTCCACTCTTCTTCACTCACCAACCTTCTGACCCTTAGTCAAATATGCCAAAACACTGTTCTTTTGGGGACTTTGAACCAGCTGTCCCTTCTGCCTACAATGTTTTTTCCTCAGATACTCTCAGAGATAACTTCCTTCAAGATTTAACTCAAATCTCATCCTTTTGGTAAGGCCTAACCAGCCTTTTTCTACTTAAGATTGCAATACCCCTGTCTGAAATGCTAGTCTCTCCTAGCATGCTTTATGCCTCCAACACCCCATAGCACTTACTAGCATGAAAGGAACTGTACATTTTATTATTTGTCTGACTTATTGTGTGTAGACACTAAATATTCTACAGAACATTCACAAGGAGAGAGGTTTTATCTGTCTGATTTACTGTTGTATTCCCAGAATCTAAAATTAAAACAATTCCTAATTCTTCATAGGCCCTAAAAAAGTAGAATGAATGAATGAATGAAAGTCAAATAAATGAATAAAACATGGGGAAAGACCCCTTTTCTGCCCTCAGGAGGGAAGAAACTGAAGGAGAAGCAGTGTCCATGCATAAGAAGGTGTCTGTAGACAAGGTCCTTCCAAATACTGAACACACAGGTCATGCTCCTCTACAGCACAGACCCTGCTCTGCCTTTTTGATGAGCTCCAGGTCTGGGAGGCCTGAGACAGATGAGAATGTGCTGGAAGCTCTGTGGCTTAGTTAGATTCCTAAACACACAAAGAAAGTAGGATGAGTTCATATAGGTACCAAAAGAGGCCAGATCCTGCCCTGGCTACAGATCTCAAAATCCTTCCCTTGGCACCTGGTGGCAAGTTTGGGGGACTACCATGCAAGGCAGCATAGTATTTGCTCCAACTTAAGACTCTTAAATAGAAATCCTTAGAGGGTAAGAGTTGGGCCAGGCTACCTACATTAACACATGCTAAGCACTTCCCATTTGCAAATTAGTATCACAAAAAATAACTTTTTAAAAATGATATGCATTTTATTTATTTATTTATTTGTTTGTTTGTTTATTTATTTATGTATGTATGTATGTATGCATGTATTATTATTATTTAATCCTCACCTGAGGACATGCTTAGAGAAAGGAAGAAAGGGGGGAAAGAGAGAAGGAAAGAGAGAGAGAGAGAGAGGAGGGGCGAGAGAGAGGAGACATCAACGGGTTACCTTTTGCAGTACCTCAACTGGTGATTGAACCCCTAATTCAGGTGTGTGCCCTTAATGGGAATTGAATAGGCAGCCTTTCAGTGCATAGGATGATGTTCAACTTGAACCACGCATGAGCTGGGCTCAAAAATAACTTTAAAGACTATCTTAATGTATATATTCCCTGACTTAAGATAGTTTGACTTACAGTTTTTTCACTTTATGATAGTGCAAAAGTGATACACTTTAAGTCATTACTGGTATGTCTGCTAAACCATTCCCAAGTGTTGATGTCTCAGAGCCTTCTACCAGCTTTTCTTAAGCCTTATCACAAAAGATAAAAATTGATGACGCTGTTGTGGTAACATTCCCATCATTCAGCAATCAGTTTTAGTTCAATATTTCAATCATCCTCAGGCCCAGTGTGCTCTCAGCTGTGTGTGCTAGGGGTGAGTACTGTTACAACCATTGTTTTTCTTATTTATTTATTTATTTATTTATTTATTTATTTATTTACTACTGGCCCAGTGCATGAAATTTGTGCATGGGGGGTGTCCCTCAGCCCAGCCTGCACCCTCTCCAATCTGGGACCCCTTGAGGGATGTCCGACTGCCTGTTTAGGTAGTCAGATATCCCTCTCACAATCCAGGACTGCTGGCTCCCAACTGCTCGCCTGCCTGCCTTCCTGATTGCCCCTAACCGCTTCTGCCTGCCAGCCTGGACCACTCCCTAACCACTCCCCTGACGGCCTGGTCCTCCCAACTACCCTCCCCTCTAGGCCTGGTTGCCCCCAACTGCCCTCCCCTGCAGTCCTAGGTCCTTCCCAACTGCCCTCCCCTGCAGGCTTGGTCTAATCCCCATTCCCCTGGCCATTCTTTTTCACTTTCAGAGCAGTACCTCCATAAGTCACATGAAATATTCAACACTTCATTATAAAATAGGCTTTGTGTCAGATGATTTTGCCTCACTGTAGGCTAATGTAAATTCTGAGTACGTTTAAGGTAAGCTAGGCTAAGTTACAAAGTTCAGTATATTAGGTTATTAAATTGATTTTTGACTTAAGATATTTTCAACTTACGATGGGTTTATTGGGTCACAACTTAGTAAGTCAAGGAGCATTTGTATTGATTTTGTTACTTAATATATGAAAACAGGAATATTTCTATTTTACCAAAATTTTCCAGAGTCCCAAATTTAGTTCTATCATGCCACCTTCTGTCAAGCTATAGGGACCCCCTGTTTTTAAAATAGCTTCTAGAACTTCAGGTATAGCTTGGATGGTAGCTATTCCTTTGCTCTTAGCTATTCAGACATTCCTAAGACCCTTGGAAATTTCATCAAAAGCATCACAAACCCTGCCAAGAACTCTTCTAAAATCCCATCTACATAGTTTATAACCCAACATTAAGAATATTGTTTCTCTATGGGACTAGCCAGTTTCAGGCACTGTTCACCTGAAAGGACAAGAGACAGATATTACTCACATTAATGGGGTGTGGTAAGAAGGATACAGCTTACTGATGTGTCACGAGACTCTTGCCAACAGAAGCTGCTGTGGAAGAACAGAAAGAGCCCCAGACCTGGAGTCAGGAGACCTACATGAATGTCTGAGCTCTGTCTTTTACCTGCTGTGTGACCTTAGGCATGCATGCCACTTCTCTGAGTCTTGGTGCACTGATTTAGGAAGGGCAGTTCACTCGTACCCTCCTCACACTGCCTCGTTAGATCTCAGAAGTTCTTTGTAAATGAGATTAGTCAAAGTCCTATTAGAAAGTGAGGAGATTCAAATAAAAGGTTCTGCTTCTTAAGTTGTTGGCAGGGTGATGTGTGAGGTTTCAGAGGGGAAGGAAAGGGAGGCCAGCAGTACCAGGCTTTCCCCACAGCTGGGCATTTTGGGACTGCTTGAAGTTAGCTGTGTTTGGGGGTACCTCCTTCCCTCTGGTCTTGGTGGTGCACTGGAACATTGTGTGGCCAGTGAAGATTGGTCCCCATATCCAGTTGTTTCCATCATAAATGTCACAAAATGAAGTCACACCCCTTAACAATTCAGCTGGAATCTCCCAGATGCAGCCCAAGGCAAGGCTTGCTTTGTCTAAGTGGCATCTTTCATTTATTTATCAGCTTCCATAGGGAAGGAGAGCTGATGTTGTTTGGCACTGACAAGGAGAACAATGCAGCAAATATTTATAGCTCTGCCCGCACACCTGCAGAGCTTAGCTTGGCACTGAGCATGGCATGAATAAGAGCAGGGTGCTTTTCATCCTCTGTACATAGCAGCAATGGGGCACATTCCCTTTCCATTTAATGCAGAGGGTGCCTGGTGAACTCTGGGCTAAGTGTGCTGCTGGGTCTTATAGGGGTAGTAGGGGTGGGATGGGGATGGCTCTTAGTTTAGGTAGGAAGGAGGGGCTCAAGCCTTGTCCTGCCCCCAAAAAAGTGAAAAAAAGGGGAAAAGACCTTGGGTCATCTTGGTCCAAATTCTGACTTTGTCATCTATTTGTCTCATGACCTTTAGCAGGTCTCTGAACGTCCATTTCTCCCCTCAAAAACCATAATAACAATAGTAATACTCATCACACAGGGTTTTGCAGGTGTTAAATGTGAGCACTCTGTGAAAGCACCTGGCATACAGTAAGTAGATACACAGTCAACATTTGTTGTTTTTGAATCTTGTTGGAGTGAAAGGACAGCTACATGGGAAACAATTAAAGAACAATACAAGGCAGCCTGTGATAAGGTGCTGAATTAAATATCACCAGGTGCCAACCTGTGGGGCACTGACAGCTGCCCTCAGCCCCCAGCAGTGCTGGAGAGTGCTGACAATAGGGTGTCTGTCTGATTTCATAGGGGAGGGAGGGCCTCCACCCACTGTGGAGCCATTCTGTCTGGGCGCTGGAAAACTCCATCTCCCCTTGGGCCTACCCATTTCTACATCCTCTTGGCTGAATCAGGGGTTGGCGGATTCTCTCCCTTACAGTTCAATTCAAATTCATTAAGTCCTTCGGATGTAGGTCTGTAGTAGGTGTAAAACAGATAAAGCATAGGCCTGGTCTCACAGGGCAATCGCAAGACTGTGTGTGTGTGTAGATATAAATTCAACATATACATTATCTAGATATAGATATTGGGATATAGATAGAGATTGTGATAGAAATAGAGATACACAGTTGACCTCTGAACATGGTGGGCTAAAGGACACCAACCCACGTTCAGTCAAAAATCTGCATATAACTTTGACTCCCCCCACCACCACCCCAATTTAATCACTAATAGCTTATTGCTAACTGGAAGCCTTACCGATAAGATAAATAATTGATAAACATATTTTGTAAGTTTTTTGTATTATATACTGCATTTTTATAGTAAAGTACTAAGTTAGAGAAAAGAAAGTGTTATTAAGAAAATAGTAAGGAAGGGAAAATACATTTATATTATTTATTGGGAAAAATATATATATATATGGACCTATGCAGTTCAAACCCAAGTTTTCTGAGGATCAACCACATATATAAATAATGACTTCTTTACCGAAAGAATTATATCTTTGACAGAAGCCAATTGTGGAAGATCAGTTTCTAGCATAAAAAAAAGGAGAAAAAGGAAATGTGAGGGAATAAAAGGAAGCAATGAAGAAGAGAGTGACTTAGGGGATTGTTTGGACTAGAATGAGGCAGGGAGCTAGAAAGTAGTCTCTGGTGAAGGGTGGGTGGAAAATAGTGGACATTCTTAGGCAGTGGAGGGCCCATGTGGCTGAAGTGCAGGCTGGGTCTGATGGCAGTAGAGGGAGAGAATTGTGAAAGAAGGTTGAGGCCCAAGAATGGAGAATCTTGTGTAGTTAGGTGAGGCGTTGACCATGGGAAGAGACAGGAACAGGAAAGTGCTTTGACAAGACTTTTCCCTCAGCATGGAGGAAGCAATGGTGTGGAGAGAAATGGAAGCAGAAAAGCCTACAGGTTTTCTCAAAACCAGGCAAAGTTTAAGAGCCATGGTGATAGGAAAGAAGAAAGGCAATGAGATGTAGTTTGCAGCCAGACTCAACCTGATGTAGCAATAGTTTGGATGTGGAGTGGTAAACACACATTGCAGCCCTTCCCTGGCCTCAGCGGCCCGCTTGCCTTCTCTCCCTCCTCACTCTGCCAAATTCTCTAGAGAATGGGCAGCACCTGCCACCTCTGCTTCCTCTCCACCCACTTTCTGCTTCATATCCGGCAGTGTCCCCACCCCCACCCTGCCCAGAAATGGCTCTCTTAAAGGTCACTAAGGCCCTCCCCACAGACAAATCCAGGGGCCTCTTCTTCAGTCCCATCTTCTGTACAGAATTTGATACTGTTGACCTTTTACTTTTTGGAATTCTTCCCTCTTGGCTTCTATAGCAAGACACTATCCTGGTTCACGCCTACTTTCTGGCCCCTTTTCCTCATTTGGTGTCCTTATTTTTTTTCTTTTGCTCCCCCAGCAGAACATTTCCCAGAGCATATGTTTTCCTCTCTCTGTACTCTCTCCTGCAGTGATATCTCCAAACGCTCACCATGACTTCAACCACTGCATCTTCCTGGTCTGTGTTAAATCGATGTTCCCAGTGTTAGACCCACATTTCAAAGGCCTGTGCTACTTTGCATTCTATGTCCTGGATGACTTCAAACTTTTCCTTCAAGGTCACCTCCTCCTCCTGACTTCTCTGTTTCTGTTAATAGACCTCCATTCCTGTAGGCACCTACACTCAAAATTCCAGAGCATTTTAAATGCTTCTCTTTTCTCACTGCTCCTTATCTACCATCATCATCTATAGTCATTCTATTCTAGGATCTCATATCCATTCTTTCTATCTTCATTTCAGTTCCGGTCCTATCATGATTAGGGCACAGGATATTGCTTCTGAGATACTCTCTGTCCAGTTTTTCATCATGAGCAACAGCTCATGTGATCACCAAGTCAAGTTAGACAAACCATTTTCAGGATGTATTAAGTCCTTGTCTTTAAACTGACTTCTGGGAAAAGAAAAAATTAAAGTGTACATATACCAAATGAACAGACAGACTTGAAAGTCAACAATAGCCAAATAATAGCAAAAAGTAATGCAAGATAATAATACAAATTTATTTTAAGGAATACATAACTACTGAGGTAAAGTGGGAAAGCTTCAGAAAAGCTGACATTTAAACTGTTGTTTTTCTTTACATTAAGTAAGGTTTTTACAAGATAAAGAAAGAGGAGGAAACTTTCATTAAAGAGAAAGGAAAAGCAGTTCAAAGACAAAGAAGCATGCAAGTACTTGGATAGCAGGAGGCATGGTAGCTGATTGGGTGTCAGAGGGAAGTTGGTGTGGCTGGAGATATGCAAAGGAAGTAGTGTGTGGTCTCCCATGTTGTATTGGTTGTATAGGCTTTCTACTAGATGCAGTGGGTGTCAAGAGGTTTCTTAGCAGAGGGCACTTTGGTAGTTTAGCCGCAAATGAAAAGGAAACCAGAAGTGGACCATGAGTAGCAGCATGAGGTAGATGAAGGTGAATGCCAAATACTATTACAAAATAAGTGACACCAAGAGTCACAGCAAAGTCACACTTGAAGGTGCCAGGGACCTTTCAGCAGACTCCAGACAAGCATGATTATGGAGATGAAGAGGTGCTAATGAAATGCAGGAGGTGGGGCTGATTTAACTCTAGCAGATAATGCTTTCTCAGCAACTGGTCTGAGAGGCCAGATGCTTATATTTTTCAGACATGATGTCAGATTGCCCTTGGGCCCCTTACTCTGGTAACAGGATGGAGGATATAAAAAAAGAGAAGAACATGGAGACAGGAAAGACATGAGGCTTATCCTATAGTCCAGGTCAGGGATAGTGGGGCAACATGGGCAGAGATGATGAACCAAATGGTCAGCAATCCATAAGCCTAGTGACCTCCAGCATCTGGGGTCAAAGAGAAGAAGGATCCAAGCCAACCTATATCACGTTGAGTATGTCACTTATTTGCTCAAAAAACTCTTAAAAAATACTCATTTTCTAGAAATGTTATAAAAATGTAGAAGACAGAAGGTTTTAGAATACATAAGGAAATAGAACTAATTGACATCAACTTTTATAGCCAGCAACTTGTTAATGCAATTCTCTTTTGAGTCTTCTGATGAAAATTAAGGAAAAGTGGTGAATTCTAGTATGTATGTGACACCTTTTTAAGCTTTGATAACAACTCTTTCTAAGAATAATAGAATAGGTTCAGAGCTTTTAGAAGCCACTGTATTTGCACTTAATTTAATCTCATTGCTTATAATGTAATCATCTTTTTTCCCATTAAACTTCTAAAATGTTTAGATTTTTTTTTTACTTGTTAGATAAATTTTAGAAGCATTCCCTTTAAAGTTACAAAGATGATAAAAATATTTTCTGCTATTGCAACTTTTCCTTCAGCAGAATATAAACAATCCTGGCTAATGGATAAGTAATCAGAAAAAGAAATGTGAGGAATAAGACTTAGAAAGAAAGAGATGTCATAATAGGTAAAATGATCATTTACATAGCCCAAGAAAGTTAACAAACTACTGTCACAACAATAACTAATCAGAAAATGGTTTTGAAAGTAAATAGCATGTATAGCAAGGTAATAAACTCGCTGAGTCTACAAATGAAAATACCACATAAACTAGGAATTAAAAGCTTTAAAGTAATTAGAAATTAATAAAAATGTGCAAGATCTACATGGAAAGAAATGATAAAAATAACTAATAGAATATTTTTAAAAATTAAATAAAGGACTATACCATGGTCATATATGAGAAAACACATAAAAATTTCAATTCTCAACCAAGTAATATATAATGTTTACATAATTGCAATGTAAATATTAGCAGGATAAGATAAAATAACACTAAAATGTATATGGAAACATAAAAGTATATTAATGGCTTACATATTTGAAAAAGAACGAAGATAAGAGACTCTCTTTACCTATAAATATTAGCCAGTTAACTGCTGTGCATTAAGGGGAAGGTCCGCTGCTTGTGTCTATAGATGCTTATGTTGTACAAAGGGTTAAAACATGTTACAAAGAAAAATTAATTAAAACTAGCATAATATTTGCTCAAGGATGGAGAGATATACCAATTAAACACAATACAGGATTTGGGAACAGTGACTATATATGTAGAGACCTCACAAAGCAATACTCAAAGGGCCAATTATTTAATAGATTGTGATGGAGACATTGAAAAACAAAGAGAATGGTTAAATTAGAACTCACATTCACACTACTTGCATAAATAAAATCCAAGTGGATTAAAAGTCTAAATATGAAAAGCAAAACTGTAGAACTACTAGAAGAAAATTTGGAGACTATCTCTGTGTTCTTTTATAGAACAAGGGTTTGTAAGCAAGATGCAAAAGCACATAGCATAAGGGGAGAAACTTTAGATTTGACCATATAAAAATGAAATATTTTGTTCTGAGAAAGAACTTCCTACACATATTTGAAAGTTGGCAGACAGGGAACATATATTATGAAACACAAGACTGATTGTAATCCAGAATATATAAGAAAGTTATGTAAAACAGCATGAAACAGTAAGGAAATCCAGGTGAAAATAGGTCAAGAGCATATGTAGACAACTGCTAGAAGGTAAAGCTGACAAGATAATGTATATATGAATAGGCACTCTACTGATTACTAATCAAAAAAATGTGAAATCAAATAAACTACTTTATACCTATGAAATTGACAAAAATTGGAAAATAGATCAAGTATTGGGTTAACATCAAGTATTGAGAAAATTGACCCTTTGTAAGCCAGAGCAGGCATTTAGATAAAAAGCTTACAGAATTTGGTCAAGTGTGCATTGCTACACAAAGCCCAGCAATTTTACTCCTTATGGCTTTACTCAAGCAAAGAGACATGCACACAATTTATTAAAAAAATATTTTTATTGATTTTAGAGAGGAAGAGAGAAAGAGAGAAATATCAATGATGAAAAAGAATCACTGATTGCTACCTCCTGCATGCCTCACACTGGGATGGAGCCCACAACCTGGGCATGTGCCCTGACTGGGAATCAAACCGTGACCTTCTGGTTCATAGCTCTATGCTCAACCACTGAGCAATCCTGGCTGGACCACAATTTCTTTTTTAATAGCAAAGAGTTGGAAAAAAACCTTTGGAAAGCAGACCAGGGAGTTAATTTGAAAATTCAATCTGGTACAAATGGGAGAACAATAAAAATACTTTCTAAGACAAATGGCTCCTCCTCACCCTCCTCCTCCTCTTCCTTCTCTTCTAGCGAAACAAATGGCGTCTTGACAAAGCTAGATTAAATCATCTGGGCATCCTGTTTCTAGAATGAGTAAAAGTGAATTGACTCTAGGTGATTTTAAAACTAAGTCTCTCAGTACCGTACCTATTTTATTCCAAAAACTAGATTTGAAGAGTACAATGGACTGAAGTGCATCTCCTTAAATTCATAAGTAGAAGCCCTAACCCCCAATGTAGTTTTATTTGGAGATAGGGCCTTTTAAGGAGGTAATTAAGGTTAAATTAGGTCCAGTGGGAGTAGTGACCTTATAAAAAGAAGAAGAGGCACCAGGAGTGAGAACACAAAAGAAAGACCATGTGGGGACACCAGGAGAAGTGGCCGTCTGCAAGCCAAGAGGGGCTTTCTCCAGAAACAAACACTGCTGTCACCTTGATCTTGGACTTTCAGCCTCTGTGAGAAAATAAATTTCTGCTATTTTGGGAGGTGTGTGTGCAGAATGCAGGGGGAGTCCCAAGTGATCCAGTGGAGGTTCTCCAGTGGAGTTAAAGCTGAGCTGGGATTTAAAGGATGAGTAAGGTCATTCAAGGTGGAGGGTACTGTATGTGCAAAGGCAGGGAGGCAGGGAACAGCCCGTCTGGTCTGGGAACTGTGAGAGGGCAATGGAGCCAGGTCCAGGAAATCTGCTGGGTGAGGTTGGGGTCCCAGAACCACTACCTGAACCCTCTGCCTCCTTGACCTCCTTTGCCCCCACCTACCTGTGCAAAAGGAGGCTTTAAAATTGGAGAGAAAGAGTGAGGAAAGAGGGGCCAGCTGGTGTGTATTTTTGGATTGCTTCTCAGAAATCTCCCCCAACTCCTTCTCTTCCTCCTCCTCCTCCTCCAACACCATGGCAACTGGGGGAGCCGCCTGTGAGCTGGGCTGAGTTGAGGGGGAGGTGGGCTAGGAGTAGGGGCCTCTGCTCCCTCTCTGAGCCTCAGTTTGGGTATCTAAAATATGGGCACAACAACCCAGTTGCTGGCTCCTGTCAACCTTGGTGTTCTAGGAAGCGGAGGCCCAGGCTAGACTCATTAGGAGGAAGGTTTGGGAGGTAAGGGCAGGGCTGGATAAGGGTAGGAGGGAGCATCACCCTGCAGCTGGGGGCTTGGCAAGGCTGTGAGGAGTCCCTGAGTTACAGCCTGCACTTCCCAACAAGCAGCCTGCTCTGGTGTGCCCATTGCACTGTCACTGCCAAGGAGCCCCAGGGGAGCAGGAGATATGGCCGAAGCATAGATACAGGGATTGATCTCCCTGTGAGCCCCTGCAGTGAGAGGTCTAGGAGCGTGGGTCTCCCCTGCTGGGCATAGGGGTCAGCTATTCCCAGAACCCAGTCAAAGCCCCAAAAGGAGGGACAAGGAGGGGTCAATTTCCTAGGGTTGCTGCTCTGATGACTACAGACTGGCCTAAGCAAAAGGAACATGTGCTCTCCCTGTTCTAGGGCCAGAATCTGAAATCGGGGTGTCTGGGGCTGTGCTCCCTCAGAGGGCTCCAAGGTAGGGTCCTTCTGCTTCTTCAGCTTCTGGCTGCATCCCTTAAATCTTCATGTGGCCTGCCACCTTGTTCATGAGCCCACTCTCCTGTGACCACATGGCCCCTTGGATGGTCTCTGTTTCTGGGTGCCTTCCCTGGTTGGCTGTCTGCCCCTGTTCTCACACCTGTCAATAGTCCCTTTGCGAAGTTCTTTCAGATAAATCATTTGCCTGTTCCATCTTTTTCCTGCTGAGACTGTAACAGTTGGGATTGAAAAGGAGACAGGAGAGCAGTGGCCCATCCAGAGTCCATGCAAGAGGTCCAGAGGGGCCTGTGCAGTCCCTGGAAGGCTGGGGGAGGGAAGGGTGGGTAGGCAGGGGTGCTGACTAGGAAGTTACTTTACCTTCTCAGCCTTGTTTTTCTTCTCTGTAAAATGGGAATAATATAAAACCTTTTCAAGGGAAATTGCACATGTCATTTATGCCCTGAGTCCTGGGTTTGAATTCTGACATTGTCATTTCCTAGCTGTGTGGCCTTGCCCAAGATACTCAAAACCTCTGTGCTTCAGTTTCTACATTTTACAATGACAGCTATAATAATATGTACCTCCTAGGGCTGTTGTGAGGATTAAGTGAAGTAATTGACTGAGAATCAATAAGGAGGTTCTAATTATTTTAATTTTTAATTCATCTTACTAAAGACCATCATGTCAAATATATGCAGGTCCAGTGCAAATTAGTATTTTGATCTGAAAATAAAAATGTTTGCTTCATCCTCCTCTACACTCTTATAAAAACCAGATTTGCATCAATCTATTTTTAGATATTATTTTTATATCATTTACTTCAAGAGCACTCCTTTTGTGTTTTTATGAGCCATTGACTCTCTGTGATATTAGTTTAAGACATTTGTTTCTTCTAATGCAACGCCTTTTGACAAAGCAATAACGTTGATTTTCAGACAGGATAGTAGATAGGATTCCAAAGTAATGAATGATAACCATTGTCCATAAGAACTTTACACATTAGTTAGGGAGGCAGAAAGTAACACACACACACATACACACACACACACACACATACATACATACATACATACAAAGTAATATTTTGTAAAAGACCTTTTTGGATATGTCCAATTTTACTGGTCCTCCTCCCACTTTCTAATAAAATCCAAAGAAGACGAGGGCTCAGGCCTGGTTTGGCTATGCTAATATCCATACAGAAAGCTTGGGCAGAAAGCTGCAATCAAAAGATAATTTAGGGAGAAACCAAGATGGTGGCATAGGTAAACACCTAAATTGCTGCCTCACACAATAATCTCAAAACTAGATAAAACGGACATCATCCAGAACCACAGGAAGGCTGGCTGAGTGGAAATTTACAACTAGAAGGAAAGAGAAAAGCACACTGAGACTCAGAGGAGCTGCAGGAGGCAGAGGTACTGATATGCTCACATGGAGAGGACTGGCAACTGAGTGCACAGCTGGCTTTCTCAAGCAAGAGGGAGACAAAATCTCCCGACTGTGCTGAACTCCAGTTCTGAGAGAGACTCTGAGGACCCAGACTCATATGGGGTGAAACTGAACTGTCATCAAAGAGAAAAAGCACACTGAGACTCAGAGGAACTGTGGAAGGCAGAGGTACTGAGACGCTTGTGCAGAGAGGGTGGGCAACTGAGTATGTGGCTGGATTTCTCAAGCAGGAGGGAGACAAAAGGTCCTGACTGCACTGAACTCCAGTTTTGGGTGAGACTCTGGGGACCCAGACTCGTTCAAGGAGAAACTAGACTGTCTGGCAGTGGGTGGAACTTAAGGGCAGCTTTCTCTCAGAGGTGCTGGCAGTGATTACCATGGGACACTGAGGCCTATTAGGGCAGGGCTGATGGGAAACCAATGCAGTCTGCTCCACCCTGAGACTCTGCCCAATTCAAGCTGAGCACAGAGGCTTTTGCAATTCTTGTTTCATAAGGGTGTCTCTAGCCCAGAAGTTCTCCCAGCTTAGACATAGCTGATCCTCATAGCCAAGTGGCCTAGAGGTTAATTCCTCCCAGTGATACCAACAAAATCAATACTTAACTACAATAAGGCTGTACACACAGCCCACAAAGGGGTGTACCAAGAGTGTCTACCTCAGGAAACTGGGGAGGCTGAGCCACTAGGCCCTAGAGGATACCTAGCACACAAAGCCACTCTATGAACTCAGGGAAGTAGCCAAAATATGGAGACAAAGAAACAGATCACAAATGAAAGAAATGGAGGGAAACAAATGACTAGATATAAAGTTCAAAAACACAGTTATAAGGTTTTTTAGAAATTTTCTAGAAAAGGCCGATAAATTTAGTGAGACTATTGAGAATATGATAAAGGACCAACTAGAAATTAAGTATACACTGACTGAAATGAAAAATATTATAGAAATCCAACAGCAAAGTAGAGGATAGCAAGAATCAAGTCAAAGATTTGAAATACAAAGAAGTAAAAGAACACTCAACCAGAAGAGTAAAAGGAATCCAAAAATATGAAGATAGTGTAAGGAGACTCTGGGACAACTTCAAGCATACCAACATCAGAATTAACTGGGGGTGCCAGAAGAAGAGAGAGAGCAAGATATTGAAAACCTATTTGAAGTAATAATGACTAAAATCTTCCCGCACCTGGTGAAAGAAATAGACTTACAACTCCAGGAAGCACAAAGAACCCCAAACAAGAGGAATCCAAAAAGGACCACAGTATCAGTGAAGAAGTTCTTTCGGCATATATCTGAGATGTAAATCAAAATGACAATACAATACCATCTTACACCAGTCAGAATGGCAATCATCAACAAATCAACAAACGACAAGTGTTGGCAAGGATGCGGAGAAAAAGGAACCCTTGTGCACTGTTGGTGGGAATGCAGACTGGTGCAGCCACTGTGGAGAACAGTATGGAGTTTCCTCAAAAAACTAAAAATGGATCTCCCATTTGACCCTGTAATCCCACTCTTAGGAATTTATCCTAAGAAATCACAAACACCAGTCAGAAAGGATTTATGCACCCCTATGTTCATAGCAGCACAATTTACAATAGCTACAATTTGGAAACAACCTAGGTGCCCTTCAGCAGATGAGTGGATCAGAAAACTGTGGTACATCTACACAATGAAATTCTATGCTGCCATTAAAAAGAAGGAATTCTTACCATTTGCAGCAACCTGGTTGGAACTGGAGAACCTTATGCTTAGTGAAATAAGCCAGTCAATGAAGGAGAAGCACCACATGATCTCACTCATTTGTGGATAATAAAGAACATTATAAACTGATGAACAAAAGGATAGATACACAGGCAATAAAGCATCAGACTGTGAAATTACAGCAGGAAGATTAAAGTTAGGTGAGGTAGATAAGAGATCAATCAAAGGACTTGTATACATGCATATAAGCATAACCAATGAACATAGACACTGGGGGGTTAGGGTATGCCTGGGAGGGAGGGGGGCAATGGGGAGATATGTATAAAAATTAATAAAAACAAAAAACAAAACAAAAAGGACCACACCAAGGCACATCATAATTAAAATGCTAAGAGCAAAAGACAAAGAGAGAATATTAAAAGTAGCAAGAGAAAAACAGTTATCTACAAGGGAGCACCCATATGACTGTCAGCTGATTTCTCAACAGAAACTGTGCAAGCCAGACGGAAGTGGCAAGAAATATTCAAAGTGATGAATAGCAAAAACCTACAACCAAGATTACTCTACCCAGCAAAGCTATCATTCAGAATTGAAGGTCAGATAAAGAGCTTCGCAGATAAGAAAAAGCTAAAGAAGTTCATCACCACCAAACCAGTATTATATAAAATGCTGAAAGGTACTCTTTAAGAAGAGGAAGAAGAAGAAAAAGATAAAGATAAAAATTATGAACAACAAATACATATCTATCAACAAGTGAATAAAAAAATCTGATGAACATAATAAACTGGTGAATATAATAGAATCAGGCGCATAGAAAGGGAGGGACTGACAATTCTTGGGGGTAAAGGGTTGTGGGGGAGCGGGAAGAGACTGGACAAAAATTGTACATCTATAGATGAGGAGAGTAAGGGGGGTAAGGGCAGAGGGTGGGGTGGGAACTGGGTGGAGAGATACTATAGGGGAAAAAAGAGGAACAATTGTAATAATCTGAACAATAAATATTTATTAAAAATAAATAAAAACACAAAAGATCACTTAATATTATGAAGAGTGTATTTTTCTGAAGCATCTGAAAGGATTAACATTTTGCACTAAGGCCAAATTGCTCTTGTGTGGGAGATTCCCCTCACATCTGGTTTCATGCTTAGAAAAGAGATTTATGTGTCCACTGCCAGGCTGGGTGGGGTAGGTGACAGTGATTCTAATGAATTCATTTGAGAACATAGAAGATCATGAAGAGTCACAAGAGAGAATATGTGATGTGTCAGGAGAGAGTAGAAACACGTTATTGATGAGGAAACTGAGGTTCATAAAAGAGAAATGCTTAAGGTCATTGTCATCAGACCTGGGAGAGCTAGGACTGGTCTGTCAGCTGTGTTCTTCCCAGGTCAGTGCTGTTTCAAGAAGGGCATAAATTGTGTGGCAGTGCTAACTAGGGATAAATTTTTCTTAAGAATTATAAACCATATTTTTTTCCCAGTACGATAGTAAGTGGTTTAGCTTAATATGTATTTAATGAATGCCACATATGTGCAAATCAGAGGCAGTGGGGTGGGGAGTAGCAGAGATCGGAAACAAAGATGATTAATGTGGTTCCTGACCTACATGGAACAGTCAGACTAGTTGGGAAGATACATCTGCTGATGGTACAAGGGAGTAAATGAAAGCAAGAGCTAGGGATGAGTATGAGAAAGGGTTTAGAATGAAAGTAGATGGAATGATAATTTAAAATGTTTTCTTAATTTTTATTTTTTACTTATAGTTTACATCTAATATTATTTTGTATTAGTTTCAGGTATACAGCATAGATATCAAAATGTCTAATTATGTTTTTATAATCAAACTTTGTACATCGTTTGTGTTCCAATCATTGTACAGATTAAATAATATTTCTGGAGTAAGTTTAGTTTTAAACAGTTTCTTATTAACTTAAATTTATTCTACAGAGACACTACTAGTTAGAATTTTAATATGATTCTCCAAGTCATATTTATGTTTGGAAATCAAACAAATATGAATTTTATACATCATCTTGGGAAGGAATGGCATGTGATAAACTATTACTATAAAATATTAAGAATATTTTAATTTTATTATTTGGCTTATATTATAGTTTCATCATCTCTTCATAGATTTATATATTAATATCAAGAATCAGTGTCATTCTTTATATCTGTTATATCTAGGCTTACAGATAAGCATAGTTATAAATAATAAGACATGTTTGCTATAGCAAAGCAATCCTCAACTGCCATGTACAACTGTTGAGAATGCCATGAAAATAAGCAAGATATTAGTTCTTGGCATTACTGGGAATTATACCATTTTATGCAAGACCTATTAAATTGATGCTATGAGGAAGAATTTGATAAATTAATCAATATCTCTTTTCTCACCCAAGAGCTTTCCTGAACAAATCCTCCATCTCAAATGCAATGTTGATCTCTAACATTGATATAATGTATGTAATTTTACCCTAGTCAGACATGTTTCCTTTTCAGCCAAAGATGGATAAAAGTATTTTCCTGAATGAAGCCTGAAGATAATTCTAATGGAAGATTTGGGGGTTACTATTCATGCTGAACCAACACTGAGAACCAAATGATAGAAGATCCAAGTGTTCTTTATTTTTATTGTGTTTTTGCTTCTTGGAGCCCTCCACCTCACAAGTCCCAAGCACTAGTGCCCTTCCCAGGTCTAATGACAATGCTGCCTTAGTGTGTAATGAAGAGATAAATGAAAACAGAACAGCATGGAACTAAATAATTTAGGGATTCCTCTGCTTTAAGAGACATGTATTTATTAAATGAATTAATAAGAGCCCCCAGCCCTGGCTGGTTTTGTTAAGTGGTCAGAGCATTGGCTTACAGAATAAAGGGTTCAATTTCAAGGTCATGTACTTGGGTTGCAGGTTTGATCTGTGCAGGAGGCAACTAATCAATTTGTCTCTCTTACATTGATGTTTCTCTCTCCCTCCTTCCTCCCTTCCACTCTCTAAAAAAAAAATCAATGGGAAAAATATCATTGGGTAAGGATTAAAATAAAAATAATAGAATACAGCCCCAAAGTCATTTCTCTGTGTCCACTTTCCCCTGGATCCAAATTTGCCTCCCTATTATATAGTCAGAGTTACCTTTGTAAGAAGAAAGCCTGATATCTCAGCTAGATTTAAAACCCATTGATAGTTGCCCATTATTCCCAGAACAAAGTCCCAGATGCTTATCATGATTTATAAAGGCATCTATGCCCTCATCCCTTCTAGCTTTCTAGGTTCATCTTTTAACCTCCTCTGCCCAGGACGTTATGATCCAGGCATCACATCATGTTTCTTTCTCCTTCCTGGATGCATTATGTACTCTCAGTTCTGGGCTCCTATACAAACTGTTCCTTTAGCCTGGCACATTTCTTTCCTTCCTCAGCAGTTAAGTCTAAGCTTAGACTTCTCATCCTTTGGGACCCTTTCTGAGCCTCACCCTCATGTGACATGTGCTCCTATAATGCTGTATTTTGTCTGTGAAGGATTTTTACCTATTTGGTTATTGCTTATTTGTCTGTCTTCCTTACTACACTGTAAGATCTGTGAGTTCATGGAGTCACCAGCATGTCCCCAGTACTGGTTTACAGGTAGATTCCTAACAATGAACCATTAAATGAATAAGTAAGGTTGGAAGTCATTGTTACCTGGGAAAATTTTTCAGATCTCTGATTCCAGGAGAAAACAAAACTCTGAGTGAAAATTTTATGCATATTAGGCTTAAAACCGCATTAGAAAGTTCCTTGATCTTATGATTCTATGAAAGATTGCACACCTAGATACACAAGACTTGCATTGAAGTTTTACTTTTGCTAATTAATAGTGTGTAACCTTGGTCTCTTAAACTCCCCGAGTTGCCATTTTTCATCTGTAAAAAGAGTAAAAATACATGTTCTACTTAATTTGCATGGTTTTTGTGCCAAGAAACTGATTTATGTAAAAACCTATTGTAATTTGTAAAAGGCATATATAAAATTTAGATATTATCTACTTAAGAGTGATGGCATGGGTGAAACTGACAGTAGAGAAAGATTATCAGTGACTTTTAACCAGTTGGTCTGCAGTGATCTGTAAGTCTTAGCCATTAAGTATCTAACAAAAGGTGCTAGCTTTGTGTTGTTTTGTATTGAGATCAGTCAGTTGCCAAAATATATCTTAATGATTTCCTTATAATAATTATAAAACTTATACAGTGACACTATACTGTATAGACAAAGTACCTTCTCCATTGTGAATTCCAAAGAGAAAGCACCCGTGGCTAAAGCGATTGCCTAAATCCCTGGTGAAAGCATTATTGTAGATCACTTTTAGCCGCTACAAGCTTCCTTCCCTCCAGGACTGTCTTTTGGTGCTCACTATCAGCTTGCAAAAGCTATGATGATGCATCTTCACATTCCCAACCCCATCCATGCGGGACAGAGGCTATCTGCTCAATGAGTGGAGCGCTGGGCTGGTTCTCTTTGGTTCTAACTTTTCAGACAAGGGGCTTGACCCAACCTGATCTCTGGGTTCTTTTCTGCTGTTGACATTCAATAACTATTAGAATAAGCCTAAGAATGAGGCCTATAAATGAGACATTGGTTATTATGAGCGTGTATATGATTGCATATGCTTTGCTTGCTCCTGAAATTCATGTTATGTTCAGAGATTAGCATATAATTGGGGGTGTGTGTGGGGAAACAGAGAAATATACTGAAAACTCTCTGAGAGCATTATGGGATGTAGCCTTGATATGCTTCTCAGAATTGCCCTTATAGGTCTGTGCCTGGTCTGACTCTATGGGAGTCACCCAGCTTATGGTGACCGCAGCTGAGGATCCCAGAGTCAACAGAAAGAACAGGACTTCAGATTAAGATTTCCCTAAATGTGCAGTTCAGTTCTAACACTTGCTGGCTCTGTGAACTGAGACAAGCTTCTCAATTTTTCTGAGTGTCAGTTTCCTTATCTATTAAACAAAGCTTCTAAAAGCTGTCTTGTAGGCATGTGATGAAGACAAAGAGGTAACATATGTACAAAGCACATTTATATAATTACTAGTGGCCTAGTGGATGAAATTTGTGCATTGGGGGTGGGTGGCCCCACAGGGATAGGGCCTAAACTGGCAGTCAAGCATCCCTTTCACAATCTGGGACTGCTGGTTCCCAACCGTTCACCTGTCTGCCTGCCTGATCGCCCCTAACCACTCTGCCTGCTGACCTGCTCACCCCAACTGACCCCCCTGCCAGCCTTCTCACCCCCAACTAACCCCTCTTGCCAGCCTGATTGCCCCCAACTGCCCCCCCCGCCAACTTGTTCACCCCAACTTCCCACACCTCCCACCCCGTCGGACTGATCACCCCCAACTGCTCTCCCCTCCTGGCCTAACCACCTTTACCTTGGCCCTACCATCATGGCTTTTTCTGGAAGGATGTCTGGAAGATCTCCCGGTCTAATTAGCATATTACTCTTATTAGTATAGATAGAGGGGGGTTGGCTGGTTTGCCCTGAAGTGGGTCTCAGATCAGGGTGGGGGTCCCCACTGGGGGCATGGGCAGACTGGACGAGGAGCTGATGGCTGTTTGCAGGCTGCCCACCCCCCAGAGAGGTGAGGGTCCCTGCTAGGGGGTGTGGCCAGCCTGGGCGAGGGGCTGAGGGCCCTTTGGGGGTGGCAGGGTTTGCAAGCCAGCCAAGCCTCTGGCTTTGTCAGGAAGGATGTTCTGAAGATCTCTGGAAGGTCTCCTCATCTAATTAGCATATTACTCTTTTATTAGTACAGATGGGAACCAAATAGATAATCAAAGAACCACACTAAGGCAGCAGGGGATGCAGTTTTATCATATTGCTATAGGGCTAGGGTTGGTTTGGAGGGTAACATAGAACAATGGAAAATGGAAACCAACCAGTTAAGTTGTAGGAAATAAATGCCTTTGAGTAGAGAGACTGTCAGGAATTTCCCAGACTTGAATTGAAATCAAGGAAGATTATATAATGCTTTCCTACCAGGTTAAGGGATAGAGAAGGCAGTCCTAGATGGCAAAAGTAGACATATTTTTCTAGTTGGAGGGAATTTTCAAGTTTTTATATGGAATTGTGTGTTAACAATTAGTAACAAAAATAGCCCAAACTACCAACATATCATTGTTAAAGACTGTGTACTCAAAAACCTAACATTAGGATTTGCAGAACAACAGAGAGGTGCAGAAAGCCCCTTGCATTTAGGAAAGTAGCTTTATACCAGAAAACAACATCTCCCAGCCCTTAATATGCACTAATATGAGATGCAGAAACAGATTAAAGGCAGTTCAGAGCTCAGCACTCAAAACATGTCATCACAGGAGTCAGGATAGCAATTGTTTTAATCACACCAAAAGGGGAAATTTGATAAGCTTGCTGCATTTTAAATTACACATTACTATATATAAGCCTATACCCCCTTTAAAAAGTACCTTGCTAAGAGGTACACATACTAGAAATTAGATAAATATTTCTTCCCTCTTTTTAATTCCTGTGATAGAAATTGGAAAAGGTGGTAGAAAATTTCTTAGAGGTGGAGACTCAGTGGTGCAGTGGGAACTGATTCAGTGATTGACTCAAAGTTGGTGATGAACTAGTCAGTGTGTCAGCTTTTTTTTTGGTACCAATGTGGCTGGAAACATGTGTTCCAAGGGCTCTGCATAGCTTCAAAAACATGGGTTTGACAAAAGCTTGAAGAATGACCTTTATACAGATGGATTTTGCTTTGTTCTCCTTCCATGTTTTTCATCTAATTCATCAACCATAACAAGCTATGCAAATGCATACTGATGTGAATGCTCACTTAATTGCCATCATGCAGGCATGAAGTGTGACTCTCCATTTTAGTACTGGAAGATGGTTTTGGTACTGAGCTGCTACCTCCTCTGGAAGAGAGCCGAGGCCATCAACTCTGTTATGGGGGTCAAAGCAACTTATACATCTGATATGTGTGTGAAATTAGAAACTTTCTTCTATAACCACAAATTTACAAACAGCAATTTAATGTGTTGCAAATTATTTCAAAATTAATTGGTTATAAATTATCTCAAAGCCAGTCCTTTGATCTAGCTTTTGTTTCCACAAATTAAATTGTGCAAAAACTGTTTGTCAGCATCGCCAAAGTCTGTAGTAGTCAATTAATTGCCCTTTCCATCCCAGTGCTACCAAGTCTATAATAGCAACCACAGTAATAACCATGATGAGGGATGATCACAAGAATGAGAGTAATATCAGTTACAGAACCCACAATAAGCTTAAACTGACCAAAGACAAAAACCAAATATTATAATTTCAGATGAAGAGATGCAAATGATGAAGGGGTGTCTACAATGCACCAGGAAGTTTCACATTTGTTATTTTCACAAATATTCCAAAGCCCAATGAGGTATCTACCAGTATCCTCATTTTACAGTAGAGAAAACTGAAAATAAGAAAGGACATATGGCCAAAATGAAAGAAAGAAAGAAAGAAAGAAAGAAAGAAAGAAAGAAAAGTAAAAAAAAAAACGATTTAGAAATGAAAACCAAACTAGAAGGAGCACAAGAGAATGAATAAATACAACACATAATGCCTTAAAGAAATATAAGTTAAAAAGTTTAAAACATTAAAACAGAAAGAAATGATGATATTAAAAGTATTTGTGAGAAACTGACAGCTACTAAAGATAGACAAAGAAGATCCAACATATCAATGATACATGTTTTTGAAGAAAGAAACCAAAGCAAGGGAAAAGAATGAATACAAGAAAAGTTTCTTAAATAAAAAAAGTATTTGAAACCAGATATTAAAATAATGAATGGCATATCTGAAAATATCAATGCAGGATGATCATCATAAAGATGTATTCTAATAACATTACTACACTTTTATTAAATTAAAAAATTATATTAGCAGGTGAACACATTACTTAAAGGGAATAATAAATCATTTTATCAGACTTGTCATGAGACCTTTATACTACAGAAAAATGAATTCACTTATTTAAGATACTCAGTGGAAGATAAGGTAAGGCAATTGTTTTCTCTTTATTATCAACATCTAGAATCAGAAAAAAGACTAGAAAGAAATAGATACAAGGAATAGAAGTAATCATTAAATTATATATAGAATATAATACAGACTAAAATATACATATAGGATATCCCCCAAAATGCATAAACACACTTTGAATATTTGTAAAGGCAGAGTTTATTAAAACACATTTTATTTTCAAAATCGAGCTATCAGCTGTTAGTGTATACATTTTTGGGACACCCTGTATACTTTACCTGAATCTTATATACTTTTATTAACCAATGTTATCCCAATAAATTCATAAAATTATACATATATATATATATACACACACACACACACACACACATATATACTGTAGAACTGAGATTAAATACAGGTAAAGCAGGAGACACTATAGTATCAAATAGATATATGCTCTGATAATGTAGATATAGTATAACCATAAAATTAAGAGGAAGAATGGGGATAATATATACAAATATTTTAAATTGCTTTGAGTAATAATAACTTGTGAAGATAGTATTAATATTGTTATTCTGAGACAGTTGTTTGTGTAATTTAGGATAGAGCAAATGAATTGTTATGAGACATTTTAATTCTATTATTTCTGGTGTCTTTAATATCTAGTATAGGTGGAAGGCCACTCATAATTTAGAAGAGATTGAGGGAGTATGATAGAGTCGTGAGTTTGAAATTAAAATAATAATATGAACATATGAACTCATTATGTATATCTACAGAATAATATCTATATATCATCAATCAATCAATCTATCTATCTATTAATTATATATTCTTCTAGGCCTACTGCATGAAATTCATGCAGTGGTGTGTGTGTCCCTCAGCCCAGCCTGCACCCTCTCCAATCTGGGACCTCTTGAGGAATGTCTGACTGCTCGTTTAGGCCCAATCCTACTGGACATCCTGTTCACAATCCAGGACTGCTGGCTCCCAACTGCTCGCCTGCCTGCCTTCCTGATTGCCTCTAACCACTTCTGGCTGCCAGCCTGATCACCCCCTAACCACTCCCCTGCCAGTCTGATTGATGCCTAACTGCTCCCCTGCCAGCCCGATTGCCCCTAACTGCCCTCCCCTGCCAGCCTGGTTCCTCCCAACTACTGTCCTCTACAGGCCTGGTGCCCCACAACTACCCTCCCCTGCTGACCCAGTCACTCCTAACTGCCCTTTCCTGTCAGCCTCATTGCCCCTAACTTCTCTCCCCTGCTAGTCTGGCCCCCACTAACTGCCCTCCCCTGTAGGTCTGGGTCCCCCCCCAATTTACCCCTCCTCTGCAGGCCTGGTCATCCCCAACTATCCTCCCCTGCAGGCCTGGTCACCCCAACTACATTTCCCTGCAGGCCTGGGTCCCCCCCAACTGCACTTCCCTGCAGGCCCAGTCACCTTCAACTTCCCTCCTCTGCCAGCCTGGTTACCCTTAATTGGCCTCCCCTGCAAGCTTGATCACCCCCAACTGCCCTCCCTTGCAGCCCTGATTCCCACCAACTGCTTTCTCCAGCAGGCCTGGTCCCCCCCAACTTCCATCCCCTGCAGGCCTGGTCACCCTCAACTTCCCTCTCCTGTATACCTGGTTCCCCCCAACTGCCCTTCCCTGCAGGCCCAGTTGCCCCCAACTTTCCTCCTCTGCTAGCCTATTCACCCCTAATTGCCCTCCTATGAAGGCTTGATGGCCCCCAAACACTCTCCCTTGCTATCCCCTGCTGGCCATCTCATGGCAGCCATCTTGTGTCCACATGGGGCAGCCATCTTTGACCACATGAAGGCAGCATCTTTTATGTTGGAGTAACAGTCAATTTGTATATTACTCTTTTATTATATAAGATGTTTCCAACCCAGTAGCAATCAGCATCTCTAATGACCACATTGTGGTCTTGAAATACTATTTCCCATTTGAAAACAAGAAATAGGACTTCCCAGGGAAATATGCAAGATGATGCTGGAGTATTTTGCTATACCGAATAGCGAGAAAACTATGAGACTACTAGGATTATATCCAAAAGACTCAGGAGCCAGTGTGAAAACGCTGTCAGTATCCAAAGAAGGGATTGAGCTTCAATAAAGGAAGGAATTGCAAGGAAGTGAAACGCATACAATCTTTTTAAATCCACAGACTTACAATGATATTTACAATTTGTCATCTTCAGGGGGAACAGGGAACCAATTAATTTTCTTAAAAACTGGGTAAATAAAAGGTAGAATTCAAGTATTTATTCTGCCTATCTTATATAAACCATACCATTGAGAAACAAAATATTAGATGAGGAAAAATGTTTCCTTATACAAATAGTTGTGCTATTTGATGAAAAATGAAATAATAGATTAAGATGTCACCAATCCCCAATGAATTAATGAATTTAGGTATTGAGCCTCAATGGCTGCTAACATAAAAAAAGAGTGAAAAGCAAACATAATTTTATGATGAAAAAACATACCATCACCCAGTCTTGCCAAAGGGATCACATCTGAGACTGGTCAGATATGACCTTAGATTCTAGCTACTAATTTGTAGGAAATCCAGAGGCCAAAGGAGCATGATGAGCTGCACCATTAACATACATTAAGCACAATCTAGACTACAGGTCAAATGCCCAGATTTATTAACACATATTGTAAGGAAACGAGAGGGAGGAAAGAAGGGAACAAGGAAGAAATCATAGATGAAAAGGGGGTTTAAAACATCACGTTTTAAAAATGCAGAAGTTTTAATTCTAGCATTCAGGGGTACATTTGAGTGATAGAACCATAAAGTAATTCAGGGATATGATTTTTATAAAACTAGGATAGTGGATATATTTAGGGGAAGAATGGTGCTGTATCTGAGATTAAGTACATGGAGGGACTGCTCAGGTGGCGGGTAATGAATGTTTTCTCTCTTGACTGTGGTGTATTCCAAGGCATTTTCCTTATAATAATTCTCTAAGATATACTTTGGTTTTGTACCGTTTTCTGTGTCTGTGTTTTATTTTACAACAAAATATGTGTGTGTGTACACACACACTGGGTATACGTATTTATATATTGATATATGTGTGTATCTGTATATATGTATATCTATAATCTATATCTATGTATTAATCATCTACTTATCTACAATGCTTTAAATGAGATGTCTTTCAAGTAAAATATCTCCACCATTAGGAAGGTAACTACAAAGGATAAGAATCAATTTTTATATAATAGGGTGAAATGGCAATGCTCAATCTCTACATCAGTAAAATGAGAATTAAAAGCAAGGCAGTCTAGAAGCTAAAGACAGGACTCTTGATATTCATTTGTGAGTAATATACGCTTACTACTTGCTTATGGTACTTCACCCTGACATGTACTCCACTGGGGCCTGGCTCTCTCTTTGTCCCCAGCAATTAGCACAGTTTACACTTGAGCGATCATTGTTTTGACCTGCCCTAAGTCTCGGCATCCGGACTCCATCACCCACCATCTGTGCCCATGCCAGGAGGACTGCTCAGTGTCTCTCCTGCAAGCACCGGAAGTAGGTTTTGGCCACAGGCCTATACTCTGACAAGCAGCCAAGGGATAAGGACTTCTGTCATTCATTGTCTAAAGGAGCAGAGCTGGTCAAACCAGCCACATACAGATGTAGTTGTGCAGAATATTTTCTGCTTTATGATGAGAGAAGAAAAAATAGGAGAAAAGGGAAGAAGAATGAAGAAAATAAGAGAATGAAGAAAAGATGCTGAGAGGACAAACAGGAGAGAGAAAACATAAAGAGAAAAAGAACCAAGAAGAAAAGAAAAGAAGAAGCAGGATGGAGAAGAGAGGGAAAAGAAGTTAGGAATGGGTAACTAATGATCAATGAAAAGCAACATTCTTTCTGAAACCTAGCTATTGCCAGTTAAGTTGCACTCTGACCTACGCCTAAATACTTTCATCATTAAATAAAATACACAGTTTTTTAAGAGTGTTTGTTTCTTATTCAATATTTTTTTGTGTGTGTGTGGAAGGGATTTGCATATAACCAGGAAACAACAGAAATCCCTATCAACTCTACAAAAGATCAGACAGCTTCACATTATTATTTTCAGAATCTGGGGAGCCGTAGGTCAGAATGGGGCAGTAGTGACATCAGCATGCTGAGGAGGTAGCCCCAAACTTAGGCAGAAAAGTGCTTGGTCAGCAGCTGGGAAGATTCACTAGCCTCAATCTTCTTAACTTCTCTTTTCCACTGGCCACTGAGGAAAGCTTTTTGGAATGAGTATGTGGTTCCTGGCCAGTTAGGGGAGAAGAGATACCTCAAGCCTCCACTCTGCAGAGTCCTTAACTGTCCTCAAGGCTCAATGCACGCTCTGACCAACATGGATTATCTTGACTGGGTTTCTAAGCTTTCAGAATCTGCCAAGAGTGATAAGAGTGATGAGAAACTAGAGCAAAGGACCTAATTCATAGCTGGTGGGAGGAGATGGGTGATTGTGTGTGAATTGTGATGGTAAGATTTTGTTACTAGTGATAGCATACCAAAATTTCCAACCAAATTATTTATTTTAGATAAAAATTGAAGTGGACCAAAGCTTACCTTATTATGTTTCATTCCAATATGTAGTCCTGAGTGGAATGATATTGACATAATACACTAAATACGTTGGAGGTATGGGGAGGTAAATTGTACATAAACATTGTCATTTAGCTCTTAATCAGTGCCCATGCTTGGGAACTTATCCTACATGTGAATGCACAGAGATTAACATAATATAAATATAAAAATAGAGTATACATTTCATGAGAGTAGGGAGTTCTGTTTGACTCATTGCTAAATCCCTAGTGCCTAGCAAGCACTTAGTACATAATTATTGACATAATGAATGAATAAATTGTATCTTTTATGCATGGTGGTAGAGCTGTTTTGTGGTTTATTTATTTATTTATTTATTTATTTTGGATTATACCCTCGGAAGATTATAAAAATAATACTGTCTAAACGGCTTTCTTTCTTGGGTGACTTTAATTCAGTTTCAAGATTTTTAGATGTGCTGCCTATTGTGTCAGCTTCTGCCTCCTTGAATTTTCAGGTTTTTATCCGAAAACCTCTCAACCTCTCATCACCTGACCCTCCTCCACCCTGGGTGCTGGCTTAGATTTGACTCCTGATTTTGCTTTGACCCCCTACTTCTGTGTATCCCTGGATTTGGGACTTTACCCTCTACATTCTCTCCCTTCTTTCCGAACCTTTGCCTTGTCTCATCAGTACACAGAGGTCACTGTCAGGGGCCTGAGAGGGAGAGAAGCACCTACTGAGGGAAGACCCCCTGGCATCTCAGAACGAGTTAAAAGCTGAGAATTAGCTAACATTAATTGAAGGGACTACTCTGTATCGAGCATGTTGCAAAGACTTTATAGTGTACAGATTAATCTGATCCCTGTGCAGCACTATGAAGTATGTTTTATTATCATCCCCATTTTTAGATAAGGGCACTGAGGCACAGAGGAGTTACATAAATTGCCTGAAGTTTCACAGCTAATATGAGGCAAAGCCACGATTTAAACTCTGATAGATTGCTGCAGAGCTGGAACTCATAACCATTCCAGCTAACTATGATTCCAAGGTTCGTGGGGGAAGGGGGGTAGATGAACAAGAGCATGATGGGAAAGGATATAGGTATGAAAAGAACACAAAACTTGAACTTTCTCAATTAAAAAAACCACCATCACACCACTTATTCATTGAGTATTACCATATACATATACATATGTGTGGGTATGTGTATATATATATATATATATGATGTAAAGTAGGATGTTATTTTGTCTTCAGAATAAACCTGTGAGATGTGAAATTGGGATCTCAAGGTGTTCAACAACTTTTCCAAGGTCACTGATCTAGAACTGTCAAAAGTAAAATTCATTCTCTGTTCTTTTCTCAGCCCTGTGCTGTTAATGCTGACTTATATCTCCCAACTATAGCACATCTACACACATCCTTGGGGGCCTTGACATGAGCTCAGCCCTCTCCCATCTTACTCCTGGCTGATGGTTGTGTGGGGATAGGATGCTAAGCTCTGAGTTCTGTATACTTTTTAGCATTTGTGTGACAGTAAGGAATAGGATTATTTTATGTTCCAAATATGGTTAATCTTGATCTGAGAATTTTTTTTTCTTAAATTGACCTAATATACAAAAAAGTGGGCTGAGCTAAAAATAAGTCACAATCTAAAATTATGGCAAGTGGAAGTACTGTGTAGCACTACAGACTCTCTCCATTAATCATATTATAGCTCCCAAAATGTTGCCTCTTGTGTCTATCCCTTGAGATTTAGCAGTTTAACCCAATTTTTTTTTTACATTTCTGATTTTCCCTTTAAAGCAAATCTTTTACACTGTGTATATTTTCCACCAATTGAACTATATATATTGTGACTGATGCCATCTTAAGTAAAATTTGTTAAGTGCCTATTGTGTGTGTGTAGAGAAGGAGACCTGGGCTCAAAGCCTAACAAAGGTAGACATATAAACAACTAATATGCCAAGTAAGGGAGTATTATAAAGTGGTTGTCGGGATAGGATTTGAGGGGAAATTTACCAGGTGATAGCTAATCTGTTATTTGCACGATGAGAGGTAGTTAGACTTAGAAGGGAAAAAGTGTAATTTTTCTCAAAATAAAAGGAGAACAAATTAGAGAGGCATAATTAAGAGGTCTGACCTGAAGTAATGGGAGGACCCCTGTGTTAGGAGTTTGGCACCAGCAAACATGCAATTCTGAGTGAGCCTTTTGTTTTCTTATCCATGAGATTAGGAGGTAACAGGGAATGGTTTCCCAGATCCCAAACAACATGACATCCTCTAATTGTGATCTGAAATGACACAGCTTTCTAAATCAGCCCCGTGATCCATCCAGCCCATTATTCTGCCTTTAACTGTGTTCTGAAGAAATACATTACCAACTCATGACACAGACACAAAAAAGCAAGTATCTTGGGATGGAAGCTTGCCCTGTTGGTTGTCTGTCTTGAGAGGTTTGGCTGCTGACCAAAGTGTTTGATGACCATCAGCAGGCAGATTAAGTTGTTCTTGTGCCTATTCAGTTTCTGGATTAGTGGATGGTTCTTTAGCTCATGACTGTTTCCAGTTTTAGGTTGTTTTAGCACATTCAACTATTAATTCTGACCTAAGAGCAGACATTTCCTTATGGCCAAAGACAGGGCATGTAGGGTCATGGTGGCAGTGGAGAGACATGATGATTCCTTAGGATTTCCCATATATTGTAAATTCTGGGAAGGAAGGATGTGGTTCCTTAAAGTCCTGACCATCACCAATGCCTTTATGGTAAGTGACATTTGTTATGTGAATTTCTGCTGAGTGAGGGGCACATGTAATGGGCAGGCTCCACCAGGCACTGATTGACATCTCAAGTATGCCAATAAGTCCACCATAAGCCAGAGGAGATGAGTTAGAAGAAATGCTCCCTTAGCTTCCAGGCCTGGTTAAGGTCTGACCCACCCCCAGCCATTTGGTTGTCCTTACCCCCTTCAGTCTTCTGATTCCATTAATGGTGGTCACTCCATGCATAATGCCAAATCTTCCAAAGCCATGGATCTGAATCAACCCAGAGAGTACCTTTCCTATCTTGTTCAGGACTCACAGGCCTTTGTCATGGACAAGTCTCTGCACTGCAAACAAACAACAGGCAGTGGAGCAAGAGAGAGCAGTTCTGAGCCTGTCAATGCTTGGGGCAATGCATCCTTGGCCTCGTGTCTGTGATAGAATAATAGATGAATTATTAATTATGATTTATCACCAGGATAAAGGAAATTTGTAGGTGATTTTCTCCAAAGACAAGAGTACAAAAGATTGTTCCTGGGGCTCAGGCTTTTATTAGTGGCAGATGAACATTTGGAAGAGAATAATAGAGATCATGTTTGACATTTTTCACCTCCAGCCAACCACTTAATTTTCAAAACAACCTTGTGAGTAAGGAAACATTTTTCTCCCCGCTCTTTTAAAGGTTGAGAAATTATGGCATCAAAGGTGTATCACATTGCTGTTAAAAAGCATTCTTAAATATTTTTTTCCAAGTACTATTTCACTGAAGTACAACTTCACAATTCAAATTATTCTTTTTCTAAATTAAGGGCAATGTTCATCATACCAGAAATTTTTTTTAAAATTTATTTTTATTTTTTATTAACGTATTATATATATATACATATCTTCCCATTGCCCCCCCATCCCAAGAATACTCTAACCCCCCAGTGTCTTGTGTTCATTGATTATGCTTATATGCATGCATACAAGTCCTTTGGTTGATCTTATTTACCCCACCTTTCCCTAACCTTCCTGCTATAATTTGACAGTCTGATGCTTTACTACCCCCATACCAGGAAATGTTTAAGAAATGGAAGCATTTGGTTTTATTCTGGCTTTCACAGCAAGAATGTTGGAGGACTCTTAGAAACTCAAATAAATATTAGAGCAGCTTCACATGTATTATTTGCCCCCAAATCCAATTTGTTAGACATAATTGTACCATAATCATGGCCCCAAGTGTCATTGGAAAATGTTGCCAAAATGTTTTCTTAGTAATTACATTTCCTATAATTAGTTCCTAGAATCAAAAATTAAAGAGCATTTGAGCTCTATAGAGATACTCAAGTTTTAAATACCTCATTTTAAAGGCATTCACCATCTATTTGAGACATGTTAGCTGGTACAGAGGCATGGAGAAGATCAAGAGGAAGCAAGAGATTAGTGCCAAGGACCAAAATGAAGAAGTTCATATTTTAGCTTATTGCTGAATTATTGTCATCATTCTTGATATCATCATTACCACTATAACTATTAATTCTTTATGTTAGTGCATGAAATTCATGCCTGATTGGGGTCCTTAGTGGCTGCCAGCTGGGAGCTGGGGTCTCATTTCTCCGACTGCTGGCTGCTGGCCGGGGCTTCCTGTGCCCTCCTCTGATGGTCAGCGCACATCATAGTGAGCAATCAAACTCCCAGTGGGTGAAACTCCTGAGGAGACACTTTGCATATTAGGCTTTTATATAGAGAGATATTACATTACAATTTACAAATGATTTTTTAGATACTGATTAAATACATTTTATAAAAATCCTACAAGGGCCCTAGCCAGTTTGTCTTTATGGATAGAGTGTCAGCCTGTAGACTAAAGGATCCCAGTTTTGATTCTGGTCAAGGTCATATACCTTGGTTGCAGGCTTTTCCCTGGCCCAGGTCCTGGTCAGAGTTTGTGCAGGAGGCAACCAATGAATGTTTCTCTATGTCTTTCCCTCTCTCTTCTACTCTCCCTAAAAACTCAATGGAAAAATATCATTTGAGTGAGGATTAACAGAAAACAAAACAAAACAAAACAAAATCCTACAAGGTAGGTCAGAGAGCCCATCTCCATAAGAGACATTGCAAATGACAATACTTTATTTGGTGACCTGAAGGGTCAATATAGAGCACTCATCTTTTTTAAGCCTGAATTCTGAACAAACTGAGGTAGAGAAATGGACATTAAGATTTAACAAAAGGAAGATAAATAATTTACTAAAAAAAAAATGGGCAAAGGACCTAAATAGACCCTTTAAAAGAGGATATACAAAAGGCCAAGAGACATATAAAAACATGTTCAAAGTCACTAATCATCTGAGAGATGCAAATCAAAATGACAATGAGGTACCATCTCACACCTGTAAGAATGGCTATCACCAACAAATCAACAAATGACAAGTGCTGGAGAGCATGCAGAGAAAAAGGAATCCTCTTGCACTGCTGATGGGAATGCAAACTGGTGCAACCACTATGGAAAACAGTATGGAGTTTCCTCAAAAAATTAAAAATGGAACTGCCATTTATCCCAGTAATTCCACTTATAGGAATATAACCCAAGAAATAAGAAAGAATATATGCACCCCTACATTCATAGCAGCAGAATTTACAATAGCTAAGATGTGGAAATAGCCTAAGTGCCCATGAGCATATGAGTGGATTAAAAAACTGCGGTACAGCTACACAATGGAATAGATGTACTGCTGTAAAAAAGAAGGAACTCTTACCATTTACAACAGCATGGATGGGCACGGAGAACATTATACTAAGTGAAATAAGTCAATTGGAGAAAGGTAAATACTACAAGATCTCATTCATTTATGGAATATAGTGAACAACATAAACTGATGAACAAAAAAATAGATCCAGAGGCAGAGAAGCATTGAACTGACTGTCAAACATCAGAGAGAAGGCAGGGGAGGGAGTATATAAGCATTACCAATGGACACAGATGCTAGGGGGTGAGGGTATGTACTGGGGTGGGGAGTGCGAGTGGCTGGGGAGATGTCAATGGGGGAAAACAATACTGTAATAGCTATGTACAAGCCATGGGGTGGGGGGTACTTGAAATATCAGGAGGACCACTCTGTAAAGTATATGATTGTCTAACCACTATGTTATACACCTGAGACTAATACAGAATAATATTGAATGTGAAAAATAATAAAAATAATAAAATAGGTTCTTGAGAAACATAGCTTAGAAGTGTGGTGACAGTAGTCTTACTAGTGAACCCCTAATCACTTCTGCCCAGGAACAGACAGTATTTGACAACACAGGTCTTCTTTATAAAGGAGAGACTTGAATGCATGTTTCAAAAATTTTCAGGACACAAACTCCTTGCAAACATATCCCAAAGAAGAAAGAGTTCAATTGCCCATCCCAGACTCACCAACTAGGAAAGCCACTTTTCCTGTCTTGGGGAGAAATAAATGAGAGGTTGAAGGGGGCCAGGTATGTTCTGGTAATGGATATCTCTCCATATGGAAGGAAGTTCAAGAAAAGAAGATACTTATTTCCTTCAACATATGAATTTCTCTAGAATTTTCCACCATTTTATTTTGGTGTGATGTGTGAGACAGGTGTTTTCTTTTTCACCCTCTTGTGTTATGTTCACTGCATGTTGGCTGGTAGAAGACAATTTTTCAGACATGGTCAATATACTGAGGCAGGAGATTCTGCCAATACAAGGAAGTCTGGCAGGCAATCCTGGAATTTTTTACATGAAGCATATTTCTATCTTTTGCTAGTAACTGAACCACCTTAATATGCCTCACTTTTGGGAAATAACTACTTAGATCCAAAGGTAATTACGATTTGGTTTGTCTCAGAGTAGTTTTCCATCTTAGCTACTTATGAGTTAAATTTTTCATGACACAATAGATGAGATGAAAGGTGTTCTTTTTTTTTTTTATCCATTCTTTTTACCTCCAGTTCACCCTTCCCTAATAGCTAGACAGTCCCATCCCCTAAATAACTCTAACAATGACACATAGTCTTTGTTTCTGTCTAAACCTGACATCTAGATATATTTTCATTTTCATCCTTTCCCTTCTCAGGATCACCCCCAACACTTCATTCCCCCCAGGAATATACCTCTCTCATCTACTTCTGGGAAGCTCACATTTTTATATTCCGAAGAGGCTTAGGGAAATTGAGGTGCCCCTCTAATAGGAATTTAGGTGTCTAGAAAGTCCATGAGCCCCACCACACCAGGTAGTTAAATCAGATAAACAGTGAGCCAATTGCAGAGAGATAGATGGGCTAGAGACAGGAGATATGAAAGGTGACCACTAAGAAAGTGTCAGTCAGGTGGGGTCAAAGCTTGGGCAGAAAAGGGAGGCTGGACTGGTCCACAGGAATACAAAAAGGACTCTAATTACAGGCTGAAATTGTTGGTTTTATTTCTTCATTTAAGGTCCCAGTTACTTCTGGATAGAACATCAATTATACAAAAGAATAAAAGATCAACAGGGGCAGCTAAGTACAGTGTCTAGGCAGAGAAGATTTTTGTCTCTCAGTTTTTAAAAAATATTTTTATTCAGAGAGGAAATGAGAGGGAGAGAAAGATAGAAACATCAATGATGAGAGAGAATCATTGATTGGCTGCCTCCTGCTCACCCCTACTGGGGCTCAAGCCCACAACTCAGGTGTGTGCCCTTGACCAGAATTGAATCTGGGATAGTCGGGATGACGCTATGTCCACTGAGCCAAACCAGCTGAATTGTCTCTCATATTAAAAAAAAAATCAGAAAACCAAGCTTGGGCTTCTCTCATTTTGTTTCTTTGAGGTAAATCCAAATTCACAGGCCATATATTGATTCAAATGTTGACTTTTTTGTTCATGAGAAACAGCATTACCAGATAAGGCCAGGTAAAGAATGGAATAAACTACCTTAGGAAGGATACTAGAGTGGGAGCAAGGCTCTATGGCAGTGGTACTATCAACTGGTTTATGAACTGGCACCAATTCACCAACTATCACTTGTCTTCAGTGAATAACTGCAGAGCTTTCTATAGTGAGTGGTTAGACACCTTTTCAGCATTTTGACAGAGTAATTTTATGACCACTGGCTCTAATAAAACAATATTTGGCTCATATTTTGTGTGACTATCGTTACTTCCCGCCCCCTTCCATTTTTCCAGCAATTCATTTTATTGTGATTTTAAATGAAAGTATAAACCCATGAAATATTGAACATTAAAAAAAAACTTTTAAAAAATTACAGAGAAGTCAGTATTCTTCTATGATATGGTTTCCCAAACTGTGTTTCAAGGAACACCAGCATTTTATGACGTACTGAAAAATGTTTTGAGGGGAAGGTATTCCTTGGTCAAATAACTATAAGCACTAACTTTCACAAAGTTAAGTTTCTTTACCACAGGTTTCTAAGTGTTGGACATATTATGAATCTTTATGTCCGAGATTAATTATTAACATCTAAGAGCAGACTGTATAAATTTTTTTCAACATTATTTGACCTCTGAATCCTTATCATATTATGTAAAGTAGTGTTTTGTGAAATATGGAGAAATTGTACTTTATAGGGTAGTCTAACCTTACTGGAGGTAAACAGTACTTTTCCCTTTATAGCCGACTTCCTCTAGTGTATCTGAATAATAGAATCTACTTGTTTGAAATCATTCTGAACTTTATATACTTCATCATCACTCACTCTTTCTCCTTCTGCTCAAAGAGAAATAGTGGAAACTTGTCCATCAAACCTTTCAAAAAATGAGATGCAGTGAAAACATGTGGTCAGGACCATATGGTCCTTGACATTCCTTGGACATTTGATGTACTCTTGGGTTCTGAAGGACTGGAAAGGTCATCTAACCAACAGTATAATGCTGAATATGTCAATTCATTTACTCCAAAAACACTGACTATGGAAATAAAAGCATGTTTCTAACAAGTCTTTGAAATGAAACCTTTTCTGCAGCAGGAGTATGGAATTTTATTTTGAGTACAGAATTTATTTTCACTTCAGATTACGAAATATCATTGGTATTGTATCCAATATAGCCATTTCTGTGTGTAATCTCAGTTTTTGTCCTATACTAACTTTGATACAGACCTCAATATCTATTTATCTTCCCACCCCCGGATATCTAATCACACAATGGTAGAGATGGCCAGTTGCCTACCCAAATATTCATTATTTCCTTTCTTCCATTCTCCCCTATTTTAAGCTACATAAGGCCTCCCATAATAAAATATACATTTCTTAGTCTCTCATGCCATGAGTAAAATTCTCTTAATGTGTGACTTCTGAGAGATCTCCTTACTTACTTACACTTTGTTCCTTTCTTACTTACTCTTTAATCTATCCTTCTCATGAATTACAGATCTAGGAGCTGATAGCTAGCACCTATCTTGAGCTAAAAGGACATGGGTTACCCTAACCCTGGATATGTTGCATGGGAACTAGAAGGAGCTGGGAGCTGATGTCCAGAGCTGTAATACCAGTCCTGAACTGTTTATCCCTGGCCTTCTTTATGTAGAGAAATAAACTTCTATCTTGTTTAAGCCACTGTTTTTTTATTTTATTTTTCTGTTGTTCATTTGTTTGTCTGGATTTTCTGTTAATTTCAGCAAAATCTAATACTATCTGATAAATCTACCAATAAATCTTCTAGACTTTGTCAATGGTCTCTGTCTCTGTTTAGGGAGCAATCTTCAACACCCAACTGGTTAGTTCATAGCTCAAGACAGTGTATCCAATTATCTATTTGGAAAATTTAGTTAGATGTTTAATGGGGATGAAAACTCCAAACTCAAACTCTTGAATTCTACCCTCAAACCTGATGCTTCTCTTGAGTGTTTTCCATCTGTGTAAATGTCTCTATAACTCACCCTACAATAACACCCAAAAAAGTGGGGCATTATCTTAGATTCTTCTTCCTCATTCATACTCTTAGTATGTCCTTTTGGATTCACCTTTGAAATATATGTCGTATTTTTCAGATTAGGCAATGTTAGATGCCAGAATAAACACTTTAAATCTCAGAGTTTAATATAAGAAAAGTTGGTTCAATATGCATTGGGAGACCTTCATCCACCATTTGGCATAAATGGTGTCCAAAATTTCTGTTGGGAGAGATGGAGGAAACACATTAGCTCTTAACTACCATAGTCTAGTTGTGGCACATACCAGTTCTACTCGTTGGTCAAAACTAATTATCTGGCACTAATGTCACTGCAGAAAGTTTAGAAAATATAGAAGAATAAATGAAATATTTGGAACACTATCTCAATCCAATAATGCATTTCTGTAATAGTTACATCTGTATTGTTGAAAAGTTACAGAAACCAATTCAAGTAGGCTTAAGCAAAAATGAGCATTGGAAGAATACTGATGTTCATGGAATCTAAGAGAAGTTGAACAACCCATCTGTGCAAGGGGTGGGGCAGCTGAAGTGTGTGGACACACTCCTGAGTACTGTGCCATTGAGGAGACTGACATCTCCAAAACCCAATCCCTGTCGCTTGGGTCAGTTCTTAAGAGAGATAATAGCTCTGGTTTAGCTTCAATCAGATATTCACCCCTGGTCTAACAAGTGTCTGTGAGGCCAGGTTCACACAGCAGAAACAGAGCTGCTGATAGGACACTTCTGTGGACAGGATAGATATTCCCAGTGGTTACGGTGACCACAGGTACATGGTCAACTTTTGGTCCTATTGTAAACCAGTTGAAGTCTATTTTACTTTCTTAATATCCCAATAATGAAATACTTTTCTAGGCTCAAGTGGTGGCTCAGTTGATTGAGCATCATCCCATGCACCAAGAGGTTTGATTCTGGTCAGGGCATATTGCCTGTATTTCATGTTCATTCCCTAGTTGGGGGCCTGTAAGAGGCAGCCACTTGATGGTTCTCTCTTCTTAATGTTTTCCCCTCTCCCTTCCTTTCTCTCTTAAAAAATCAATAAAAATACTTTTCCAATGCCCCGGTGTCTATCTGACTTCACTCATTTGTGGAATATAATGAACAACATAAACTGATGAACAAAAACAAATCCAGAGACAGAGAAACATTGATCAGACTGTCAAATCTCCGAGGGAAGGTAGGGGAGGGTGGGAGTAAGAGGGAGAGATCAACCAAAGGATATGTATGCATATAAGCCTAACCAATGGACAGAGACACCAGCGGGGTGAGGGCATAATTGAGGGTGGGGTAGGGAGGGCAATGGCGGTATAAGAACATATATGTAATACCTTAATCAAAGAAAAAAAAGTTATTCACCATCTTGATATCTTTTCCCTCCTGCCAAACTTTTTTTGGGAGTTAATTCTCTGTACTTACTGAAACACATGTCTGACAGATAAAGTTTAATTTGCACTCCTCCAAGAGGCTTTGCATTGTAATAGAGCATAATGTATTACAATCCAAGAAATATTAATAGAGCTCACTTGCATGTGAGGAATCCTAAATGAAGAATTGTCTTTCACTTTTTAAAGGGGTTCAAAGATAGATAAGACTAAATGATTGCTATGCAGAAGTTGACAGGCCTAAGTTGAAAGAATGAAGCTATAAATATAAGAAGGGAGATTTGGGGGAAGGAAGTGGCCTGAAGAAAGACCGCCTCCTCAAATCATACCAGGTGGTGACCAATTGTCTTACATTTAGGTTCTCTAAGTTTCCCAGGGTGCAGAAATTAAGAGGTTCACCTGCTACAACAATCTCAGAAGACAATCTTATAGATAGGGTCAGGGATAGAGCAAGAACATCTAGTTAGACACTGGGAAACAAAGAATACCAATCACAAAATAAGTCTTCTAGCCAGTACCCCTTAGGAAAATATTCCCTCTGGGACTATTGGGTCCACGTCATGGAACATTCCACGGTAAAGGCCTTGTCTCCCAGGGGGTGTTTGCCAGGATATGTTTCAATCATTCACATCCCTCAGGGAGGCAGTGAAAAGTGAGGGAATAAGTCCTCATTCTGATCAGATGGATGAGACAATACCTGCAGGAGATAGGAGCCAATTTTCTGGTTCTACTGGTCTTGCCTTTCCACTATACAGGAGATCCTAAGAAAATTACTCTGGGTCTGAAGCTTCTTCCTGATCTCTGCCCTCGTCCTCTTTCTTTTCTATTAGTAATGCTCTCCACCATGAACTTCTTCAGCGTGTGTGCAGAAGCATACCTTCTAGGCTTGTTCAATGTAGATGGGATCATAATCTAGACATTTTGATGTTTTCTCATTTCCCTTAATAAAAATGCATTGGTGCATTAATAGTCTCATTTTTTCAATGATGATAAAGTAGTCTACCCTGAAATATTCTCACATCTCTTTGGGGGTTCAAGTATTGAACAAATTCCCAATACAGCTTTAGTGGCAGTCACCAGGACAGGCAGTGAGGGAGATACTTGGGGAGCTTTACATGTGTGTTTCAGAATATACCATATAACAACTGACTACTTTGTTTCTGTGAAAAATGATATTTGGATACAGGGATGGTGACTGGAGAAGTCTTGAAGGGGTCTGTGGCTTCGAAAGAGGTGAAAATAGTAAGAGAATCAATCATACTTTGTGTCACCTTAAAAGTCAAGAAGATCAGTTCCACACTTTTGATGACTTTAAGTAAATTTCTGGAATCTCTCACCCATCCTCTTAATACAATTACAATTACTCTTAAACATTTTAAAAGCTACGTTAAAATTTTATTTCATTGTGGTTGAAATCATGTTTTTGCATTATTTCTCCCCTCTTAGATGTAGAGACTTGTTTTATGGCCCAGAAAATAACTTATTCTGGTGAATGCTTGATGTGTACTGAATGTGTATTCTGCTGTTGTTGAATAGTGTTCTATAAATGTTAATTAGGTCAAGCTGGTTGACAGTATTATGTTTTCAGTATCTTTATTTTTTTGTCTACTTGTTTAGTTAATTACTGAGAGAAAAGTATTAAAATATCCATTTATAATTAATATCCAGATTTTTCTCTCTCTCCTTTCAATTCTATCAGTTTTTCATGTTTTTTGAAACTCTATTATTAGGTGTATACACAATCAAGATTGTTATGACTTCTTAAAGAATTGATTCATTGGTCATTACTAAATGCTCTTCTGTGATCCTTTTAATAAAGTCTACTTTTTTGGTATTAATGCAGACACACTAGTTTTCTTGTGATTGGTGTTCATGTGGCATATATTTTTCATTCTTCTATTTTAACTTACATAACTTATCTTAAATAATACTTAAATAATACATTTAGCTAAGTGTTGTTTTCCAATCAGACAATCTCTGTGTTTTTTTTCTTCTTAATCTGGAGTATTTATCCCTTTTATATTCAGTGTATTTAATGTTTGGTTTAAATTGATCATCTTGTTTTTCTTTTCTATTTGTGCCATCTATTGTTTGTTCCCCTTTGTATAGTCTTTTGCGGGTTAATTATTTTTATGATTCCATTTCACCTCTAATGTTGGCTTATTAGCTCTACCTCTCTTTACTTATTTTAAGAGGTTGCTCAGGAGTTCACAACAATCATATTTAAATTATTAGAGCCTGTCTTAAACATTATATCATTCAATGATAGTCTGAGAATATTTCAACAGTATATTTTAATTTTCCCCATCCTTGTGTACTATTGTTCTCATACATTTTATTTCTTATATGCTATAGTCACAATAAATTACCAGATTTGATTTAGAAGTAAATTTTCTTTTAAAGAATAAATATATATATTTTCAATATATAACTTTTCAACTTAAAATGTTGGCCAACAATTCAGAAAAATAGTTCTGTACAGATCAAACAGCATGTATCCGTAGTTAAAGATATTATGTTGAATTAAAGTGGCCTGGTGCACAAAATTTGTACAGTGGGGGCAGTTCTCTTAGTCCACCCTGCACCCTCTCCAATCAGGGACCCCTTAACTGGCAGTCAGACATCCCTCTTGCAATCTGGGACCACTGGCTCCTTATCGTTCACCTGCATTCCTGCCTGATGGCCTCTAACCTCTCTGCCTGCCTGCCTGATTGGCCCTAACTACCCTTCCCTGACAGCCTGATCTCACCCTCAACTGCCCTCCCCTGCCAGCCTTATTGCCCATAACTGCCTCTGCCCGCCTAATTGCCCCTAGGTGCCCCCCCACCCTGCAGGCCTGATCTTGCCTCCAAGTACCCTCCCCTGCTGGCCTGATTGCCCTAACTGCCTCTGCCTCAGCCCTCACTACCATGGCTTTGTCTGAAAGGAAGTTGGACATACAGAAGATGGCCGATCAACCTGGTCTAATTAGCATATTACCCTTTTAGTAGTATAGGTAGATTATATAAGATAGGATTGCTTAAATGGGGAGGAAAAGCCTTTTTTTCAGCAGGAGGAGATCCTCTTGGCAGACAAAAATACATAATCCCTGTATCTGGACTGATAGCCAGCCATATGACTATACTGCCAAACTGATCATTAAAAAATTGAACCACTTTCTTACACCTTACACCAAACAGCTATTGCCCTTAAAACCCCTCCTCAGCCCCCACCTTAGGTTCTGCTTTTGCAGTTCACTCAGATTAGATTCTGATTGGTCAGTTTCTATTCCAGTCAGCATCAAAAGCTCCCCCTTTTAGGCAGCCATTGGCTCCTCACAGTTCACTCAGATTTGGTTCTGATTGGCCAATTTCTATGTGAGTCAGCATCTCTGGGCCTGATCAGAGAGACTGGACTGATCAGCAGCTCCCATGGCTGCTGGCAAGGCCTGGAGAGAGAGAGTCAAGGGCTGATCAACAGCTGCCATGAGATCTTGCTTCTATCTCCAGGCCTCTCTGTAGGCTGCTGTGACCCAGCACTGACTATAGGACTGACTTCTGGTGTTAAGTCGTCTGTTCAGTTGGATGTTACAGACCATGGCTCTTTATATATATATATATGGTCTAGAGGTCCAGTGCATGAAAATTGATGCACTTGTGGGGAGGAGGTCCTCAGCCCGGCCTGCACCCTCTCACAATCTGGGACCTTGGGTAGGGCCCCCAGGCCTGGCTTGAGATCAGGGCCTATTGGAGCTTTCCTTCCCCGGGCTGCAGGCAGCTGACCCCAACCCTGCCACTGCCACTGCCACTGCTTGCCATCTGTGCCCTCCCTCCCCTACCACCGGTGGTCTCCCTCTGCAGGTGTAGGTTGGGGTGCAATGGCTTGGCTGCCCTGGGCCTTCCTCTTCCTTTGCTGAAGGGCCGTCTGCCTACCTGATTACCTACTTAGGTATGCTTACCTACCTACCTGATCACCTCTAACCACTCTGCCTGCCTGCCTGATTGCCCCTAATTGCTTGCTTGGGGGCAGGGCCAGCCTGGTGAGGAGCCATCTGCCTACCTGATCACCCCTAACCAATCTGCCTACCTACCCCTTACCGCTTGTTTGGGGGCCAGGCCAGGACTGACTTCTAGTTGGTCAGCCTCTGGTCATTACTGGTTATTACAACCCAGGATTTTTATATATTAGGATATTATTTTGCAACTTGTTTTTTTCACTCACTACCATGAGGTATATATTTTTACAGATAAGTGCCCTCTTGTCAGTTGCTTCATAGTGTTCCTTGGATAGACATAGAATGGCTTGGTTAGCCTTTTCCATGCTGATGAGCCTTGAGATGTTTTCAAGCTTTTGCTATTACAAACAGATCTACAGTGGTCATCCTTGTCCAGACCATTCCACACGTGTGTATATTTTTGTGAGAAATGGAATAGCTGGTCAAAGGGTAAAACTTTAAAAATATTTATAGATACAGTTAAATCACTTTTCAATGTAGTTATAGTTAGTTACCTGTCAGTTAAGACTAAAAGTATCTTTAGAGTGCTTATAGGGGTTATGAGTCTTGGCATCAAGATTTTCACAGCTTTTTAGTGTTACAGCAATGTATAAACATTACATGTTTTATATGGATATATGAGAATTTTTAGAAAACAACCCTATAGTGATCATTGCTGAAAATGTCCATTTGTAGAAATTAGTGAGCTACCTTCTAGATATATTGTGTCAGAGACTGAGACAAGGGAATAGAAAAAAATGACACTTTCAAAACTGGACAGCCACTTGTAAAAGAATGAATTTAGACCACTATCTTATATCATACACAAAGATTAACTGAAAATGGAAAAAATACTTTAATGTAAGACCTGAAACCATAAAATACACACAAAAAAACATGGGTGCTAAGCTTCTAGACATTGGTCTCAGCTATGTTTTATGCATTTTAATCCAACAGCAAGGGAAACAAAATTAAAATTAAACCAATGGGACTACACCAAACCAAAAAGCTTATGTACAGCAAAAAACAACAAAATGAAAAGGCAACCTACTGAATGGGAGAAGATATTTTAAAATGATATTTCCAATAAGGAATTAATATTCAAAATTTATGAAGAACTAATACAACTCAACAACAACAAAAATAAATAGCCCAATTAAAAAATGAGCAGAGCATTTGAATAGACATTTTTCCAAGGAAGACAACTGGATCACCAGCAGGTACATGAAAAGATGTTCAACATCACTAATTATTTTTTATTTTTATTTTTTTGTAGTTGTCAGGTTTCTTTTTTTTTCTTTTTTTTTATTAATTTTTTATACATATCTCCCCATTGCCCCCCTCCCTCCCAGGCATACATACCCCAACCCCCCAGTGTCTATGTTCATTGGTTATGCTTATATGCATGCATACAAGTCCTTTGATTGATCTCTTATCTACCTCACCTAACTTTAATCTTCCTGCTCTAATTTCACAGTCTGTTTGAAGCTTTACTGTCTCTGTATCTATCCTTTTGTTCATCAGTTTATAATGTTCTTTATTATCCCCCAATGAGTGCGATCATGTGTGTGCAAATCCAAACCACAATGATGTACCACCTCACCTGTTAGATGGCTGTTATAAAAAAAGGTAAGAGTTAAGTGTTGGAGAGAATGTAGGGAAAAGGGAACTCTCATACACTGTTAATGAGACTATAAATTGGTGATGCCACTGTGGAAAACAGTATGGAGGTTCCTCAAAAACTTAAAAATATAACTACCATTTGATCTAGTTATTCCACTTTTGGGTTGTTATTCAATGAATACAAAACACTAATTTGTTATTAATCAATGTTACCTGATTTTTTTTAAAGGAAAAAAATTACGTATTCAAGTATATCTTGGAATTTTTGCTCTGTAAGATCGCAGTCTAGTCCCATCTAATCAGTGATAATTTCTCTAACTCAGTTATTTTTATAATTGCACAAAGAGTAAGTAGGGCATTTCTTCTAAGAGTGACCTTAGATGTTCATGTAATTCATCCCTCACTTTCCAAATGAAAAACTGAAGCCCAGAGAGAAATCACATGTCCAGCTGGTTCTTAGTAAATTACATTTGAAATCCAGATCTCATAATTCACACTCCAGAGTACTGATCTGGAGAAAAATTTCACCCAAATACAGAATCTTTGAGTTGGAAGCAGTCTTAGAAAGGATCTAGAAGTCATACATTAATTTAGCCGCCAAGCTTATATAGAAATTCTCTCAATAGAATATCTGATGCTTCTTACAGCTTCAGTTTCAGGGGTTGGAAGAGAGACAAACTTTTCCTTGAAAGGCAGCCAGTTAATTTGTGAGAAAAATACACCATTATTGGGCAGCTTTGAATATTAGAAAAAATCCTTCTTTCCTTATGCTGAAATCTGCCTCCTTATAATTTCTTGAGCCTTCCTATTTCTTGGAGCATTGATGAGTCAGATACAAGGTGCTTACCATTGCAGTTCCTGCCCTCTGCATAATCTCTTTGTCAGTGTCTCTCTTACAGTGTGACTTGCAGAAGAGGACAAGGTGATAATCCAGCTGTGGTCTGATCAGTGCAGGGTCTTTCGGGGGTGGGCCTTGTCGCCTTTGATCTGTTCTCCATACTTCTATTAATAGAGCCCCAAAGGTGTTTGGCTTTTTTGGCAGCTGCATTCCTGAGATTACGTCAATGAAAACCCCAAGCCTTTTTATTTTTTAGATTGACAACCATTAAGCCAGGAGTCTTTCATCTTTGTTTATGTAATCAATTGCAGGAATTTGTGTTTAAAATTCTATCTTTTAGCTTTTAGTTAAACATTCCTGTCTTTTCAGAATGTTTGATTCCTCGTCTTGTTATCTAAAATGTTTGTCTTTCTCTCTCATATACACAATCTTGATAAAACAAACAAACAAAAAAACTTCTATGCTTTTGTAGAAATTGCAGAAGAAGAGACAAGTAGGGCATAATGGGAGAGGGCATGGTTATAGCACAAATGACCTTTGTCCAAGTTGATTGATTACAACTATGAATCCACATGCAGTATTCCAATAAACCTTTATTTCTCCATTTCATTTTTAAAAATATGACTATCGGAAATGCCTTTCTGAAATGAAGATACTCTGTGTATTTATGGTATTCTTCTGATTTACTGCTTGGTAACCATTTTAAAAAGAGAAAATGGGGTTAGTTCCACATGGCCAGTTCTCAGTGAACCCATTTTGGCTTTTAGTGATCATTTCTTTGTAAATATTAACTCATAGATCTCCTGAAGGCAAATAGCTAGGACACCCAATGCCAAAAATATAATGCCAAAGCAAGAAAAGAAGAATGCTTTGAAAACAGAAGGAACAATGTTCTTCCAGCTATTTACTGTTTAAACCTCTATTGATAGAGAGCAATAAACAGAAATGCATGTAGGGGTGAAGGGTTGAGCAGATCGATTGTGTACATCAAAGACTTTCTGAAGTCTTGGGAGGAGAGAGGTAGTGGAATCTTCATGAATGATGCAGGCATCCTCCAGGAGAGCCCGAGACAAGCTGGGTCTTGCACCAACTTCGTCCTTCCCACAGCACCAAACTTTCCCTCCCTCTCACTTGTCACCATTCTGCCTGCAGCACTTGGAGTCAACTCTAGCCTTTTTAATAAGAGGGGTTGGAAGAGAGACAAGCTTTTTCAGTCTGAGAGATAAAAATAAAAATGTCAGTGATCAGAATTTCCACATATGGTCTCAAATGATAGATGAAATTTAAAGCTGGCAATCGTCCTGAGCTGGAAGGACATAGGCAGCAGAGGCTGGAAGGAGGTTTAGGATTTTGTTTTATTTTTCCTTTCCCAAGTGATAATGGACTGTCCCCAAACACAAGTTCTTTCCTTTTTAAGGGCAACGAAGGTTGCCAGGCCTTGTGCATTTGCAGCCGACCTGTTCAGAGACCCTCCCCCACCTCTGTGAATAGGTTTTCCCAAAATTCCAGGAGGGAGCCCTCCACAGACTACGCATCTGTTCTCAGGCATGCAGGGAATCTGGGTGACCATTGCATTTGGGAATCATCTGTTGGAACTCCGGAAGAGAGACCATACTCTGCACCAGGCCTTTAGAATTTTTTTTTTCTATAAAACAGTTCTGCTTTAGGGTGTGGTTAGAGATTAGAAGGAAAGATTAGAAAGGGTGGGGTGGACAGAGGGATTTACACCTCAGTTGAGAAGGGTCAAAGCCCAAGAAACATTTCACCCTGACACAAGAGATGAACACATTTTTAAGGTCAAAGCTCATGGAACCACTGTGCTCTGTAGTCTTAGAACTCTGAATTCTGCAACATCTCCTGCCCTCCTCCCCACTCACTTAGCACAAGGTATAGATTTTTACACATATTCCTCGTTAGCTGTTGCTTAGTATAATGGCCTGGTTAGCCTCTTCCATGCTGATGAGCCTTTAGATCAGTGGTTCTCAACCTTCCTAATGCCGCAACCCTTTAATACAGTTCTTTATGTTGTGTTGATCCCCAACCATAAAATTATTTTTGTCGCTAATTCATAACTGTAATTTGCTACTGTTATGAATCTTAATGTAAATATCTGTGTTTTCTGATGGTCTTAGGAGACCCTGCTAGCTGTTCGCAACCCACAGGTTGAGAACCGCTGCTTTAAATGTTTTCAAGCTTTTGCTATTACAAACAGCAATGACCATCTTTGTCCAGGCCTCTCCACTCATGTCTATATATTTCTGTAGGATAGATACTGAGAAATGGGTAGTCAAAAGGTAACACATTTTAAATTTTTATAGATATGGTCAAATCACAGTATGTGAATCCATGAAATCTGGGCTCTGCTGAGAATGTACCATATTCTTTGGCAAATCATTCCAGCCTTAATTTACTCACCTGAAAAATGAGGAGGGGAAACAAGAGGGTACTTAAAAAGACTTCTTTGCAATTCCATTCCAAATTCTAATGTGAAGAATTCTGAGACTGCAGTATTGTCTGAACCAGTGGAGAGCATGCTAAAACATAAATTTTTGGGCTTCCTCGCAGAGTTTCTGATTTGCTGTTCTTTGGTGGAACCTGAGAATTGGTATTTCTAACAAGTCCCTGGGTATTACTGCTACTGGTTTAGGGACCATATTTTGAGAAGCTCTGGTCTAGACCGTAAGGTACTGAAATGAAGTCCCAGCAGGTTAATGGTCCTCCTTAAGAAGTAATGATCGATAGTCCTGACTTAGGGACCTAGTTACATGACATGACTTTGGAAGCTGTACCTAGATACATATGTACTCAGAGATGTGGGAGGGGAGATTGGGAAGATGAGCAGTCGGGGATCTGAACATGTACCTTGAAAGATGTTATTTGAATGTAAGAAAATCACACAGATGCCAGGAACTGTTGAGAGTCTGTAACCCAGACCTTGCCGTACACATCCATTATTCACAGGAAAACCTAGTCAGAGAGAGTGCATGAGCCAGTAGAAACCTAGCCCTGATGCTAAGAAAACATCTGACATCTGCCCAATTGACAACAGATTAGCATCATCTTCTGTACATAATGGACAGCTCAGTATAGTGCCTTTTCCTGTTAAAGGACTTCTGAAGCCATTATCTCAACTCCTTCAAAGAGCCCTGGGAGATAGAGAACAAGGGCAATTATCCTACTTGGGAGTAGGGTGGAGAATCACTTGCCTTTGCTGACCCAGCAAGGACAAGACTAGGCGTTGTTTTCCAGGAAGGCAAGTGGGTATATGTGGAGCCATGTACAGTCTTCCCAAAGCCTTATATAACCAGGAAATTGATGAATTTCACATTATAGTTTTATTGCTCTATTTAGCTCCATTCTGACCATGGCCTCCTTAATAACTTGTCTCAGTAGCTGAGCTAACTGGGTCCCAAAAATATGTCAACAAGTTGGCAAGAATCATAGGGGTCTATAATCTTGAGTTGGGATTAGCAAGTGGATTCTCCAACAGAATTACAATGTCACCAAAAAAGCTGAAACTTGTGCTTTTAGATCATTCTCCTTTCTAGTTAAACAGTGGTTCAATAATATTAAGTCCAAGGAGAGGTGGGATAGATAAGAGATCAGCCAAAGGACTTGTATGCATGCATATAAGCATAACCAATGAACACAAGCTACTGGGGGGTTGGGGTCTGCCTGGGAGGGGAGGGCAATGGGGAGATATGTATACATGTAACACAATAAAAAAAAAAAGATACACAAAATATACTAAGTCCAAGCTACTATCTTGTCAGAGGAAAAACAAATACAAACTTAAAATAGGGAAAGAAGTTCTGATTTGTTGAAAAAAATCTTAAAGTCATAACAAGTATCTACCAAGCAATCATACTGCCAGATATTGGGGACATACTGATGAATAAGATAGGCATGATCACTGGTGCCCTGATGGAGCTTACAGTTTAGGGAAGGAGACCCAATTTAAGCAAGAAAGCTCACAGATCATTAATCAAGGCTGTGATAAGTGTCATAGTAGAGAACAAAGAATTGAAGTAAAGTACAATACTATAGTTTTCAAAGCTGACCTAATTCTGGGATATAGAAATTGAAATCAAGGCTTCAGACCTCATTGTCCAGAATTCATCACATGATCACCTTGCCCCAAGGCAGAATCCTGTACAAGGGGCAGCACAGCATGACTGAGTATGGCTGGGATCATATTCCTTTTCAAAAATTGCATGTGGAAGCTTTTTGGAAACCATTTCTTCACCTCCTGCCCTAGGCAGATCTTTGCCAGCAACCAGGCTGCATGACCATTCAAGGAGAATTTGAGGTGAGGCCAGGAAGGATCTTAGAGAAGTTGAAAGACTTGGGGAAAAGATAGTTCAAGAAATTGAGAGTCCACTGGTTTGCTATGTCAAAGTATGTGCCTCTTACTAGAGGATGGCGACTTCTCCTTTCCAAGTGGACACTTACATATGACTGGAGTGTTGTGATCTGTGATGATGGAGTGTCCTGGTCAGGGATTAAAACAACAACACACACCCACTTCTACAATTTTGTTATGTTTCTTGGGGACTTTCATTCAATTTGAAGGAGATACTGAATCTTGAAGAGTCAGGCTAAGATTCTAGAACAATACTTGTCTTTTATTTATTTATTTTTAAAATAATTCTTTATTATTGAAAGTATTACAAATGTCTCCTTTTTTGGAACAATACTTATATTTTAAATATCGGGGGATCCACATGTTTGAAAACATGATATAAGATTGAGCTTTAGATGGGAAGAGCACTGGGAGGTTCACTCACTGTCTGCCTGCCCCCTGGCCGGCCACACTTGCATTATTCCAGGTAGGGATATGACATCACTCTGCCAGCTAATGCACTGGGTAACTTTGAAGGGAATAGAGAGAGGTTCTAGCAAGGTCTTCACCCCAGACCGGCCATCAGAATGCCATGGAGAGAACCACCCTTAATTTAGGGTTTTGTCTGAAGTTAAAGTATGTGTTTCACCAAGGAGTAGTAATTATTATTGTCTATTAGCACAATTGCAGCAAGTACAATAAAGATCCTTTCCGTCAGAGCTAGCGAAGAGCAAAAGAGAAAGGCCATCTACTTGGGGAAATGCAATGTGGGAGAGGAAAGAAAGAGCCTTGGTAGGCCGCATGGAGGAGCAGGATTCCTGAGTGAAGGAGAGTGCAATGGTGTGCTATTTTGAAGCTTCTGCTGATTTCCATGATGTAAATACTCACACCGTGACTAATTTCAACCTCCCAGTGTGGTGCTGACTGGCTCGCAAAATTCCTGGAAATTAACAATTGGCTGTGCTTGCTGCTGGGTCAGTGCGGGTTCCCACACACTGCTGGGGGTTTCTACCAGTGAGCAGAGAGGCACTGCAAGGGGAGATAGGAAGTCCCTAAATGCAGACCTGGCCCATGGTGCTGGTCTGAAGCTTCATGGATATGTTGAGATTCCCTTGTGTTAAGGGTAGGAGGTATAGTGGGGCCTGGGTGGTCCAGGTAAACATGGGTGGAACTGAAACTACAGGCAGGTTCAAAGTTTGGAGGGCCCCTAATTATACTGAATCTCCCCATCTTTCTTTTGTAACCATCACGTAGAGAGGCAATCCCAGCAATAATAGAATGAAAGAAATTATAAAATGATTGCTGCTTCTATCCTGAAAACATGCTTCTTAGTATGGGGACACCCATTCAAAGACAATGCCCTGGAATCACAGAGGGAAAGTGACAATGAGAAGAAGGGAGGGTGAGGCCAGCTGTTCCCCTTTTTGGGGGAGGCAGGGACAGGCAGGGTTATTAAAAGCTCCATGACATACTTTGGCTTTGGCGGTGAGGTTATGTCTCAGCCTGCGGGATCACTCCCTTCAGAGCAGATCAGAAAGACATCAGTGTCAGCCTGGCCAAGTTATTCATGTCCATAGGACCTAATCCTGCTCCATGTGTTCTCCCTTTGATAAGGACCTGCCTTATGTCTCCAAGCTTGATTTTTCAGTTCTAGACAGAGCAAAAAGAATGATTCCTAGAATCTGGGCAGAACTATACAGTGAGCAAAAGCTTTGTGCTTGCTTTCCCATGTCCCTTTTAATAAATTTTTCCAGGTCACCTGAAGCCAGCATCCTCCCATTGCCCAGATGTCAGGGCTCCACACTCTCCACTGATATCCTTTAATTCTTGTAACTTCATAATTATTTCTTTCCCAGTTTCCATGATGAGTGAAATTCCTGTGAACTATTTCACTCTAAAGGGTTAATATCTGTTTTATCCTCCAGACATATCTGTAGTTTTATAAAACATTAACACTAACGGAGCATTCTCATATGGTAGAATTTCTGGCTCTCTGGTAGATAAATGACAACATTTGGTAGGGGCAAGGCTTTTCGTGCTTCCACAATTATACACTGTGAGTGAACAAATAATCCCCCATGCAAACCAGTCTTGATTTGATTAACAGGGAATGTTATCCAGTAATTTATGAGCAGGTCCAAATAGGTGCATCAAGTATAGACTACAAGTGGCTCCTTTTAAAAAATATATGTGTATTGATTTTAGAGAAGGGAGGAGAGAGAGACAGAAACATCAATGATGAGAGAGAATCATTGACTGGCTGCTTCCTGCATGCCCCCCACTGAAGATCTAGCCCACAACCAGGGCATATGGCCTGACAAGGAATTGAACCATGACCACCTGGTTCATAGGTCGATGCTCAACCACTGAGCCATACCAGCCAGGCTACACTTGGCTCCTTAAATGGGGATGAAGCCAGGTCTCTAAAATGTTTCCAGCTAGTCCAAAAGCCAAGAAAATACCAAGAGAAAGAGACTTGTAGAAATTTTAAGAGTATGTGACTGGCAAATTCTTTCCTGTGGGAATAGCCCCCTGGGCAGAATAAGAAGGAAGGTTTGCCCAGGAATGAGCACTGCATGTGGTTCAGATTCGTGACTTGTCTTTGTCAGAGATTTTCCAATCTAGTTTGGGGATGAGACGCACCCATGATAATTGCAGTGTTTCAGGACACACCTCTTGACCAGCTTACACACTCAGCCAGTCACACACTCAGACCAATCACCTCCCCTCTGCTCTATCCAGGCCCTATTCAAGACAGAACCCCCTGAGCAGGGTTGAACAAAGAATGCTCCAGAATGCACCGAGTGATATAATTAAAATAGCTATCACTTACCAAGTGCTACATTGCACAGCTGCTCTGCAGAAGGCTTCATGGATGTGCGATTTCATTAAATCCTTGCAACTAACCATTCAGTTTTATGTTATTATTATATATTCTATGAATCCAAAGAAACCTATGGCTTCCCCACCAAAAAAACCTCTATGCCTGGAGCTAGTTCCACTTCTCCATCGAAGCTGAGCTGGGCCACTAGCAGTGCTCCCAGGTGCAGAGGTTCCAGGGCCACAGTGATCTGAAATTGGATTCACAGTAAAGACAAATAGGTCACAAATCCAGAAGAGAAATGTTTTCATACCTACAAGCAAATGCATTGAAATATCTGGCTGCCTTCTCACCTAAGTTTTTGATTTGCAAAGAATATAAGAAAATAGATGTAACAGGACAATCTAAATACTTCCTAAAGGCCTCCAAAAGGATTTGAAGTAGTTTTGGGTGTTATTATTCTGGACTTCAGCTGCCAATCTTTTATACCAGACTTGGCATGTTTATGAAAGTGTGTCAGCAGACAATGGGAGAAATGGGCTTTTTTCTTCTTAATTAATTAATTCATTAATTAAAATCCTCACCTGAGGATATTTTCCCATTGACTTTTAGGGAGAGTGGAAGAGAGATGAAAACACAGAGAGAAATATTGGTGTGAGAGAAACATCATTGGATGCCTCCTGCACGCACCCTGATCAAAGCCTGAGCTGAGGAGGATCCTGCAACCAAGTACATGCCCTTGGCCGGGATTGAACCCAGGACCCTTTGGTCCAGAGGCTGACGCTTTATCCATTGAGCCAAACTGACTAGGGCTTTCTTTCTATTTAAATGAAAAATCTTTTCTTGCTTCCTGAATTCTTTTTTTAATTATTCTTTTTTTAACTATAGCTTACTTTCAAAATTATTTTGTATTGGTTCCAGGTGTACAGCTTAGATATCATATACTTTACATAGTGTTCCCTTCAATATTTCCAGTACCCAACTGGCACCATATATTGATATTGCAATATTCTGAACTATATTCTCTATGCTTTATTTTTACATCTCTGTGACTATTTTGTAGTGACCAATTTGTACTTCCTAAGCCCTTCACCTCTTTCTCCTAGTCCCCTCTCTCCTCCCCTCTGTCATCTTATTGAGTATACATAATTTTTACTCAATATTTCGATACTGGAACTATGATTAGTTATTTAGCAAGAACAGAGCTGAGATAGTTGTTGCAATCTTAATAAGAGCAGCACAGTTGGAGAGTCCTTGTCTCCACCTCTTCTTTCATGTGCCTACCTTCTGACTTCAACAGTGAGCAAAACCTTGGGTAGAAGAATTAAGAGTTAAAGATTTGGCAGCTCCCAGAAGGCTAGAGCCAGAAATCAATTCCAGATTCATTTAATAAGTATTTATTTATTATAAGAACTTAAAATTCAACTAATTGCATTAGATTATGGGTGAATGCCAAAATATACTAGACACGGAGCATTATCCTCAAGGGGCTTACCATTTGGGAAGATAGAATTTTCTAATGATATGAAATAGACATTAGTAATACCAGGCAACTAAAACTATACAAGATACATACAAGAGTGCTGAAAGTATGTTGGGAGTTCAGAGAGTTCTGGTATTAGGAGGGACAAAAGATGAGGGGGATAGCAAAGGTAGTCTTCAGCCAAGCTCATTTCCTTAGGCCAACCATGTTAATTATATTGTGTTTTGGCTTATACCACAACCTCTTCTAACCCCACTTCTCCCACTTTCTCTCTTTCTCTTCTTATTTTCCTTTCAGGTGAGTTATTGAAATATATTCCAAACTTATTATTGAATTTTTCCCCAACAATCCCAGATGGTGCTGCATTCTTCACTTACTGATTTTTTTTTTTAATGGGTAGATCTGTACCACACCTTGGGAAATTTAATTATATTCTGCCTTATATTGTTTGCTAATGATTTAATTCCAAGTCCCTAATAATACTTTAAGCTTCTTATGGGCAGGGTTGTACAGGGCATTTCTTGTGTATCCAGCACATTACTAGATGCATAACAGGTGCTAAGGAATTTAGATTGAATGTCCCTTCAGTCAGGGACATGGGTTGTCTAGTCTCATTTCAAATTTCACAGAGGCAGAAGCTACCCAGACAATTTCAGACTATTCAGGTGTTTGATGACCTGGGGACTAGCTTTGGTGCCCTTCCAGAATTTCTTCTCTTTTAAAGCCCAGTATAATCACTAGACCTCTCATCTCTCTGCTTAACAAATTTGTTTTCTCTTGCCCATTCTTTAAACCCTGGGACACATTACATTTTTAGTGTTTCTTCAATGGCTATTGTATAGTTTCTTCAATGACAGTTGTATAGTTTCAAACAATTGGTTGAACCTGTTTTGGTCTCAGTTTCCACATTTGTTAAGATCATTAGCATAATAATGTCTCTATTCTTATTTAGGGTTTGGCAGGATTATGTCAAGGAAATCACATATAACAGCAAAAAAAAAAAAGTAGCAAAAAACAAAACAAAACAACACACCCCACCAATAAATAAATAAAATGTAACTAATTGAAAGAATATGTGAGTATCCCATGGAACTCAAGAATATGAATGTGGCCAAAGTTAAGTAGACAGTCCAAAAATTATCCACTGTAGTTCTCACTTTGTTTTCCACCCTCTTTTTCTTTCTCACCTTATTTTTTCTTTTACCTACTCCCCTTTTGCCTCCCCCTACTGAAGCCTTCCAACTTGGTTCAAATGCTCATTGTATGACTCATGACTCAGGCTTTGAGGATGACCAGGGAAAACTTGTCCAGAAAAGGCAGAAGTCTGGACTTAGAAGAGTAGAATCTCATTCTGAGTGCACACTTCTAGCAGCTCTGGGGTTAAATTTGTAGACACTGATTTCTCAACAGGCAACCTTAAAGGCAGAACTAGTATCTCTATTCTTCCCTACTCCATTCCTTGTCATCGGTGGATCATCGAACCATGTCAATCAAATATTCATCTGCAGTGCAGGATTGGGCTGAAAGCATGGAACCTGATGGTGAAAATATAAAATATGATGCCTTCATTCAAAGATGAAGTACACACATACAAGGATTGAGGAAGATTCTGTTAAAGATCCTATGTGTAAAAAAGAGCTGTACGTTTCACAGTTTGTAATATGAATGTGAGTTACAATATGGTTGCCATGAAAATGAATGCAAATTTATACTAATACTAATAATTTTATTCTAATATAATAAGAATGTAATATCTAGAAGAAGTTGCAGTCCCATGCTATTCTATTGACTTTTTAATTCTGATTTTAGGGTTCTGAGAAGCTGCAGTCTGGGATATTTAGATGAAGTGGAGGAATCTCACCTGGAAGAGGGAAGGTGTCAGTAGTGCTAGATCTTGGTCTTCAAACTTCTGTTATGTGAAAGGTAAAATTTCCAAGCTGACAAACTTCAGCTTAATATATTTTTGACATTTTAGAATACCCAGCTTATAGAGAGACTGGCCAGTTATTCATCAAAACTATCGGGGAGGGGGGGTAGGTAGGAATAAGGGGTAGGATACAAGAGGGTGTAGGATTTGAAATAGACTGCTAGATGATTTCTAACAACTCTTGTGATTATAAAATTCAAGCAAGAAGGGAATCATTATTCCTATTTTATTGCTGAGTAAGGCAAAGCCCAGAGTGATTAAGTGACCAATCCAAGGTTATACAGATGGTTCTCATGTTGACCTGAAGAGTAGCCTCTTGATGCCAAGTGGAGTGGCCTGTACCCCACACTTCCCAGCTGTTATTGTTAATCTTCCCATGACAAATAACCTTCTCACTGGATTCCAGAATAGTCTTTTAATCCCTAAAGCACTCATCAGAATAGAATCAGTGTGACTTCCACTGGGGAGCCAGAGATCTAGATTCCCATTGCATAGCCTCCCCTTCTCTCACCCTATCCCATCCCTGGAGGAGATAGTCAAAAGAAACCAATCTCAGCCCAACCTGCAGCTGGGAGAAGATCCAACATGAACTCACATCACTGGCTTCTCCACCAGACTGTGCATCAGAGACTTAGCATAGAAGTTTCCTTTCAGGTTTGCAGACAGATAGGTGGAAGTAAAAAGAGAAAGACAAAACAAAGGTCCTAAAACAGGGCTGGTTAGGCTGACTCTTCATGAAAACCTGCAGAAGCTCATATTTGCAAGAGTTTTGGGGTGGGACTCAGTTTGAGGAAACTACATATTTTTAAGATAATATACATACTGGGCTTTAAAATAGAAGAAACTCTGGAAGTGTGCCAAAGCCACAAGGTCATCAAATAGTACAGCATTATACTATATAAATTGATCAGGAATATATTAATATATTTGTTTTATAATAAATTTGTTGTCTGGTTCCTTTGAATTGCCTGCTTTCTTCTCGTGCTTTTGTCTGCCTGTGATGACTTTAAAAAAATAAAAATAGCTTTATTGGGAGATAATTCAGACACCCTAAAATTTACCTGCTTAAAGTATACAATGCAGTATTTTTCTTAGTATATTCACATAGTTGGGTAGCTATCACCACTGTCTAATTCCAGAACATTTTCATTACCTCAAAAATAAATCCTTTCCCATTAGTGGCCATCTCCCCTTTCCTCCATTTCACTCAATCCTAGGCAACCACTAATTTGGACATACCATATAAATGGAATCATGTAAGATACTAGAGACCCAGTGCATGAAATTTGTGCATGGGAGGGGGACCCCTTGGGGGATGGATGTCTAATTGCTGGTTTAGACCCAATCTCTGCGGGATCAGTCCTAAACCAGCAGTCACACATCCCTCTCGCAATCTGGGACCACTGGCCTGCCTGTCTGCCTGCCTCATTGCCCCTAACCACTCTGCCTACCTGCATGATTGACTCTAACTCTTCTGCCTGCCTGATTTCCCCTAAGTGCTTACCTGATTGCCTCTAACCACTTTGCATGCCTGCCTGATTGCCCCTAAGTGCTCACCTGCCTGCCTGATCACTCCAACCACTCTGCTTGCCTGTCTGATCACCTCTAACCACTTCTGCTTCAGCTGCCACCACTGTGGCTTTATCTGGAAGGTTGTCCGGAATGACATCTGGAATGACATCCAGAAGGTTGTTTAGCTGTCTGGTCTAATTATTATATTACACTTTTATTATTATATTAGAGGCCCAGTGCATGAAATTTGTGCACAGGGTCTGGGGGGAGGGGGTGTCCTTCAGCCCAGCCTGCTCCCTCTCAAATCTCGGAACCCTTGAGGGATATCCGACTGCCTGTTTAGGCCCATTCCTACCTGGATAGGGCCTAAACTGGCAGTCAAACATCCCTCTCACAATCCAGGACTGCTGGTTCCCGACTGTTCACTTGCCTGTCATCCTGATTGCCCCTAACCGCTTCTGCCTGCCAGCATGATCACCCCCTAACCACTATCCTGACAGCCTGATTGATTTCTAACTGCTCTCCTGCCAGCCTGATTGCCCCTAACTGCCCTCCCCTGCAGGTCTGGTCACCCCCAACTTCCCTTCTCTGTCAGCTTGGTCACCTCTAACTGCCCTCCCCTGCAAGCTTCATCACCCTCAATTGTCCTCCCTTGCAGGCTTGGTCCCTGCCAACTGCCCTCCCCTCCTGGCCATCTTGTGGCAGGATCTTTTGACTACATGGGGGCAGTCATCTTGTGTGTGTTGGAGTGATGGTCAATTGCAAATTACTCTTTTATTAGATAGAATAGAGGCCTGGTGCATGGGCGGGGGCCAGCTGGTTTGCCCTGAAGGGTGTCCTGGATCTAGGTGGGTGTTCCCTTGGGGTGTGGGGTGGCCTGGGCAAGGGGGCCTGTGATGATTTGCAGTTTGGCCATGTCCCCCAGTGACCCAAGCAGAGGCCCTGGTATCTGGAATTTATTTATCTTCTACAATTGAAACTTTGTAGCCTGGAGTGGAGCCAAGCCTTCTGCTCACACAGCCATTGAAACTTTGTTGCCTTAAATGTAGGCCTCAGCAGGCCAAGGTGTACAGAAAACTTGGCTTCCTCCTTGCCAGGGGCAACCCAAGCCTATCTCCTGCTCTCTCTGTGGCTGTAGCCATCTTGGTTGGGTTACTTTGCATACTCATTCTGATTGCCTGGTGGGTATGACTTCTGAGTGTAGTGGAGGTAACAGTCAATTTGCATATTACTCTTTTATTAGATAGGATATGATCTTTTGTGACAGACTTCCTTCACTTAGATTAATGTTTTCAAGAATTATCTATATTGTAGCATGTGTTAGTACTTTATTCCTTCTCATGACTAAACTAGAGGCCCAGTGCGTATAGGTGGGGTCCAGCCACCTGGCCCCAATAGGGGTGGATTGGGGCCAAGCCTGGGGGAGGAGGAGATGGTGGGAAGTTGGCCAGCCCACCCTGATTGGGACTGGGTCAGGGCCAGGCTGGCTTCAGGGAGGGGCCAAAGGTGATTGGCCAGCAGGCCCTGCCCCCAATTGGGATGGGGGGGCTGATTGGAGGTAGGGTTGGCCATGGGGAGGGGTTGTGGGTGGTGAACCAGCTGGCTCTGCCCCTGATCAGAGTGGGGGGCAATTGGGGTGGACTTTACTGGGGGGAGGGGCCACAGGCTGATTAGGATGGTGAGGACTGCTGGGGGGCAGAGCCACAGGAGGTTGGCCAACCAGCCCTGCCTCTGATGGGGATGGGGGTATTGATCTGGGATGGGGCCAGGAGGAAGGAAGGCTGCAGGAGTTTGGCTGGCTGGCCCTGCCCCCTATTGGGGTGTATGTGGGCAATCAAGGGCAGGACCAGCTGGGGGGTGGGGTGTGGGCCCATGGGATGGGAGAGGCCGATCAGGGGCGGGGCCATGGGAGATTGGCTGGCTGGCACCACTCCCCTATCGGGCTAGTTCACTGGCCACAATGGGAGTCACAGTGACCAATCATTCAGATTGTTATGTCGTTCTTGTTGCTGGCTTTTTATATATATAGATAATATTCCATCATATCAACATACTACCTTTTATTTATCCATTCATCAATTGATGGATGTTTGAATTGTTTCCACTTTTTGGTTATTGTGAATGCCAGGTATCATGCACCATTTTTATGATATTTTTATTAATGTTGCTCTATATCATAGCCAACACTTATCTTCTATCCTTTTTATTATGGACATACTAGTGAGTATAAAGTGGTATCTATGTGATTTTTAGTTACTTTTCCCTACTGCCTAATGACATTGAGCACCTTCTCATGTTCTATTGGCCATTTCTATAACTTCATTGGAGAGATGTCTAATCAAATATTTTGTCCACCTTTAATTGGGTTATTTGTCTTCTTATTTCCTCCTGTGCTTTTGAGATCAAATTCAGGTGACATAATGCTTTACAGAAATGGGTCCACTATGACAGCATCAGCCTCAAACTTGTCTGGGTCATGAAGAAGTGACTGTTGGGAAAACTGTGGCCTCACCTGGAGATGGGAGAACAGACTATAGGGGACTTCTTAATTCCTTTTCAGCCCAAGAGGACCATGAGATAAGATTTACTTTCCTTAAGAGATAAGTAAGTATTTATGGGAAAGGGGCAGAATAAGTCCAAGAAGAAAGGAGGACCAGTGAGACCAGTGAGTTCTTGAGTGATGCAGCTCAGGAGACCCATAGAGCCTCTGACATGCACCCAGTGTTTTAGGTTAGCTTCTTATGCCCACAAGATGGAGTCTGAAAAAGAGTCAGTTCTCCATTCGATTCAGCTCTGCAATTTCTTGTTGAATGAGCCACATCACTTATTCTTCATGGTCCTCCTCTTTTTCTTTTCTTTTTTTCCCCCCAATAAGACCATCTCCTGCTCCAAGGTTCTTTTAGCAGGGACAAGAATAATCTCTTTAATCAAAAATAAAGCAGAACACCAAGACAGCTTGAAAACTTCCTTTTAAAAGAAAGTCAGGGAATATATCTTCCTGACACAGCTAATCCTCAATTATCCTAGGAGATAACCTCTATGGGTTAAGTTATAGACTTAAGATGCTTTGAATGCGCATGTGCTATAACAGGTTGCCAGGAAATCCTGGGTCTCTGCCCCCAGGAAAGTCTCCACACTAAATGAATTGTGTATTTTAAAGTTTCCAATCTGTAAGCACATTCTTCTTTCTATTACCTACTGACCAACATGGAGCAATGGCTGCCAAAATGGGAAAAGGGGAAATATTGGGTAAACCAGAAAAATAACTTGGCAGTGGTAGAACTGTCCTGAGATAAAGATGGTCATCTCCTTCACACAGATTCTAGGTACTGAAGGGGAATCAAGTCCATGACATGTAAATGAGTTCTAATAAGGTCTGTACATTCCTCTAACCCCAAATCTTCTCCTAAAGGACATTTGCTGGGTACACGTGTTTGAAGTAGATTTATTTTGGGAAATCTTCCCTTGTGGTTTTGCCTGCAATTAAAGCATTAGAGATAAGGATAGAATCTAAAGCTCAGGCCTGTGCACCCCAGGCAGCCAGGCTGAAGGACAGTTATGGAACTGAGGAGGAGGAAGAAAGATTGCCTGGAGCCATGAGTCAGGATGTACATCCATGTAATAAAAAGCTATGTCCACAATTGCTCTGACAGGGAGCTGGAAAGGAATCAGCCCAGCTTCTGGATCATGTCAAAGGGCAAAAGGAGGATGAGGTCAGATCCTCAGGTGCGTATATACTCAGGTCCAGGGAATAATGGACTTGGAAATAAACACGGAAAATTGTCTATGCAATGTCAGTGATGGTCGGCCAAATCAATACCTCCTTTTAAAAATAAAGGTTCTTTGGCTCCCAAATAAGCAAATGATTTAGGCAAGTTTGCAGTTGTTCCCAGAGAAGACTGGTAAAACTTGTATCTTTTGAACTAGTGGGAGTGGAAGGAACAGCAAGAATGGGGTGCAGGGCGGGGGAGAGAGGGACGTGTAGGGATTGAAATGCAGAGTGAGTGGTGGTAGAAGCTCCCAGTCCAGCTACAGATTAGCAGTGTGACCTTCCCTTCTGTTTCTTGATCTTTTTTAAAAAACGCTAAAATGTAATGGTTTCAAAGATTCCTTCTAGCAGTACCATTCTAGGATGCCTTTATGAAGTCTACTATTCAGCATTACTTCCCTTTCCCCTCACTGCTGAGTATAGGAAGGAAAATGTAAGTGGCTATGGGGAGATTTAAGTTAAATCAAAGAGAAAACTTTTCAAGATATGGGGTTGGGAGTGACAGAAGCAGGGCACCTGGGAGAGCTGAAGAATCATTTTCCTACCTAAGATGGAAGACATTTGAGGATGATAGAGGCTGAGAGTGACATGTGCCAAACTTCATCTTCAGCCAAACTCTTCCCTCTCTGGTATAGCTGCTTGCATGGCTTTTTCTCCTTTCAATTGTCTCTTTCCTTTCCCTTGAAACCAACCTGTATGAGCTTAGTTTCACCCGTCCATCATGTCACTTTTTTCGCTATCTACAACTACTTGTCTCATGTAGTATTATTTCTCTTTCCAATTTCCAGCACTCCATACTGTCCCTCTCCTATTTATGATCTACTCCTGCAAACAATTTTCATTAGAACCTAGTCTGTCCCGTCAATACATCTGGAATCGAGGTCCTAGATCATTCTCACTGCTATGGCTTTGTTCATCTTTGTACACAGTCTGAATGTGCTCCATCTTCACCAGGCTCATTTGTCCTTCAAGGTTCAGTGGAATGACTGCCTCCTCCCTGAAATCTTCCCTGACCTATTCAGCCCTTTCTGAACTCTCTGGCCCTCTTTCTCACATACAGCTCATCACAACTGAACCTTAAAGATTTGTGCACTTGATATAGGTTTTTCTCACATCTCTGCAACCAAATTGAAACCTAGGCACATAAAGTCCTTAATGAGGACTCAGCACCACTCAGAGCCTCAGTTTTTGCACAAGTAAGAGGTTTGTATAAGATAATTGCTAATGTCTTATAAACTCTGACATGATATGGATCTAAGAAAGAAATTGTTAGGACCTTTCCGTTCTTTGGAAAGAAACATAGGGAAGAAAGCAGTAACATGTTATAGGGGTGAAGATAAAGTTCATCTCAGGTCTCATCCATTCACCCATCTATCCATCCACCCATCCAACAAATATTTTTTGATTACCTACTTTGTGCCAAGCTCTGTTCTGACACTAGGGATTCAGTAAAAAACAACACAATAAAGACTGTGGAGCTTAGATTCTAGTGATAAGAAACAGACAATGAACAAATAAAGCAATCTATATATATAAAAGCCCAAGCAACCATTTAACTGTTCAACTGTTCAACTGGTAGCTATGACATGTACTGATTACCAGGGGAAAGACACTCATTGCACAAGCATGGAAACATGGAACAGACTGATAAATCTCAGAGGGAAGGTGGGGAGGAAGGGTGGGAAGAGATTAACCAAAGATCTTATATGCATACTAGAGGCCTGGTATATGGATTAGTGCACCAGTGGGGTCCCTCAGCCTGGCCTGTGGAATTCTGGCCAAAACCAGGAGTCTGACATCCCCTGAGAGGTCCCAATTGTGAGAGCGTGCAGGCCAGGGCAAGGGACCCCACTGGTGCATGAATCCATGCACTGAGCTTCCAGTATATAAACATAATAAGTCATCTAAAGAAAGACCACTGCATATGGCCACACACATGCTATGCCCTGTGCACTCTCAGGCAGCACCTAGACTATAACAGCTGAGTGGTTATGAGTACTATGAGGAAAAAGAAGTGGGATGGGAAATAGAGAGTGATGAAAGTGCTATTTAAAGTGTGATTTTGAAAGAGCTCTCTGCTGAAGTTTTATTTAAACAGAATCTTAAATGAAGTAAGAAGAAAACCACACATATCATCTAGAGAAAGAGCATCCTGGACAGTGGGAATACTATCTACTATCCTAACGTCTTGAGGCCTATTGAGGAAAAGGTCTCTGATGCTATAATTTTACAATAGTCTCTCAGACAGCAACAGCACAATCAATGAGTTAGCAAAATAAATAAGCAAATAAATAAATAAATAAATAAATAAATAAATAAATAAATAAAATGAATTAGTACCAGGCACAAGTGCCTTGAGCCTTTAACCTCAAGCTTCAGCCATTTACCTGGGCATCCCTCTCATATGGCTATCCAGCTCTCATTTATTCATTCAACAAATACTTAGTAAACATTAATTATAGTGCCAGGGACTGTTGGACTTTCCCTGATAACTTGACTCTCTTTTAGGGTTATATACCTCCTCCACCTTTTTTTGTAAGATCAAGGTATGGAGAGTATGCTAGAAGAATACAACATAAAATGGTAAGAAGTAGGGCCCATTATGCATATTTTAAGAAGTTCCTTTGTTAGTTGGCCTCACCTCTCAACTTGGAGAACATCTTTGGACGGAGTTCTACAGTAGTCTCTACCTTTGCTTTATCTACAAAGAACTCTTGCTAGAACCTAGTTTTCCATTTTTTAAAATGCTGCACTTACTTATATGAGACAGAGTCCAAGGGTGAGGATGGGGAGGCAATTTAAAATGGGGAAAGGCCACACCAACAATAAATAGTCAATATGTGGATAGTAGATACTAAGGGAGAGCCAATGATGAGGAAGATAGAGACCTTTCTTTAGGTGGGAAAACAAGGCATGTGCAGAGATGTCTTCAGTAAATTAGAACATGGTAAATGCTAAAGGACCAAAGCTGCAAAAACATGCTGGAGGAATTGAGAACAAGGAAATCTATTGTCTGAGGTGATTAGAAAAACATTTTCAAGTCTGGGGCTACAGGATAGGCAGGATTTCTCCAAATATAGTTGAGAAGATGAAAGGATGAGAATAACACAGAAATAAGAAAATAAATGCAAGTTCAAGGGATTGGAGAAGGCATAGGGAGTCATATGGCAAGTAAAGATTGTGTATTGAGGCCAGAATGCCAATTTCAGACATTCAGGTATTGCCATTAGGCCGGGGAGAATTCTAAGCACCATATCTAGAGGGTTCTCTTAGATAAAGGTGGAACACCATATACTATTCTCTCATTGTGAGCACATTAAGCCTCATTCAAAGGCTTTTCTCTCAGCATCTCCTATGATGGAAATAATAATATTCATAATCATATAGTCCTCTGAAATCACAAAGTATTATGCTGAAATTTCACAGAGGCAGAGGCCATATCTATCTCTATTCAACCCATCAAACTTGGCACTGCACTTAGTAAATTCTTAGTTAATTAAAAAAATAAAATAAAGAATCAATTGCATTTAATTTAAGCTACATAATAACTGTCATGAACAGGGAGATCAAATATTTTCATCCCAATTCTATAGATGAGAGTAGTTAAATTCTGAGTAATTGACTTTCCTAAGTTCTCTTAAGCACTGTGTTATAGACTTTGCATTAAAAATTGCTCTGCACCAGGAGCCAGAAGATTAGAAACTAGAGAACTAGGAACATAGCTTTTCCATGAACATTTCTAGATCTTATTCTTGCCTGTTAAATAAGCATAAAACTAAATTTCATTAATTTCAAGATTCACAAACACATACTCATGCATGCACACATGTATACACATGTGCATGCACTCATACATACATATATTTATTTAATCACATTTTAATGTCTTTGAAGTTAGGGTATGTCTTCAGTCAATAATGTGCCATACTTTAACTTGCATCATTTTTTCCTTTCATGAATGATATGAAATATGGTGACCTTTAACCTGTCTGGTTGCTGGAATGTGAATAAGAAAATACATTTAAAGTAATAAGTGCTGTTCCAATACATAATGACTAATAAAACAGAGGTTGCCACTGGCCTCCCTTAGTCCTTGGTCCAAGGCTTCCTGGAAGAATCCAGCCCCCAAGTGGGTTTTACCTGGAGTCTCTCAGCAGGCTCTGCAAGAGAGGAGATTAAGTGGCATTAACCCGACAAGCAAATGCTGGCATCTCTGAGCACAAATCTTTGCTATTGATTAAAGGAATTAGTGGTCTGAGAATCTATGAATAGACAAAAAGAAAGGAAATGCAATCCTTTTCCACAAGCCCAAACACAGACCAGGCATTCATTGATTTCTTTTTTCCCTGTTTGTGCATACCTGTGGTTCCGTGGGGCTGAATTCCCAGAAGAAGCCCCTTTGACACAGGCACTCTGATCCAACCAAAGACATCCACCCCAACAGTGCCTCCTCCCTCGTGCCATTCCACACCCTCCTTTGTTTACAGCAGTCACTGGCCAGGTGGATAAGGCACAAGGGACCAATGAGAGGGCTCACAATATCTTTTCTGAATCTGCTGCAGGCACGTTGCAAACTATAACTACTGGACTGTATTAATGATCTGCATTTGGCCTCCATCACCCACACTTGTAAAAAAAAATAAAATAAAAATGTCAGCATTGGGGAGGGGATGGTGGAAGATGAAATGAGTAGCAGAGCTGAGATTAGGGTGTGTTAAGTGATATGCCTTGGAAGCAAAATTTAAGGAGAAATATATTCTCCCAGTAGAGCCTGTGAGTAGCCTTCTAATATCCTAAGTTTGTCATTCATCTCTGCTAAATCTTAGACAAATCTTTGAATATCCCATATTAAATGAGCTCCAAAACTTTCGAGCACATAAGAGATAGTTGATAACCAGTTTCATGTTGAATAATAACATTTATTGCACTTAATTTATATATCTTTTTATCACACTTTGTCATGTGCTCTTCACAACTTGAGTTTATTATTATAATTATTATGATCTGCTGTAAACAAGGAATCTATAACTAAGTGTAACTTGATCAAGAGACCAAATACAAACAAGCAACAAGATGCTGTCACCTAAAAATAGGTTGCTGTAGAAATTTAGTTTTTATTCTTATTACTCATGATGGTTCCATAAGTATTAAAATTAAGGCAACAATCTTATTACCTACAGTATGTCTTAGAATTACAGTAATGACTATGAAAAATGCTCACCAGCAATTGAATGTCTCCATACTATGGACTATTAGTTTAAGTGGCAAACTCACCATGAGGAATGAAAATAAAGGCAATATTTTGCCATTGTGTCAGTGAGATGGGGAATAAAGAAAACTGGTTTGAAAAGCATTAAATTTGATGGGGGAGTCAGTTTCCAACATCTGTAGATACCTATAAGGAGATAACAAGGCTCTTCTTTAATCTTTGGTAATTAAGAAGGGATGAGTTTAGAAAAACTTCTGGAATAGTGGAATAAGGAGCTCTGAAGATTTGCTTCTCCACTGAGTTAAAGAGAGCATTTCAAAACTTGTCAAAATAAAATTTTTAGAACTCTAAAAAATAAACAAATTAACCCAAGAAGCACTTATTCAAGAAAAGTGGCAGAATCTCAGTGAGAACAGTGAGATTTGTTGTATTTAAATTCGTCCTATTTTCATCCCCCTCATCTCAGCTCCATGGTCACCTTGAAACTACCAGTTTCTCAGTCATGGGAGTTGTGAAAATGATCAGTCTGGCAGCCACTGCTGGAAGACATGATAGATTTGGAGCTTATCCCAAAGCCCCATCCCCAGAAAGTTGTCACTATTAGATCTGTCTGGAAGCTTCCTAGAAAAGCTGCATCCAATTGTCTTTATTTTACCCGATTCAGATCTAACAATGTTATTCCCAGAGTGTTTGTTTAAAAAAAAAAATCAAAGATAATTGTTTAACATCACAGATGCTTGAGGTAGCAAGGTCAGGTTATATAAATAAGATGTTTATCAAAAAACTTAAAAGAAAAATCTGGGAGATGAGCAGTTGAGTTAGATTAAATTTCCCATCTAGTCACAAGGCAACAGAACCATGTTATGTCTGCCATCGTTACTGAAGGGAAACCATGTTCAGTTCTCACAGGGAAACCTTCCCAGATATGTTCCCCAGAACCACCTCAAGGGCATTGTGGGGTCACATGCTAGTCAGTGGTAGAGCTGGGATTGCAATGCAGATTCCTTTGACTTCATGTCTTTCAAGCAGCCAAAAAACAAAACAAAACAGAAATCATAATGAGGAAGCATAGGATAGCTAAGGATCCTTCCTGGGATGGTAAAAAGAGCTGGGAGGAGCTTTGTAAGAAACAACCAACCTTGTCTGTGGGAGAGAGTTTGAAGCTTATTCTGAAAGGCTGAGTGGCCACATCGAGGTCACAACCCAATTCAGAGCACTTTCCTTAGGTAATCAATGGGAAGTGGGACATAATTTCCAAGATTATAAAAATGCTTTCTGTGAAAGAGATGGGAAAATAACTGGCTACACATGAGAAGTTTTCCTGATGAGCAGGAAAAACAGTAACACCCAGAATATAAATGGCGATTGCACTTAAAAGCTACTACCTGCTTCTCCCTCCCCCCTGCCCATGTGCACACAAAGACACCTGCTAGTGATTGCCTAGAGGGCCAGGCTTAGAGCCCATGGAGATTCAGAAAAAAATTGTTGCAATTACTTGCAAACCTGTTCTCTGAAGCAGGATAATTTTCATGAGCCAGAATAAATCCTTCCGTGACAATGAGTAATTTTTATGGTCTTACTGCAGCCATCTAACTAATTGCACATCTCACATCTTACAATTTCCCCTCCCCCATCAATACAAGAGTAGTAGTTAGCACTGACCTTAGCCTCTTCTGTCTCTAAACCTGTTCAAAATTGTTAGAAGGGAAAAATATGCAGGGCTGGAGGCTATGCAGAGCCTTCATCTTCTTATCCTGTTCTGTTGTTTTCCAGGCTTATGTGGTAAAATCAGCCAGTGGTGGTGAAGAGGTTGTACATTCTCTAAAGTGATTAGAGCCTGTCTGAAGCACAGTTATCTCTTCTCCTCTCACCAAGTTGCCCTTTTTAAAATTTAATTTGCTAAACTTTTATAAGTGGGCTAGGTTTAAAGGATAGTGAAATTCACAGACAAGAGAATTGGAGGGGAAGACAGATCCATAGACAAATAAATACTGCTTGTGAGATGAGGGCATAATTTAACTAGACTGTGGGCTCAGTGGGGACCCATAGAAGAAGGTCCTTACTCACCCAGTGGTCAAAGGAGGTGATGTTTCAGTTGAAAATGAGTAGAAAATTTCCAGGTGGAAAATCCATGGAAGGAGGATAGCATACGAAATGGTTCACAACATCTTTGCAATTTAGGGAACTGCAAATACTACAAATACTTTAGTTAGCTTACAGGGACCTGGTGGCAGAGGGAATAAAACAGTCAGCGAGGTGAGTGGTTGTTAGCAGAGCAAGACTCTTAAAGAGCTTCCAATCCATCTAAGGGAGTTGGGGCTTTAAGCCAGGGAAATTGAAGGATGTCAAAGTTTTTGTCTGTCTTAATGATGAAGGAACATGGAATTTTGGAAGAGAGCTGCCTATAGTGTGGAGCAGGGACAAACCAGAGGGAGGCTGTTTCATGGATAGAAGCAGAAAGGCTAACGAAAAGGAATGAATCTCAGGGCAATACAAGTGCAAGAATCAGCAGAACTCAGTGACTGATTCATCTGGGTGGCAAAGTAGAGAGGACAACATGGAATATATCTGGCTTGAGTCCCTGGATGGATGGTGGTTCTGTTAATTGAAATAATGAATATAGAATATTATCTCCTGTGAGGAGGGAGATAAAATGCTTTAAAGGATGTAGAGCAAGAGAAACTCTCATTGCTAGTGGTAATGTAAAACTGTAGGACTATTTGAAAGACAGTGGCAGTTTCTTACAAAACTTAACATACTCTTACCATATGATTCAGTCAGTAATCATGTTCCTCAGTAGTTAGTTACCCAAGCGAGTTAAGAAGTTATATTCACACAAAAATCTACACATAAATGTTTATAGCAGCTTTATTCATAAGTGCCAAGACTTGGAAACAACCATGATGTTCTTTATTAGGTGAATAAATACTGAAATTGTGGTATATCCAGACAATAGGATTTTGTTCAACAATAAAGAGAAATGAGCTAAAGAGGCATGGAGGAAACGAAATACATTTACTGCTAAGTAAGAAGCCAATATGAAAAGGCTACTTGATATATGATTCCAATTATGACATTCCGGGAAATGCAAAACTATAGAGACAGTGAAAATATCAGTGATTTCAAGAAGGAAGGGAAGAGGAGAGAGAGAGAGATGAATAGATTGGAGCACTTTAGGTCAGTTACCCTAGCAAGTGGTAGGGCTGGGATTGCAATGCAGATTCCTTTTACTTCATGTTTTTAGAATACACAACACAAAGAGTTAATCCCAAGGTAAACTACTGACTTTAGTTAATAATAATATATTAAAGGGGACTCATCAATGTAACAGATTTACCACAGTGGTGCAAGATATTAATAAAAGGGGAACCTGCAAGGATATTAATCTTGGGGAGATATGTGAGAATTCTCTGCACTTTATGCTCAATTTTCCTATAAACCTAAAACTGCTAAAATAAATGCCTATTACTTTTCTTAAAATTCAAAAATAAGGTTTTGACTTTTGTCCTCTTTTACATACACATTTTCTACCCTTGCTTGAAGACAGAGGGCATATATGTTCAGGATTTAGCATTCTAATCAGTAGTAGCTGTCAGCATTTTAGAGATCCTCTCTTCAGAAGCTTAAGGCATGATTTTGGAACCTGTGAAATTATAGTGGAAGAGAGAGGAGTCACACAGAGTGAAGCATATAATATGACAATTGGAAGGGACTTTATATCAATGCTCCATCTTAAAAATAGAGAACTGAGTTCCAGAGAGAAAAACGATTTGCCTCGTATCACCTATCAGTGGTCGGCAAACTGCGGCTTGCGAGCCACATGCCGCAGTTTGCCACTCTGTTGACTAATGAGTTTGCTGGCCACTGACCTAACTCATATTTTAAAATTCATTCATCCTCTATTTATCCAATCCTTTCAGATATTAGCTTGTGTTTAGGGTTGGAAATAGATGGATAAGAGAGAATGACTAAGATCAAGGTGCTTCTAGTCCAGTGGAGCAAGGGATCAATAATAAGAAAGCTATAGAGCACTGTAATAATTCCTGTAAGAGAGGTATACTTGGGATAACAGGAAAGTGGTTCCAGGGTTAGGCATGGTCTCAATCAGCAAGGTTCAAATTGTGGATGGATTTGACAACAATATTTCTTCCCAAGATAGAGTCAGAACTGGAATCCAGACAACTTCATTTTCCCTTTACTCCTTCTCTTGACTATGAAGAGATTGTTAGGTATAATACTTGGTGGTTGTTGGTAAACCAAACCAGATCACTTGAGAGCTGGGAAGGTAAATGGGAAGGACTACCTGAGAACAGCTTTCTATTTGTCAAAATGATGCTCAGTGAGCATTTCCATAAAGCAGATAAAAACATGTCCTACCACTTGTCCCTTCTAGGTAACCCTGACACATGGCACCACATAGCTTTAGGTGAAGCTTTCTTCCTTCTGGATTCCTCTCACAGTTCACTCTGGAGACAGGAATCCCTTCCCTATAGGATTGTTCAGGCTTTCTTGCCATTTAGAGTGTTTTATCTTCTTAGCCCTTATTGATTTGACATACTGTCACTGAGGAGACGGTACTATGTAGGATCCCATAAACACAACTCCATCCCATTTTGGAAGAGAAAGCGATTTAATCTCCTTTTCCATTTGGCTTTAAAAAATCTTGAAAATCAGATATTTTATACCAAGTAATAAGCAACAACTAGAAATTTGAAACTCAGTAAAAAAGTCCTTCTTTTGATGAAAAATTTCTTCCGTATGTTTGGAAACTAAGCTTTCATATTAATTGAATATACTGAACATACAAAGCAAACAATTTTTTAAGATCTCCCATTTATAATTCTGGCTTCAAAGGCTTTGTTTTTCAAATGTTTCTGACAAAGTTTTGACTGTTTTTTTTTTTTTATATTTTATGTGCCCCTAGCTCAAGCTAGCTCATTTTTTTAGGCCAACCAAAATAATTCTTTGAAACTCCACAATTACTCAGGAAGATGAATAACATGTGGCTAAGATTTGAAGTTAAGGTGGAATCATAGGTGTAGTGGGAAGATATCTGGACAGAAAAACTGAAGCTTCCATTCAGCCCTGGTAATGCCAGTTGTATATCTGTGAAAAATATCTGATTTTTAAAATGCTTTGAAATCTTTGCCACTCTTGGCCTATTAATAATGGGGAACAAAGTCTTGTGTCCCATTGTTTGGAATGAAAGACATCAAAGGAATTAAACATCCAAGAAAAAAAAATGTTTCCCAAAAGTCCCAGATACCAATAATCAAAAAAAGGTCCTCTAACTCTCTGCACAGCCTATATGACACATAAATGGGTCAATATTATATGGGTGAAAATTAAGGTTTATCTTCATAAGAAGCATACATTTTGAGAATATATCCCAAGGAAAAAATAGGGATTAACTAAATATTGAAGTGTCTGGTAATCATGAGTGCTGCATAATCATCTTATAGCCTTCCCAGATATTCTTATCTCTGGCCATTCCCACCACAGACCCCATTTCCAAGTCATGCCAAATTATAAGATGTTGCAAGAACATGAGTCCTTGTGCATGTCTTCCCCTTTCATGCTTAAACTGACCAGCGCTCTCTATTCCCCCTGACTCATTTCACATCATCTTTCTGGATTCCATTTAAGATCATCTCCTCCGCATGGCCTTTCTGATTACCTCCATGAGTTGATAGCCTCCTGTCCTTGAGCTTCCAGAGTCCTTAGCACTCCTTTCATGCCTTCGTTCCAGTACAGATCTGTTGTTATGACCTGGTAACACATCTGTGGTCCCCACTGGATTGTGAGACCCTTGAGAACAAAGATGGACCCATCTCTTTATCCTTAGTGTTTCACGTGGTAGCTGGCACTTGGTAGTTTTCTAAATAGGACTCAGACAGGTGTGATAAAGGCAGCTTCTATTGACACTTTAAACTAACTTGTGAGACCCATTTGTTAAATTATCAGGATTTTAAAGTTAAAAGTTACGTTATATAAACTTACTATTAAATATATTCAAAACAAAAGTTATTAATACTCAAAATTCATCACTTTCTATTTATGTTACAACATTTTCCTATTACCTGTGCATTTGGGGTTACTTACATCTACTGTACCTGTATGACAGAAATACTGTGCAAGAATGTGCAGTCTTCCAACTTTAGTAACTTCCCATTGATAGCTTGAAATTGGCCACAGAGGGACTATTTGTATCACAGAAATTGGCAAATGCTACAAATCTGGGTGTGGTTTGTTGTTTTATTGATTGTTAACAAAGTGACAAAGAAAGTGTTAATAATTGCAAATTAAATTAGGAGTATCTATACTCATTACATTGTGAATAATACACACAAAAGCTCTGAGTATTTGAAAACTATTGTCTATTTCCACACAGAAGCCTCTCATGTCTTTGAAAAGCGTGTGAAATTGTGACCTATGTCTTTGTTGTTTCTCCTTATTTTGTTAATTAAAGTGTCAGCTAACATCCAAGAACAATATTTGTTTGTGAATTGTAATCTCAGGTTGGCTATAGATACAAGAATTTGACAAACATCAATGAAAGCATTTTGTAAATATCAATTGACACAGAACTTACAAGAAAGAGTACTGTGTATTTTATTTTTTGTAAATTGTGTACATTTTATATTATTAATTTTTTGAGTTAGAATTTGTTGCATGGTTTATCAGGAATTACTAGAAGGTATTGAAGGTCTTTTTTTTTTTTTTTCCAAAAGGTAATCTTAGAAGGGCTTTAAAGAGGGAAGAGGATTGCTTTTTTTAAATTGATTTCAGAAAGAGGAAGGGAGAAGGACAGAGGAATAACACATCAATGATGAGAAGGAATCGTTGATCGGCTCCCTCCTGCATGCTTCACACGGGATCAAGCCTGCAATCTGGGCATGTTCCATAACTGGGAATTGAATCATAATCTCCTAGTTCATAGGTTTGACACTCAACCACTGAACTTCACCAGCTGAGCTATTGAAGGGCTTCTTAATTTATGGTTCTAGAACTTGCATCACAATAGTTACATCTTTTTCTTTTTGTCTTTCCATCATTTTAAAAATCCCATCCCTCATTCCCTTCCTCTTTGACAGCCATCATCTAGTTCTCTTTTTCTATGTGTCTGTTTCTATTTTGTTTTTTTTTGTTTTTTTTCTGTTTAACTTATTTCACTTAACATAATACCCTCTAGGTCCACTCATGTTGTCACAAATGACAAATTTAATTATTCTTTAGTGCTGAGTAATATCCCATTGTATGTGTCATTTTATATCACTAAAATTTATAACAAACTCATATGTAAAGAATGAACTTATTCCTTGACCCTCACCTCTTTAGAGCCTGTTAATAAACATCTCTACATTCAGAGAAGAGACATCAGAAGAGGCTGGAGTTGTCAGAAGGAGCTACGTTTATAGGGAATGTGGGGCTGGACATAGGCCCTAAAAGTCAGAGAGGAAGACTGGGAAGGGGAAGTAGCACATTATTCCTGTCAGGAAGAACTGCAGGAGCAAAGCACAGAGGTGGGAAAGGCTCCATCTGTGCAGGAAACAGTGAGGAGTCTGGGCTCTGGGAGAGAGGTGGTGATTGGGAGCTGTGGGAGATCAAGCTGGACAGGCTGGGAAGGGCTGAATTCCGGAAGTCAATGTAAGCGAGAAGCTAGGATTTGATTTAGCAGGCAATGGGGAGCCACCTCCAACTCTTTAGAAGGGGGTGATGAGAAGTGAGCAGTGATTTAGGAGGATTAATAGGGCCACAGTGTTCAGGATACAGTGGAAGAGGGAGAGACAGGCCAAGTCCCTCCGGAAAGCAGATCAGAGATTCAGGTCTGACGGGTGAGGTAATGCAGTCCTTTGCCTCTGTTCTCCATCTATGTTCTCTCTTGCTTTCCTTCTGCCAAGCTCAGCCATGCCCTCCCCCCACCCCTTTGAGCTTAGTCTCTAGCAGCCCTTTCCACTGGAGTCTATGATTAATTCTCTCTTAAAAGTATCTGCTGATATATCCAAGGGGCATTTCATAAATCCTGCCTCATTCTGTAAAGCCCAGTTTAAAAAATTCCTTTTGTCTAAAGCAATTATAAAATAATAAAATTTGACCTGAACCTAAGCCTGCATCTCTTCCTTCTCTGAGAAAGGGATTCAGAGATGATCACAAAATCCTAGGAATGAAGACTCTTGATTCCGTATTTAAAGAAGACCAAGAAGTAAGTAGCATTAATAATAAATCAGCATTAATAATGTTCTTCAAAATCTATTGTAGAGATTTTTTCTCTATTCATTCTCCATAGTTGTTTGTCCTCCACTCATACACACACACTGCCAAGTACTTAGCAATATGTCAATTGGTCTCCAGGATTGTCATTCTTTTTAGCCTGGACAACTGAGAAAGAGATATGCTAAAAAAGGGGTGATTAAACAAAACAAGGGTCAAATATCTGCCATTTACTATCTTTTCAAGGATGTGGGGTGCTTTCAGGGACACTGTGTGGCACCTAAATCATGGTCCTCTTCAGTAACTATATTTGCTCTGCTTGTTTAAATGGTCCAATCACATCCATTGTGCCATTTGAGGTGAGAACAATGTCTGGCTAATTTCATGACCCCAGCATTGATTGAATGGTCTTTGATTAATGAGGTTGGAGTGATGGTGGTGTCAATGAAGCAGAGATGGCTCCTTTGACTTGATAGTCTCCTGTCTTAATGTTGAACTGCCCCTGTTTTTCTAGGGACATAATTGGGCAAATGCAAAAAAAAAAAAAAAACTCACTGCAAGAAATGAAAAATATCAAAAGTGAATAATATCATGTTTTTCCCTTTAAAAACATGATCTATTGCAAAGCAAAAAAAAAAAAAAAAATGCCCCCGGGGTTTTTTTTTTTTCCCTTTACACATTTTATTGTCTTTCTAAGAGTTACCAGCATAGGTCCTTGAACAGATTCTTGTATGCAATCTGGCGCACTTGCGTGCATACGCACATGGTATTTCTATTCTGTCTTCAAAATGCCAACCATATAAACATATCTACCCAAATTCCTCAGCACTTATAACTACTGCTTTCCTGCTCCATTCCTCCTCGCTCCCTGTTGACAACCCAAATAGGCTCAGCTCCCTAATTTTTCTCCCTACTAAGGACAAAAATAAAATGTCATAAATACCAGAAATTTCTAGGAGCTAAGTCAGTTCCTTCTCATGAGTGATTTGTATGCTGAACTCTGTCTGGTATCCAATACTCGTCACATGTAGGTTTAAGGCAGACTGGTGTCCATACCTTGTAATTGAAAACCTGTTAATCTACAGCAATCAGTAAACCCTCCTCTTTTTTTTTTTTTTTTTTTTGCCCTGAGCTAGGCACTTGAGAGATTCAAAGAATATGTTTTCTAGCTTCAAAGGGAAAGAAACTAATGTGCAAAACCATTTGAAGAATAATTCAGTGCTAAATTGAGCAGCACTGCCTGGAAGAGCGCAGTTTTGTCAACAAGACAAGAGTCAGAAATAGCCGAGACTGGTTTGGCTCAGTGGATAGAGCGTTGGCCTGCGGACTGAAAGGTCCCAGGTTCGATTCCAGTCAAGAGCATGTACCTTGGTTGTGGGCACATTTCCAGTAGGAGGCAGCTGATCGATGTCTCTCTCTCTCATCAATGTTTCTAACTTTCTATCCCTCTCCCTTCCTCTCTGAAAAAAAAAAAAGAGTCAGAAATGAGAGCTCTTTCTACCCTCTCCCTGTCCCTCCAACACACAGACCCCAGCACCTCTCTCTTACAACACTAATACAGTTCATCCTTGGTCCATATAGGATATTTTGAACTGGATATTCAGTAAGACTCAACATTACTGTGGGAACAAAGATAGTAAGGTTATATTTCACAAGTAACAGAATACAAGCTATTCTGGATTTCCATTTTCACAAGTTCACCTATTAGGACTGTGTCTTGACAATGACCAAATGAACAAGTTGAGTACGTAGAACCACAACTGCCAACAGGATCTAAACCCTGAAGTATGGAATTTTGATTGGGTTGTTGTGTTTTTGGTTAAGTGTTGGTTTTGTTATTTTAATTTCCTCTCAAAAATCCTGTGTCTACCCTAATTGTTTTGGCTCAGTGGATAGAGCATCGGCCTGTGGACTGAAGGGTCCCAGGTTCGATTCTAGTCAAGGGCATGTACCTTGGTTTCGGGCACATACACAGTGGGGAGTGTGCAGGAGACAACTGTTCGATGTTTCCCTCTCATTGATGTTTCTAACTCTCTATCCCTTCCCCTTCCTCTCTGTAAAAAATTAATAAAATACATATTTAAAAAAATCTTATGCCTATTTCAATTTGTGACACAAATAGCTTTGAAAATATCCACTTTGCTGTAGTTCTTTAATATCTAAGATTCTCATCAGTGATTTTTTTAGAGTCCAGGACTATATAAGATTAGAAAGTCAATGAACTTCTCTCCCTGCCTTTCCATCCATCCTTTTTTTCCCCTCCCCACAAAAAGCCTAGTCTCTCTCAATTCTCTTTTATAGTCCATCATTTCTTAATGTTAAGAAGTCATCATTTGGGTTTTATCTATATTTTGCTTATAATAGATCAAGCTCATTTTTAAAAGATATTTTTAAAAAGAAATTTGTTCATTCATTTGTATTCACTCAACAAATATTTAATGGATGTCAACTCTGTGTCAGCAGTATGGTACCTCTCTATGGGGCTATTGAAGAGAAAGGGATGAAACATAGGTTGGCTCTCTCTGTTAGAAGCTAAGCTCCTGGGATCTGCTCAGAATATGGAGGGTGGGGTCTCCCCAGGACAGAAAATTCACATCCTGCTGGAGGAGTGAATTCTAGTACAGGACATTAAACAAATGGCCCTGGCCGAACCTTCCTCTAAGCCATCAGACCCTCAAACAGACAAATGGATGAATGCGGCTGCCAACTTCTTGGACTTTGATAGACAGGGAAGCCACACATATCTCACGTACAGAAGGGAAGGGAGCAGAACCAAAAATTATCTATGACTATCAGAACAATTATAAGCTCTGAACAAATTGCTTACATCAAGCCCCATGTGCAAACTACAACAACTGGAACAATGCAAAATTCAGAAAAAAATTTAGCATGGAAGAAGCATATTGAAGGAAGAAAATTATACTGTTTATATTTTGTACCCTGGAAAATTTTAATAAGAACTTGAATTGGATTTTAAAAAATAGCTGAAAGACAAGGTGATAAATTAATGAAATAAAATATTTGCAGATCTAAGGAAGATTTTTTAAGGTTAAAAACAATGGTATTACAGAACAATAAATAAATAAATAAATAAATAAATAAATAAATAAGAAAAAGCAAGGAAAGGGACAGTTTAAGTTGAAAATCAAAGTATTACCATTGAGAAAAGGTTCAATATAATTTTTGCAAATGTAAAAGAAAAATAGGATGTGAAATAATCAATTGCAATATAATAGACATGGAGGAGAGAAAAGACAATTCAACATGTGGATAACTTATGTAATTGATTTCCCTGAAGTAGAGAACTCAACAAAGGGGCCATAAAAAGATGACATATATAATAGGAGAAAATTTCCCTAAAATGAAAGAATATTTAATATCTGATTTATTTGAATCTTCTGTGGAATCTAGCAGAGTCATAAAACCAGATAAAGATGATAAGAACCAGTTGTGGTATCAGATAATTGCAGCCCAGGTTCTGCCTAGCATCCCTAATCCCTCTCTCTGTCCGCCCCACCCCCAATCTCCCCAACACCTTCAACTCCCTCCCCCCAATCTCATCCCAAACCATCCTCATCTGAGGCTTTATAAAAGGCAGTGATTGAACACTCAGGCTACAGAAGGAGATAAAACCAGAGCTCGGCATTCACACAACTTGGACTTGACAATGAGAGGAGGTGCAGAGGAATAAGAGAAAAACACTCATTCTGATTATTCAGAGCTTCATGGTTTAAAGGAATTTTATCACTCAGTGCAAGTGACAATAAACCCATCCCAAAATGGCTTCACTGAAAGTATGAACTTATTGGCTCATACAACTAAAACCTTTGGGGAGCCGAGACCAGTTTGGCTCAGTGGATAGAGCGTCGGCTTGCGGACTGAAAGGTCCCAGGTTTGATTTTGGTTGAGGGCATGTACCTTGCCTGCGGGCACATCTCCACTGTGGGGTGTGCAGGAGGTGGCTGATTGATGTCTCTCTCTCATTGATGTTTCTGACTTTCTATCTCTCTCCCTTCCTCTCTGTAAAAAATCAATAAAATATATTAAAAAAAAACAACAACCCTCAGGGAGGTTTGGCTTTAGGCCCTGTTGGTTCTAGATGCTCAAGTGGTGTCTTTCTCTATCTCTCACCTCTGCGATCTTCTGTGTGGACTTCATTCTTGGTTAAGTTCTCCCCTTGTGATGGAAGTAAAAGGTTGTTGGTAGTACAGGTTTAAATCTACACCAAGCATGTCAAACTCAAAGGCTAACACGGGCCAAATAAGGCTTAATTTTATGTGGGCAGCAAAAATAAATAAATAAATAAATAAAAGCTTAAATTTTCAAAGAAACATAGGTTTATTTTGATAGAGACATGCTGAATACAAAAGGCTGAAATAAATGAGTAATCCTTAACATAAAACAATAGAACATTTTAGTAAAAATTAATATTTTTTCTTGAACATTAAACTTATTGGACACTGAATAACTGCACAAATTAGTAAGCACAACGCAAATAAATGTATTTTTCTTGTTCTCTGAAAGCAAAATATTTCCTGTTGCACACATCAAGCAAGTCAGTCCAAGACTAATGACGTGGCCATTGGCTACTAAAATATTCACTGCTAGTATTAGTGAAGAGAAATGGTGCACCTGTGCCATAATCAGTCATGAGCAAACGTTGTAGTTTGTTATTAATAATTATGTATAACCGGATATTGTAAAAATTAAGTTGTGAAATTTTTATTAAAACATTACTTACATACCATTATATTGGCTGGGCTGCAAAAATATTTGTTGTGGGCTGCATGCAGCCCAAGGGCCGCAAGTTTGACATGCTTGATCTACACAGTTCTAAGTCTGGCAGAAAGGTAATGCCTTTATTTTCAGTGGTTCCATCAAAAATCCTAGATCAGAACTTCTTTAGTTCTGATTGGATCACAGGCCCATCATTGAATAAAACCCTGTGGCTAGCATAATTAATGTTCTAATTATCTGGGCTGAATCGCAGTCAGCTCTAATCATGGTATATAATGTGAAAGTGAGAGAGGATTATTACCCAAAAATGAATGTTGGGAAAACAAAAAATCACTCTCTTCTACCCTGAAGAATAGGACACACACACACACACACACACACACACACACACACTTACTCATGGATATATACCTTCTTATGTGCTCTTAAAACAATAACAGATTTTAAAAGTGCATATTACTATGTTACAAACCAATGGCCCAAGGCTTAAGAGAAAGGATGAAAAAGGATCATTAAAGTGGAAATAGTTTTAGCACCAAAGTATCAGAACCTCACCACCACCATTGTCATCTCTGTTGTAGAACAAGTCAAGCCTCTTGTGTCACAGGTGTGTTGGAATAGGCACCATGCTAATAAATGAACTAGAAACAGTTTCTCTTGAAAGATCCGCCCTATAAAACAGGCAGATTATGGAAGCGCACTCACTTGTCAACAAATGGAGAGCAGATTTAAAGTCATGGAGCTAAATAAGAGATCAACCAAAGGATTTGTATGCATGCATATAAGCATAACCAGTGAACACAAGACACTGGGGGGTTAGGGTTATGCCTGGGAGGGAGGGGCAATGGGAAGATATGTATACATGTAATACATTAATAAATATATATATATAAAAAGTATGATAATAAAAAAAATAAAGTCATGGAGCTAATATGAGAATAGATGTTCATAGAATCAAAGAACATTAATGCATTCATTCTGTAGGTAATCATGTTGTACCTACTACCAGGCAGGAATCCATGTCCTGGAGATATGGTACCTGTTTTTAGGGAGCTAGAAGTCAGATTTTCCAATACTCTGTCTAACAAAGGAGGAATGGAAACCCAGAGAGGATAAGAAACATAATTAAGATCACAACACTAATTGGTGGTAGAGCTACAACCAGAATGACTATCACCTCCATGTCTATACTCTTGGTTTGTGAGAAGACATAAACTTGGGGTCCAATAAAATGGGGTTCCTATCTGGTTCTGTTACCCACTAGCTGTAAGAAGCCCACTACCTCCACTTTCTGCAGATTACATGCTTTATGGCTGCCTGGAGGAATGACTCAGGTGATGCGTGCTGTCTCTGTGGGCATCTGCTTTGTGAGCTCGGGAATATTTTCATGGAGATGTACCCCCCCCTCCGACAGGTTTATGACTAGTCTTGGCTCAGTGCCTTGAAAACACTCATCATATGATGAAACAAGAATGTCATCTTGCCGACTATCAATAAACCACAATGGCATTCTGACCCCACCCCAACACCACTCCAACCACACATTTCCCTCTCGCCTTTAGCCCACTCTCTGCCACATCCCAAAGATATCCAAATATTAGAAAATGACTCCTAAAAGAATTGCTCCTGATCAGAAGAGTGGCCAGAGCTTGTCTTAGAGACATTTTTATGTTTTGTGTTGAAAACTAAAGTTGGAAGTAATCAAGAGTTGTATCAAAGAGGAAATCAAGGAGCGTGTTTGAATTCAGGCCTGAAAACCCAGGAAGTAAGAGGATCATAGCAGATCCCAGAACAAGACCTCAGTTCAGTTCTTTCCTGAAAAAGTATAAGTAGACTTAAAAGTGACCTGCTCTTTGGAATCCAGCCCAGATGATTCATCCTGGGTTTTCCCTACCTGGGGGAAGAGTGGGTTTTCCTGAAAAAATTGCATATGGGTCTGAGTTTCTGAGATGCAGGGTAAAATGGATGTCACTATGCTGAATTCTACCATAATCCTGAGAGATATGAGGAAGGAACTAAAAGATTCAGTGAAGGTTTTGAAGAGTATCACAGTATTCTCCCAGCACCTCCATAAAAATCACCTCAACCCTTTCCCACCAGCTGGCCCATTCCTCTTGTCCAGGGCACAGGCCCTGAGATTTCATACCAAAATAACTTCCAGGAATGAAGCTAAATATGATTCTGAAGAACCAAGAAATAACTTTACATAAAGCACATTTATGCCCAGGAAGGAAAACATACAACAATGTTTCGGGGAGGCCAACAAAATTTTAGTGAAAGACAGAAGCTGAAAGAATGAGGAAGTCAGGAGATATCAAGATACCAACTAAGATTCTTACACCACACTTTCTCCTAATCAAGAAAATAGGTATCATGTTCTTCATGGCCTATCCTAAAAAAAAATTTTAAAAAAAGGAGCAGAGTGGTATGAAAAAGATTCTGAATTGGCAATTGAGGAACTTTCCTGGACTCCCAACTCCCTCAATCTATTTCTCTGGGGCATTGAGCAATTTACTTCTCAGTGTGTTGATCAGTAACTTGAGGATAATAATACAACTTCCATCTACTCTTTGAAGCAAATCAAATGATAGATTTGAAAGAATCCCTTAGCAATTGGAAAACATTGTTCAAGTTTCAGTCATTGTTATTTCCTGTCCATTTCCTATTTGCATATTGTTGATACAATGTTATTGTCTTCCATTTAGATTGTAAGCTCATTGAGGGAGGAGCTTGCTGTATTGGCTTTCATATAACTGGTACTCAATAAAAGTTTTTTAAAGGATGAGTGGAGAAGGAATGATGGGCACTCAGGGGTTTCTGTCCTCTGCCTGCCATTGTTGGGACCTGGGAGCACTCTCCAATGCCTGTGTCTGTGTCAGCTCAGACCTGGCTGCCCTGGGTCAGCCCTAAAGCTGACCAATTGGACAGAGCCATATCAGGCTAGAGTCCAGCAGAATGTCTTTGCTCGGACTGCCCATCTGTTCTGCCACTGAAGCCAGAACTAAACTTAGCTGTGGTGACTCATGAACACAGGGCTGCCCCAGGCCTCACAAGTCATCCTAACAAGCCACCTGGCTGCAATCAGTAGCTCCCTGTCTTCCTGTCTCCATCACCCCTTCACCATGCTTGCTGGGCCAGTCCCCTGGATGCAGGGCTGGGAGACAGCACTCATAAAGGTAGCAGCCCCATGAGGACACTTGCCTCACCCAAATAGTGGTGCCAAAAGCATAGGTTCTCTCAAAAGTCACTGAGCAAATTCTCCGTGTGTCCTTAGGGAATCATTCCTTATGGGAATGACAGTGTTTATTTAGTCATGGGGAGACTTGGAGGGGATAGCATCTGGAACATGATGGAAATAATAAAAACTGTCCATTTCTTGGCTTAGTGTTTCAGTTCTGTGTTCAGCACACCTTTATACTCCTCCAGATCTGCAGGGTTTCAGGGCAGACTTTCAAATTGAGGGAAGCCATGACGGCTTATGTCAGCAACCAGAGACAGCTGGTCACATTTATTCTGGTTTGATTCGTTGTGAATTGGAGCTTGCCCCTTTATTCATTGGCATGCAGCACACAAAGGGCTGGAGGGAGTATTCTACCCTGGGTGTAGGCGATAAGGGGGTGCATTGTGGGCAGTGAATTTAAACGTAATAGTAAAATGGTTTAAAGTCAATCTGCTTTTTATTATCACCATGAGCTAAAAAATCTAAAAATGTCTGTGATGAAAGAATCCATGCTGCTGGGCTAGGTTTTCCTTCACTCTCTACCCAACCTTGATATATGCCACAGAACCATACCTTTCATCAACTCTTTCTTTCATCGGTACATTCAACCAGTTGGTTATTAATATAGCAAACATCTTTGGAGCATCTACCATGAGAGATTGTGCTTGATGCTGGGGGAACAGAAATTGTTAGGATACACCCTGGTTTGCAGTGTGCTCACACACAGAGGAGAAAAACAAGGCCACCAACAATTACTATAGGAAACTTGAGTGTCCATGAGCCTGCCAATCTTGAATTCAATTAAGTATTTAACTACTATATCGCTTCAATTCTGAGAGACACATTGAATCCATTTTAAAATGTCTGAAATCAAGATCCATTTAACAACTGATGGTATCTCACAACCTCAATTTGCAGCATTTTTTCTTTCTTTCTTGGTAGTGTATAAAACTATAATGCATCTTACAATCACTTGGCATTTTAGATTGAATGTAGTATGGTAATATAGCTAAGGCCCAGTCTGTGTATCTGCAGGAATACAGTCTTTGTCAGGTCTTCTTACTTACAATTTCTGGAACTCCTAAAGGAATGGCCAGGGCAGCATTTTTGTACTGTTGGTCACCTCTGACTAGGTTGTCTCTGGCCATCCATCAGCAACTCAGTATTGCTTCGTCAGGATACTGTCCCTTCCTCTCATACTTTGCCCTTAAGTCCCCAAGGAAGAACTTACTCTGGGCTCTAACAAACATGTCTGAGGGTGGAGGAGAGCATAAGAGAGTTAAAATGCAGGAGATTAAAACCTAAAATTGGTAGCAATGATCACAACTGCTTAAACACATCAGTCATGCCCCTGCCAGGAGTTCCTAACCAGGATGTGGCACCCCATGTAGGGCACAAGCCTTTTTCTGTCCTTTACACATCCCAGCCTTGGACCCAAGCACCTAGAGGAAGCAAAATCCCTTAACAATGAGATAATTTCTGCTTCTCTGGACAACCCATGCTCTAAGTTCAGTTTCTCATGGTCATCCCTTTTTCATTTCATTGTCAGAGCTAAGCTTTATCTCTTTCATAAACAAAAAATGTATTAAAGAGTTTTTCTCAACGAAATCAGACTTCCAAGAACTTCCCCTGACTTTATTGCTTTAGAAGCAATGAAAGTGCATAAAATAAAATACATGGGATTAAAGAGAATACCTGTTTGATTTAGACACACTTGTCAAAATAACAAAAAACTGATTTGTGATACAGTGATAGATGTACTTTTAAAAAAACACTTTAAGTCTACAGGCAGGTCTAATAATTACTGCAGTACTGAAGTAGTAAAGAATGTATAGCATATCGGACTTGGAATTCTGAGCAGTGGAGGGTAAACACTGATGGAGACATTCTCCCTTGTTTCAGGTTCAGGGGTCATAGGCCAGTACCAAGAAGGTAGCAGCCTAGGGAAATAACTTCTTCGGTGAATTCCGTGGACTGAATACTTTCTCAATGCCATCCACTCAACAATGCAGATTAATGTTTTCTAGAAACCTTTCTGACAGGCCACTGAACTGTTCTTCCTTATCTCCTGTCACAAGAGGCTCCTAATTTAACCTTATCTGATTTACAAAGAAGAAACTGAGCTCCAGAGAAGGGGTTTGATTTGTCCAAGATTGTGTGGCTGGTTAGGACAAATGAAGTCCAGACTCTTTAGCCTAAGCTACAAAATCCTTCGCTATTTCTGTCTTATCTGTCCAGTTTTAACTCTGTATCATAGTCAGACTGTAGTGTTTTCTGCATATGTACAACACTGTGTTGTCATCCTTCAGGTCTTCTGTCTTTCATCCCCCAATATTGTAGTGAATTGGCTTAAAGTACAGCTTCCTGGGCAGATGTTTCTACAATGGGAATAGAAGACACAGGGCCGTGTCACCCCATGGGACTACCTCACCATGTTTTGTGGATAAACAGTGCCTGGGAGGAATTCAAAATAAACTTTGGAATGAAAATGACAAAAGAAGGTGGGGAGGGGGGAGGCAACTGACCAAAGACCGTACGAAGTCACTTGGTAATAGCCAACAACAGGTGTAGGGATAAATATTTCCTTTCTGAGCCAAAGAAAACTTTTTTATGGGGTACCTGGGTTTAATAACAATGGTGTGTTTCAGCATGATAGGGTTGGGATTTTTACTTTCTTAATGTTCTCCAGATGTTACATACACATGTGCATGAATACACACACAAACGCACACAGAGTTAACTAAAGCAATAATTGTGGTTCAGTATTGACCCTTGGGTACTAATTGAGTCTGCAAATCATACAACAGCTGGAGGTACTGAATATTTGCTATCTGTGACTAAGCCAGCTTCAGCAGTAGCAGAAATATCATCTCTTAAGGTCTCTAGGACCTATTGGTTGGCAATAGCTAGCTCTCCAGGAAGACTTAACCATTGTGTCCCACATAAATATGCACCCACAGCTACTCCTGTAACTCTGAATTGTATGTGTTTCTCCCTCCCACCTCCCCTCCTTAGTCCTTGAGAGCAGACACCTGCATTGTCTTTATGTCTCGTGCTTATACCACACCATGCCTGATATATTAGAAACTTTAATCAGTTTCCAGGTGATGGATGCTGAAGTAAGGTTTGGTGACCACACTTTTAAAACCACTGCTATTGACTCTTATTTCACATATGAAATGCTCTTCACTTCACTTCTGGCTTCTATGGTATAGACTCCTATTGATTGCTTATCTGATATCTCTTTTCAATTTTACTTTCTAATAGACTCATTCTGGGCAGCAATGTAGACAGTACATTTCCAACCTCATTGTTGCTAACTGCAGCCAATAATATGGTTGTGGAATTTGTCTGATAAGACTTATAAGAGAGTATCTTAAAAGTAGTACAAAGAGTGACAGAAGCACTTTTGCCCTTCCTGCTTCTTCCATTAACTATCATGTGGACATGATGATTGGAGCTCCAACGTATATTAGAGATAATGGAACAGAAACAGAATGAGCTCGAGTCCTTGATAATAACATTATTCAGCTATGCCAACCCATTGATTTTTTTTTTAAATCTCAGATTTCTTCTATATAAGAGAAAAACAAATCCCTAAAATTTTAAACCACAGTTATTTTGGTATTCCATTTACATTGCAAATCTAATCTTATCTGATTCAGCTTCCAATGCACTATAGTCTTTTTTTTTGTCTTCTAGCTCCTCAAATTACTCCTCTTGGTCACCATTCCTCATCCTTCTCCTTTTCTTCCTCCTCCTTCTTCTCCAATTTCTTTTTAACTTTTCTTCTTTATCCTGCCTTTTAAACTATAGCTTATCCAAAGATCTGACCTCTTCTCTCTCCATTCTTCCTTCTTTAGACTGTTTTGACTGTCTCAGCCAGTTTCCTTGCTCTGACTATAACATCTGTTTTAAAGACTTTTAATTTTGAAACTACAATCTTGAATTTGTGGGAAAAGAGCTGCTATACATATTCACCTAGATATCCTGATGGACTGACACATTCAATGTTTCCCAAACAGAATTTCTGATCTTCCCTCCACTATCAGATACTTTTTTTTGTTTCTTATTTCTCTTAATTGGTCACCTGATTTCTATTTCAGAACCTATAAATCTTTCAAGTCATCTTGAACTTCACCTTTTTCCTTGATAAAATTATAAATCCTGTCAATTCAATATCTGTAATTTAACATCTAGCTAAACTCTCCTGTCCATCCTATCTCATTGTCATAGTTAAGGTCTTTCTCATCTTTCTTCTGGGCCACTGCAATAGCCTTACATATTCTTCCTGCTTTAGTTCCATTTTACCTGCCTGTGGCCTCTTAGTCAACACTCACCACAACTATACCTGCCGGGCTATATACCTATCTTTAAAACTATATTTTATTGATTTTTTACAGAGAGGAAGGGAAAGGGATAGAGAGTTAGAAACATCGATGAAAGAGAGACATCGATCAGCTGCCTCCTGCACGCCCCTTACTGGGGATGTGCTCACAACCAAGGTACATGCCCCTGACCGGAATCAAACCTGGGACCGTTCAGTCTGCAGGACTACGCTCTGTCCACTGAGCCAAACCGATTTCGGCTATATGCGTATTTTTAGACACTGACTTTTCTCTTTGTATTGTGGCAATCAGGATACATACTTTAGCTTTTAACTAGACCTGTCTAATCCACCTTGCTAGTCCTTCAGTGTACCATCATGACAGGTGTTCAATAAATATATGTTGGGTAAATAAACAATATTTTCTATTGCTGAGTGTGTGAATAAATATATGCATAAAACCTTGACTATTTCTCATAGTCTATCCTCTCATCATCATGGTCAGTACTTCCTGCAGATCTACTTTCCAGCCTTTCTTATTTAAAAAAAAAATTGGTAAAGAGACAAGAAGAAAAGGAATGTAAGGGCTATGCCAGCATGTGCCCTTCTTGAAAAGTAATTAAAATAGAAAGAAAGAAAGAGATAAAGCTTTCATTGAACTTTGGTGGGTAAAAGAGAATTTTTTTCCTGCAGTAAATATATTTTTGCTTCTTTAAAATATAAGGTATCTTTGGGAAGGGATGCAGTGCACTTGACCCACTGCATAGCGGACAATAGGGACTTTCTATTTGCAGCACTTACACTGCTCCATTGCAACCAAACTGTTCTTCAGGGAGGTAATGTGTCCTGCTGTAATAATCAATGCCTCTCAAAGATTCTCTGGAGGCTTTTTATGAAAGCAAAGCCCCTCTCAGTTTCACTGTAACACGGAGGGGAGAAGCTAAATGTTATGAAGCACACGTTGGAATCATTAACCCTATGTAGTGCACAGAATGGGACATCACACCCAACCCCTCAGCTGTGGGTACTGCTGTGTCCCCTGCTCGGTCCCCAGAAACCTTACAGAGACAGTGAGACATGGGGACAAGCATAGTGCCTGGTGTCCAGGGTTGGCATTATCCTATTTTACCATGATGCTATTAATAGACCCCTTTGGTTTCCAGGTTTTTAATATACTGGTAGTCTACATAGAAAAGCCTGTTCATTGTCCCTCAGGGAGTGATACTAATTAAGAGGAATTTTATTTATCTTTATACAGTTGGTGGTTCATAGTTGGGGGGAAAATACTTTTTGCCACGAGTCATTCATAAAGAGGGCATGTTTTTTGCCTGTTAGATGACTGTAGAGATGGGTGTGGGTGGGGACTGCCCCTCTTTTTCCCTCTCTTGCCCTTTCCCACCTGAATACACTCTGGGCCCTAATGAAGCAGCTCCCTACTGAAGAGGTCTGGTCACTTGGACCTTGCTCAGATGTGCCTGCCTCTTAGATGAATAATGAAATCCCCTTTTGTTCTGCCTTCTTCTGCCTGAAACATTCACTTAAGCTTAATGACATTTTCTTCATACTCAGTCTCTATGGCTTTGGTAAAAAAGAGGACCATGCTTTGGTTTCTAAGTGGAGAGGGAGTGGGGTGAGAGGGAGTTATGGACTAGCTTGAGGACAGAGGAAGACAGATGAGAACAAAAAGGCTTTCCTCTGGTCAGTGCCTGTTTTCCCTAGAAAGGATCTAAAACCAGCACATGGTGAGGATTAATGTCATTCCGAAGACTCTTGTCTGATGTTCATGAAAAATTTGTATTCCTTTAATTTTATTTCATGCAAGGTAATAATCCTTACCTTATTATGCTAAAGGAGTGTCTGTCCTTTCACTGCCCTGTGCTTTATTACACAGTTTCATCACATTTGCTGACAAGGAGTAGTCCTTTGTCCAAATCAATTTTCTTGAACACCCAGGCTCCTTCCAAGATTGTGGTGGGGGAAGGGAGACCTCTCTTCAACGATCTATATAGAGACATGGCTCTGGATTTCAGGGAGGTATGGATTTTAAACCTATAAAGTAGTAATCTACATTATTAATGAGCACGCCAGGTGATGTGGAGGTGACCCACCGCTGGGGAGCAGCTCCTGGGTCTCACCATTCCAAATTTATTTTTTTAATTTAAATTATTTATTGTTTAAAGTATTACATAACTCTCCTTTTCTCCCCATTGACCTCTTCCTGGCCATCCCCAACCTCCCCTTGCACATGCCTTCCCCCATTCCCCCGCCCCATCTGTGTCCATTGGTTATTCTTATATGCATGCATACAAATTCTTTGGTTGATTTCTTACCCCCTCACCTCTCGCCTTCCCTAATAGGTTGGACAATCTGTTCAATGCTTCTATGCCTCTGGTACTATTTTTATTCATCAGTTTATGTTCATTATATTCCACAATGAATGAGATGATGTGATATTTATTTTTCTCTGACTGGGTTATTTCACTTACCATAGTGCTCTCCATTTCCATCCATGCTGTTGAAAAGGATGAGTTGCTGCTTTTTTACAGCAGCATAGCATTTCATTGTGGAGATGTACCACAGTTTTCTAATCCACTCATCTGCTGATGGGCAGTTAGGCTGTTTCCAAATCTTAGCTATTGTAAATTGTGCTGCTATGAACATAAGGGTGCATATATCCTTTCTTTTTTAAAAAATATATTTTTTATTGATTTTTTACAGAGAGGAAGGGAGAGGGATAGAAAGTCAGAAAGATCGATGAGAGAGAGACATCGATCAGCCGCCTCCTGAACGCCCCCTACTGGAGCTGTGCCCGCAAGCAAGGTACATGCCCCCTACTGGAATCGAACCCGGGACCTTTCAGTCCGCAGGCCGACGCTCTATCCACTGAGCCAAACTGGTCTCGGCCATATATCCTTTCTGACAGGTGTTTCTATTTTCTTGGGATATATTCCTAGAAGTGGGATTACTGAGTCAAATGGGAGTTCCATTTTTAATTTTTTGAGGAAACTCCATACTGTTTTCCACAGTGGCTGCATCAGTCTGCATTCCCACCAGCAAAACATGAGGGTTCCTTTTTCTCCGCATCCTTGCCAGCACTTGTCTTCTGTTGATTTGCTGATGCTAACCATTCTGACAGATATGAGATGGTACCTCATTGTTGTTTTGATTTGCATCTGTCAGATGATTAGTGACTTTGAGCATATTTTCATGTCTCTCAGCCTTGTGTATATCTTTTTTTGAAAAGTGTCTATTTAGGTCATTTGCCCATTTTTTTAATTGGATTGTTTATCTTCCTTTTGTTAAGTTGTATGAGTTCCCTATAAATTTTGGAAATTTAAATGCTGATTGAGATAATATTGGCAAATATGAACTCTCATGCGGTGGCTTGCTTGTTTTGTTGATCTTTTTTTTTCGATGTGCAGAAGCTTTTTATTTTGATGTAGTCCAATTTGTTTATTTTCTCCTTAGTTTCCATTGCCCTTGGAGCTGTATCAGTAAAGATATTGCTGACAAATGTCTGCTCTTTTGCTACCTATGGCTTCTTCTAAGATTTTTATGGTTTCTTGTCTTATATTTAAGTCCTTTATCCATTTTGAGTTTATTTTTGTATATGGTGTAAGTTGGTGGTCTAGTTTCATTTGTTTTTGCATCTATTTTTCCAGTTTTCCCAACACCATTTATTGAAGAGGTTGTCTTGACTCCATTGTATGCTCTTGCCTCCTTTGTCAAACATTAATTAAGCAAAATAGCTTGGGTCAGTCTCTGGGTTCTCTGCTCTATTCCATTGGTCTATATGTCTGTTCTTGTGTCAGTACCAGGAAGTTTTGAGAACAGTGGCTTTGAAGTATAGCTTGATATATGGTATAGTGATCCCTCTAACTTAGTTCTTTCTCAAGATTGCTGCAGCTATTTGGGGTCTTTTTATTTTATTTTATTCCAAATGACTTTTTGGAGAGTTTGTTCTAGGTCTTTGAAGTATGCCCATTGGTATTTCACTGAGGATTGCATTGAATCTATAGATTGCTTTGGGTAGTATAGACATTTTAATGATGTTGATTCTACCAATCCATGAACATGGCATATTCTTCCATTTGTTTATGTCTTCTTTTATCTCTTTTTTCACTGTCCTGTAATTTTCTGAGTACAAGTCCTTTACATCCTAGGTTAAATTTATTCCTAGGTATCTTAATTTTTTTGTTGCAATGGTAAATGGGATTTTATTTTATTTTTTTAGTTTCTCTTTCTGTGAGTTCATTATCCTATATAATAAAAGGCTAATATGCAAATTGGTTGAATGGCAGAACAACCAGTCACTATGACATGCACTGATAACCAGGGGGCAGATGCTCAACACAGGAGCTGCCCCCTGGTGGTCAGTACACTCCCATAGGTGAAACACTTTTCAGCCAGAAGACAGGTGAGCACAGAGGCAGTGGTGGGAGCTTCTCCTGCCTCCACAGGAATCAGACATCCCCCAAGGGCTCCCAGACTGCAAGAGGGTGCAAGCCAGGCTGAGGGACCACCCTCCTCCCCCCCAAGTGCGCAAATTTAGTGCACTAGGCCTATAGTTGGTATATAAAAAAGTCATAGATTTCTAGGTGTTAATTTTGTATGATGCTACATTGTCGAATTCATTTACTAGTTCTAGTAGTTTTTTGATGGAGTCTTTAGGGTTTTCTATGTACAATATCATGTCATCTGCAATAATGACAATTTTACTTCTTCTTTTCCAGTTTGAATACCTTTTATTTCTTCTTCTTATCTGATTGCTATGGCTAGCACTTCCAGTACTAGGTCTAACAGAAGTGGTGAAAATGGGCATCCTTGTCTTGTTCCTGTTTTTAGGGGAAATGGTTTTAGTTTTTGCCAGCCGAGTGTGATATTAGCTGTTTGTCATAAAGGCTTTTATTATGTTAAGGTATGATCCCTCTATTCCCACTTTACTGAGAGTTTTTATCATAAAAGGGTGTTGGATTTTGTCAAATGCCTTTTCTGCATCAATTGATATGATTATGTGATTTTTTGTCTCTCAATTTGTTTATATGATGTTCCATGTTTATTGATTTGTGAATATTGTATCAGCCCTGCATCCCTGGAATAAATCCCACTTAGTTGTGGTGTATGATCTTTCTAATGTAATGCTGGATCTGATTTGCTAGAATTTCATTGAGGATTTTAGCATCTAGGGATATTGGCCTGTAATTATCTTTCTTTTTAGTGGATAGGTTTTAGCTCTTCTTTAAATGTTTGGAAAAACTCTCCTGTGAAGAGTTCTGGCCCTGGGATTTTGTTTGCTGGAGGCTTTTAGATGACTACTTTGATTTCATCCTTAGTTATTGGCCTGTTGAGTTTTTTTTTTTTCTTGATTGAGTTTTGGAAGGTCGTATTTTTCTAGGAATATGTCCATTTCCTCTCTGTTGTTTATTTTATTTTATTTTTAAAATATATTATATTGATTTTTTACAGAGCGATAGAGAGTTAGAGAGTTAGAAACATTGATCAGCTGCCTCCAGCACACCCCCTAATGGGGATGTGCCTGCAACCAAGGCACATACCCTTGACTGGAACCCTTCAGTCTGCAGGCCGATGCTCTATCCACTGAGCCAAGCCAGTTTTGGCATCCTCTCAGTTGTTTAGTTTGTTGCAGTAGAGTTAGTTGCTTATAATATATATTACAATATTTTGTATTTCTGTGAGATGTTATTATTTAACCTCTTTCCATTTCTGATTTTGTTTATTTGGGTCCTCTCTCTTTGCTTCTTGGTGAGCCTGGCTAGAGGTTCATCAATCTTGTTTATCCTTTCAAAGAGCAAGCTCTTGGTTTCATGGATCTTTTGTATTATTTTTTTAATTTCTATTTCATTTATTTCTGCTCTGATCCATTATTATTTCCTTCTTTTGGATCACTCTGGGCTATTCTTGTTGCTCTCTTTATAATTCTTTAAGTTTAGAGTTATATAACTTATTACCAGTTTTTTTTGTGTGTGTGTGTGTGTTTTTTTAGGTAGGCCTGTAATGCTATGAACTTCCCTCTCAGGACTGCTTTCACTGTGTCACATAGGTTTCGGATTGTTGTGTTTTCTTTGTCATTCATTTCCAGGATGTTTTTAATTTCTTCCCTGATATCTCTGGTAACCCAATCATTGTTTTATAACATGCTATTCAGCCCCCAAGTGTTTGAATTTTTTTTTGATAGTATTTATTGTAGTTGATTTCTAATATTATACCATTGTGGTCTGAGAAGATGCTTGATATGATTTCAATCTTCTTGAATTTGGATAAACTTTGCATATGACCCAATATGTGGTCTATATTTAAAAATTTCCCATGTGTACTTGAGAAGAATGTATATTTTGTAGCTTTGGGGTGAAATGTTCTGAAGATGTCAATGAAGTCCATCTGACCTAGTGAGTCATTTAGGATAGCTGTTTCTTTGCTGATTTTTTGTTTAGAGGATTTATACAATGATGTCAGTGGGATATTAAAGTTCCCTACTATGATCGTATTGCTGTTGAGCTCTCCCTTTATATCATCCAGAAGTTTTTTTATGTATTTGAGTACTCCTGTATGGGGTGCATATATGTTTATCAGGATTATATCCTGTTGTTGTATTGATCCCTTTAGTATTATGAAGTGGTCTTTCTTATCTCTTGTTATGGCCTTCACTCTGAGGTATATTTTGTCAAATATAAATATTGCTACCCCAGCTTTTTTTTTTAATTTCCATTTGCCTGAAAAATATTTTTCATCCCTTTCAGTCAGTGTGAGTCTCTTGTTCTGAGGTGGGTCTCATGTAAACAGCATATATATGGGTCATGTTTTCTTATCCATTCAGCCATTCCATGTCTTTTAATTGGAGCATTTAGGCCATTTGCATTTAAAGTTATTGATAGGTACTTGTTTATAGCCACTTTCATTTGTTTGTTTGTTTGTTTGTTTGTTTTGTGTGTATTCCTTCTTCCCTTTTTTCTTATTCTTTTCACAACAGTCCCTTTAGCATTTCTTACATTTATGGCTTGGTAGTGATAAACTTAAACTCCCTTAGCCTTTTTTTTTTTTGTATGTGAAGCTCCTGATTTTTCTTCAATTTTGAATGATAGTCTTGCTGGATAGAGTATTCTTGAATTCAGTCCCTTGATTTGCATCAGTTTGTATACTTTCTTCCATTCCTTTCTGGCCTGATGTATTTCTGTTGAGAAATCATTTGATAATTTAATGGGAGATCCCTTATAGATAACTTTCTGTCTCTCTCTTGCAGCCTTTTAGATTCTCTCTTTGTTGTTAATGTTTACCACTATAATTATGTGTCTTGGTGTGGGTCTTTTGGGTTCATCTTTTTTGGGACTCTCTGTATATGTGTCACTTTTTCTTTCCCAAATCAGGGAAGTTTTTCTGTCTTTGTTTCTTTGAATAGGTTTTCTAGCCCTTACTCCTCTTCTTGTCATCTGGCACCCCTATTATACATATGTTGCTTCATTTCATGATGTCCCAAAGCTCCCTCAGGCTCTCCTCCTTTCTTGACTTTTTTTCTTCAGTTGCAGTTCAGATTGGGTGTGTTTTGCTTCCCTGTCTTCTAATTCAATAATTCAATAAGTCCTCTGTTTTTCCTACTCTACTGTTGAAAGCTTCCATATTGTTTTTTTATTGTAGCTATATCACTCTTTATATTCTCTTGATTCTTACATCCTAGTAGGTTATTGATTTTCTCATCCATCTGGTTTATGAACTGTATAACCCTTAGTCTGAATTCTTTTTCTGACATATTGCATACCTCTGTTTCATTTTCTGCCAATTCCTCCTTTTTCTTTCCTTAGAATGATATTCTTTTGTCTCCCCATTTTTGCTGTCACCAAAGGATTTAGGTGTCAAGTTGTGTGGGGCCTGTGGCTGCAGTGGTAGAGAAGGTGATGGGTCATGCAGTTGTGGGCAGTGGCTGCTCTGCAGGTAGTTGTGGGAGATGTCTGCTCCTTGTGTGGTTGCAGAGTGGCTGCTCCTTGTGTGGTCATGGATGGTGGGTGCTCCTTGGGTGGTTGCAGGGCTGCTGTTCCTCACATGGTTGTGGGGTGGTGGCTGCTCCTGGGGGGTTGTGGGGTAATGGGATGGCTGCTCCTTGTGCAGTTGCAGGCATGGCCGCTCCTCCCATTCCAAGTTTTAATGAGTAGGTATTTCCCCATGATCACCTTTGAAGACCAGTAATTTCATACCCTGGATAGATCACAGAAATCTATTGACCTGATAAAATCCAGACATTTTCTAATATCTATTAAGGGCCTACCACATGCCAGACATATTAAAGTACTTTCATGAGCAGTGCAGGCAATGAGAGGCATTGATGGTGTGACAGAACAGTGTTCAGGGAAATCTTCCTAATGCAGTGGGAGGTGGTTTTCTGTTTAGAGGAGTGAACTTCATTTCCACAAAATCATCAAGAGCATCAGCACCAATGTCCTGAGACAACTTGTTGGATATTTTCCTGGCTTTGGACCAGGGCAGAGAAACAGTTGGGCAGGATGACGACAGCACTAGACTGAAATCTATTCCCGAGTTGTAGTCCTGGCTCTGCCATTAGCCAACCATGCAATTGTGCCAGTGTTCTGTACTTCTGAACTTCTGCTTTAACCAAGGTGCTTATATTCCTCCAACTCATATCAAGAGTCAAACAGAAGGACCTATGGCTTCCACTCCCAAGATTTTATCCTAAGGTATGATTTCTCACTCTCATCACTATTAACATTTTGGACAGAATAGTATTTGTTGTAGAAAAAATGTCCTGCACATTGTAGGGTACATAGCAGCATCTCTGGCCTCTACCCACTAAATGCCAGTAGCAACCCTCCCCAACAACTGTGACAATCAGTCTCTGGACATAATGGAATGTCTCTAGGAGGACAATATGACCCCTGGTTGAGAATCATGGTTGTAGGAAATCAAAACAAAAATGGCTGCATGAGTAATGAGACCTGCAGCAGCATTATATATCATAGTAAAACATATGAAAACCATTTGCATCAATAGTAGTAGAGGTCTTAGGAAATTGATATATTCACTTTATGACATATTATATAGTCATTACAGATAATATATGAAGTTATATATTACAATTTTATATAAAGTTATATTAAATATGAAAGTGGAATATTAGATAAATACAGAATGCAGTTGAATAAAAATGCTCTCAGCTATAAAATTTGAGAATTAGAAAGACCCTTAAAAGTTACCTGGTCAAATGACCTGCTTTTCTGATCCTCAGATTTCTTTGTTGACATCTTTACTGGTGGGTCATATATCCCCTGCCTGAATCCCTCTGTATTAGTTATCCATGGCTGCCATAAGAAATCATCACAAACTTGGTAGATTGAAACAACAGAATTTATTCTATCATAGTTCTGGAGACTAGAAGTCTGAAATCAAGGTGTCTGCCAACAAGTCTGGCCCCTTCTAGAGGTCAATCCTTCCTTGACTTCCAGCTCTGGTTGCTCCTAGTGTTCCCTATTATGTGGCAACAAAACACCAATCTCTGCTTTCTTCCCTATGTCTGTGATTTGCATCTCTTTCTTCTTTCTCTTATTAGGACACCAGTCACTGGATTTGGAGCCCTCCTTAAACTCAGGATGATCTCATCTTAATTACATCTGCAACGTCACCATCTCCAAATAAGGCACACTCACAGGACCTGGGATCAGGATAAGGGCATATATTTAGGTGTATGGGGGTTTGTAATTGAAACCACAATCTATACCCCCTATTCATGAGCTACTCACTTTTTCCTGAAGCTGAGTCTTTCACTTTTGGACAGCTTTGAAATAGAATTTTTTTTTATGTGTGTGTTTTTAAGTAGAACAGTCTTCATGTGCATAAACTGCTCACATATGTATGATTATTAGACAGCCTGGAGAAATATAAGTAGTTGGATGGTGAGACTGAAGGATTTGTTTTCCTTTAATTATATTTTTTTCCAGTTAAAAATAAAAACCTGATTTATATCATTATTGACTCCAGTCACACACATAGTATATATGAAATAGTTTTGTACATTTTGAACTAATACAAAAATAGAAGGGCTCTCATGGATGATGCCACCTTAATTTTATAGATGCTTGTCTATTTGATGTGCTCCACCTGATGAACCTAGGCTTGGGGCATTAGTAAAAGATGGTCATCAAAAACATATGTTTTAGAAGATAATATTTGCTATTTTAAAATACCATGAAATCATACTCGCTATTTTAAAAAATCACTTCGAAAAAATCAGAACTCAGATCAATTTACTTATTATTATTGCCATTGGAATGACAGAGCTGGGAACATCCTACATTTTTCAGTGCTGGAGGCTTCAAAGAACATCCTCTCGGTGGAATGTGGTGATCAAAGGCTGTCCATTCTGAATAAATCAGTCAAGAGTCACCTCCGTTTCCTATCACACAGGAACCAATAACTTTCTTCTCTCTTTTAATTCTTCTGTCCCCTCCTTTTATTTATCTTTCTCTATCTTTCTCTAGTTCTTACTCCCCTACCAGTAATGCTTTTATCCTCTGTATCTTTCTCCTCCTCCTCTCCCCTCCCCAGTTCCCAGTGAGCACATGTCAGACATCTGGGTCCCAGCACAGAGAAATAGCTCTTCAGAGTTATGAGAGCAGGGCTGGCTGGACACCTCACTTGGACACTGAGGGGCCTCTGAAGTACTTCCCAAATCCCTCTCTTGATGCATACTTGTAAGATGTATTTAAACTAAAGCATGCCTCCTTGTCCCACTCTGTAACTTCTGCTTAGGGCTCTCAAAACATCTCCTTTCCCATGGCTATGTGGATGGCTGCACCAGAGCTTTCATAACTCATTCACAAAAGTAAGATGTCATTATACTCAGAGATTGGAAGTAAGTCCTGAAAGTGGACAATAAGAAGCTCCAGGCACCCACAGCCATTGCTCCAGCCAACCAGGAACACCTGAAAATGTTGAGAGGAGCCCTCTTGGCTCTCTGAAAGTCAGTAACCTGCTTTATTATTGGCCCAAGTTATTAATTTTTTTGTTTTTTACTTACAGACATGTGACTATAGTTATCTGCTAATGGTCTGTTTAGCCAAGGGTCTCATAGCAGAGGACACAGGATCAAATTGCAGTGATAAGAAATTAGTCTTGACAGTCAGGAGAAGAGAACCCACCATTCTAATTCAGATAGTCTAGAACCAGGAGCTGTTTCCATTGGTGAAGGAAAATGTCCCTTCCTTACTCACTTGACAGCCTGATGAAGTCTGGTTTGAGCCTGACTGTGGAACCCAAATGACAACTTTCTAGAGTCTGGGCCTTGTTTCCTCATCTATACAGAGGATGAGCATCACCTCTTCCTTCTCATTACTTAGCCAAGCTATTGGGAGAAGAAAATAGGACCAAAATACTAGAGATGCCATAACTATATAGCTATTGACTCTGTGAGTGAAAGTGTAGGGAGCATATCTCAGAGCCTCTGGTCTTTATCCTCTCCACCAAGTTCACTGAGTAGGCTGAGTAGTGGCCCCCAGAAGATATGCTGGATTAGGATGAATCCTAATTCCAATGAGAAGAGTCTTCATAAGAGATGACAAGGGGCAGCCCTATGAAGATGGAGGCAGATAGTGGAATGATGCTGCCACAGCCAGGAAATTCCTGGAGCCACCAGAAATTGAAGAAGCAGAGAAGGATTCTCTTCTAAGCCTTCAGAGGGAAAGTTGATTTCAGATTTCTGGCCTCTGGAACTGTAAGAGAATAAGTTTCTGTTGATTTAAGCCATTGAGTCTGTCATCATTCATGATGGTAGCCCAAGGGAATAAATGTACTCACTAGAAAAATGTGGCATATTGGTGAAAATTTTCAGTGTTAATAAAAACTCCAACATATTGTCACAGAAAGGCACAGATTTGGGAGTCAGTTAGACCTGGATTTGAATCTCAGCTCTACTGCATTTCAGCTGGATGTTCTTGGGCAAGTTGTGTAGCCTCTGAGGTCACAAGTTCCTCATATGCAGAAAGTGGAGGGTAAGACCTCCCTTCCTGGGGGTCATGAAGAGTAAAGGAGACAGGACCATGGTGCTAGTTCTCTTCACCCTCCCTTTCAACTTCCTCTTCTGTTCTCCCTATTAGAAAGCTCTGGTGATCTACAAAATCAAGTTCACATTCCATAGTGCATGTTTAAGATCCTTCACATTTTGCCTGTTATCCACCCTCATTTGAACCTCATTTCCATTAATTTTCCCCTAAAGAGGCTACTTTCTGACACTTACTTGTTCCTGAACTACACCTTCTACCAATCCTTCTAAATCTGTACATGTAGCTCCACCCACGCCTTCCCCCTCCACCCTGTCAGCTCCATGCCATGCTCCACCTCCATCAAGAATCTTTCCTGCATCACTTCCTCAGTGTTTCTTCAGGGCACTGAACCATCCAGATTCAACCGTGGAGCATGAGGATTAGGGTGATAGGGAAGATTCTGTTTTTGGGGTCCTTGATCTCATCCACTTCTCCTCATGTCTCCTCTCATATCCCCTCACTTGCTTTTTCTTGGTATTAACTTCCTCCTAACAACCCCCACCCTTACCACCACACAGATCATTCACACTGTGGTGTAAAATAGTGATGATAGCTGAAAATATTACCTCCTGAAAGGGGAATCAAAATCCTAACCCTAAATAATGAACTTCATGTGTCATCAAACATAGAGATACAAGGTGCAAAGGAGAGACACAAAGGTCTTTCTTAAATCCACCCAGCTGCCTCTGACATGTGCCTGCCATTAGGAATGTGAGGCAGCAACTTCCACCAGCCTCCCACCCTTCTCTATCTCTGTTGCCTGGTTATTTGTCTTATTAGGACACTGGGTCTTATTTCTCCATGATTCCTTTTCTTATTCCCACCCCGATGTTTCCCTCCCCTTTCTTCCTGCTACTTTATGTTATAATTGCTCACTGGGGGAGACCATCCATCTTGTTCACTAGGTGTTCAATTAGAGTGGACTTCAGCTGCTGAGCTCCTCCTTTTCCCTCCTTTATTCCCTCCTGTTCTGCCCACCCCCAGATGTCACCCTTCAGGAAGCAATATATAACACCCTCCATCCCCGGCAGTCTACTGGCCACCCGCCATTCCCAGCCTGATTCCCCATTAACTATGCCAAGACAAGTGAATAAATAAATCTCTAAGTGGGGACAGAAAGAGGAGGAAGCACCGGTTCAGAGCTAATGAAGGTCACCTCCTAGCTAGGCCTCCCATTTCCACTTCTATGAAATGAGCCCAGAACTGGGGAGGCAGCCTCCTCTGCAGACAAGAATCCTGTGTGTGTGTGTGTGTGTGTGTGTGTGTGTGTATGTGTGTGTGTGTGTGTGTGTGTGTTGTCTGTGGTGTGGCCCTGGGTCAGTTCCAGGAACATGGTGTATTATCATAGTTTTGCTGTTACTATTCAGCTTAATTTGGTCTTCACACACCATGCCAGCTTAGGAGCAGACAGGCACAGCATCTCTTGTCAGGAGAGACAATGCCTGCTTGATGACCAGTAAAGTGACATGCCAAATGTATGTTGTATTGTGAAGTCACTCTCTGTAGGCTGATAGATGGACAGTATTATAACATCTCAGGGATGAGAAAACCATCTTGCCCAAGATTTTAGAGAATGGCGGAGTCAGATCCTCTTATCCTATTCTAATTTTTATTCACTAACAATAATATTTCTCAGAAAGGGAGACACATCTGAGAACACTTGGCTTTATAGCAGGTGGTCCCTGAAACCATAGGATGAATGAGATAATTTTTCCAGGATGGTCACTTTTACTTGATTGTAAGTAATTTGAGACATAATTTAGTATCAGTAGTATTAATCTCACAGTGTTGTATTATATACACATACTTACATATCACATACATATACATATATATTATGGAATAGAAAAAATGTTTACATTAACTTTTATGATAAAACAGAGGCAAAATAGTTTCATGCTTGTTTTCTCTATTGCCTTGGTTCTCTGGGCTACACTATCACTCTTCTCTGCTATAGGGATGACCCTTGACAGGCAAAATTTGAGCTCTGCCCACACACTCTATGGATTGATCTGTTGAACTGACTCTAACTCCCAAACAAAACACACACACACACACACACACACACACACACACACACTGCTGGACACATACCAACTCAGTTACAAACAATATGTCTTAGGATTTTGCAGATAAAAGTAGCTTTGTGATTTAAGCCCCTGCCAATATATGGTAAAAAATGACATGTTACAAATTACATGTCACTTCTTAAAGGCAATTGCTTGCTCTCATTTCTTTTCTTTCTCATTTCTTTTATCTTTAAGATAAACTTGATCACAACCCAGTTTCTATTGTGCAGAGGAGGAAAACACCAAGGGAATAGCAGAGTCACAATGTGAAGGGAACCTAGGTCCCTTTACAATCTCAAGGAGCAAAGCTGCCTTGCCTGTTCTAGTCCCAGCTGCTTACCTTGGACTGTTATGAAACAGAAAAAAACACATCTATCTCATTTATGAGACTCTATTTCCAGGTTGCCTTGTTACAGTAAATGCCTTTGTTTATGTGGCTTCTTATCAGGAGGAAGAAGAACATCATGTTAAGACTCACAGTTTGTTTAACCTAATTCTCTCTCAAACTGTGGTGTCAAGGAATGTGATGTGGAAGGTAGTGGTTGTTCTCATTGAGGTCAGCCCTGGAAACTAAAAGATTCCTTTCATCCTAAATCCCTCACCAGGCAGCTGAGTCCTCACTCTATCTTAGTAACTCCAAACCCTGGCCAAGTCACTCTAATTCTTAAGCCTCGATTTGCACATACTGAAGAATGGTCGTTGTATTTCTCCTTCTAACCACATAGATGAATGGTGCATCATATGAGAGAATGTGCCTACATGAAAGTGATGACAATGTTCGTCATCCTGCTCCTTGGCCACAGTTCTCAGAGACCCTGGGGGAGCACTGCCTTCACAGGTGTGTTTCAGGTACAGGGTAAAGCAGGTGTTTATCTTTCAGTACTGGGGTCAGCCACACTTTACACATGTGTCATTATTCTAGATATTGGGCTCTTTCTTAATGAGGATACCACCCTGAAGAATGTCATTTTGTGGGCTTGTAAAGCCACTCCTGAATCATGTTTTCCAGGTTAATAGCCAAGGTGTGGGATATTCTTGAGGAGGACACCAGAAGAGTAGGAATAGAGTGACAGGAAAAAGTCAGCTCCTATATCAGAAATCACAGTGGCTAGATCTAGTCCCAGCCCTGACATTGAGTTACTCTATGCCCCTTGACTAAGCACTTGCTGTCTTTGAATGCCATTCTGGAAAGTGACTAAGTTGGATCTGGTAGTCTAGAAGTTTATTTTATAGTTCTAAAAAAGTCAGTGATTCTAGGCCCTGTTGAAAAAAGGGACAATGACACCAGTGAGTAAGGACAAAGCAAATAGAGTGGAACTCTAACAGATGGGAATAAATTCATTTATTTTCTCATTTATTCCTTTTTTCTTTCTTTTGGCAAGATGTCACCAAGCCTCTACTCTATGAGAGTCCCATGGATAGAGATAATAGTGTGGTGAAAGCCTGGGGTGGGGCAGGAGCTGGGTGGAGAGGTTAAAGGGGAGGAAAGCAATTAAAATAATAAGGATGAGAAACAACGGACTGCCTCTTTTCCTAGGTATTGAGGAAGTATGAGCACTATCTGGTCCCAAATGAGGCCAATAATTGTTCACTGTGTAATTAATTCAGTCCAGTGCAGGTAGCCAGACAATAGTCATTGACTCCATTCAGTCATCCTTATATTTCCTTTTTAAACTTATTTTTATTTTTGAAAGTATTACAGATGTCCTCCATTTCCCCCTTGTGACTCCCCACTTGGCTCCTGCCCCACCTTAGGCCTTCACCTCAATATTGTCTCTGTCCATGGGCTATGCATATTCTTTCTAATAAAGAGAGAGTATGCTAATTTACCCTCACACCATTGCAAAGATGGCAACACCCACATTCAATAAGGAGGGATTATGCTAATTAATTGCTCCACCCTCAAAGATAGCAGTACCCACAGCCAATAAGGAGGGACTATGCTAATTGACTGCCATGCCCTCAAAGATGGTGGGGCCCACAGTACAAGATGGCAGCATCCAGTACCCTCAGCTCCACTAGGTGGCAAGTGTGCGGCAAGGCCAGGCCCGCCCCCAGGTGGGCCCGGCTGTTTGGCGCACCTGCCTCTTGAGTCCCCGAGTTCCCTTAGCCCCCCCCACCTACCCAGGGATGGCCATGGTGCAGGCAAGCCTTGGAGGGCCCCCTGAGGCTCAGATAACCAAGGCCAGCCAAGGCGTGCGCTGCCAGCAGTGGCAGCAGTAGAAGTGTGATGGGGATTTGCCTTCTCCTGATCACTGGGTCGCCTCCCACCCTGGAGGGCTCCTGGATTGTGAAAGGGGGAAGACCGGGTTGAGGGACCCCCCCCCCCCGCTCCAGTGCATGAGTTTTCATGCACCAGGCCTTTAGTATACATATAAGGTCTTTGGTTAATCTCTTCCCACCCCCGCTTTCCCTCTGAGATCTGTCAGTCTGTTCCATGCTTCTATGTCTCTGAACATATTTTGTTTTTCAGTTTATTTTGTCCATCCCTATTTTTCAGTGTGACCTGAAATGGTAGCTGAAATAAGAGTAATAAGGAGAATCACTAATGTTTAAAAATAAATGGTGAATACAAACCTCAGTATATTGGATTCCAAAGACCACAGCATTGCTATGCCAGAAACAAAAAGATAAGGCAGCCACATGAACTAGGAATCTGGGTTGTTGCCCGAGATCTGTCACCAACTACAGTATGAGCAAGGCGCTTTCTCTCTCTGAGTCTTAGTTTCCTGTTCTTTAAAGTCTAGGTTTCAGCTGGATTGTCTCCAAGGACTCTTCTAGGTCTGATGTTACATGAGTCTGTCCCTGATATTATTCCATAAGGTAGTATTCCCTTCTAATAGCACAAGAAAATGAAAACTCCCTAGAGCCAAATGCAACACCTCTGTTTCCTTTGTATGACTGATTAAATTAGAGAAAACCAGGCAGGCTCTCACTAGAGAGCCTGGGAAATGGCTGGATATGCGAAAGATTTCTGAGATTAGTGTACAGTTGCCCTTGGCTGGATTATGAAGTCCCCCCAGAGTTTTCTTTGTGTTCTAATTAAGCATAAACTAGAGAAGTTCAGCTATGTAGATTAACAGGCTTGTTGAGCCTTTCCTTAACAGAAAATGCTTCTAAACAAAGAACGAAGAGACCTTTTATGATTTGATGCATTTATTCGTGGACTCTTTTTTTATATCTCCACAAACATTTTAAATTACATAAGAGTATAGAAGCAAACCTGAAAAACATCTTGAGGTTCAGCTGACATTCAGTGCAATAGAAGTTAAATAGGAACATTTGGTAATGTTCTATGAGAACATATCTGAGGGAGAGAGCACATGTGTGCTCAGTGCATGTGTAGAGAGATGGCACTGAGATAGGAATCTCCTATGAAGTTCTCTAAGGTGACGAGGGTGACAGTGGCCACAGGATAGGCACTGGGGACCTCCATAATTCTGTCTTACCCACCCCTCATGTCCCTGTGAAAGGAAGCATCTTCAGAAGGAGAGGTGAATGTGGCTCAATTTAGTTTCCAGGATTAAAATTGGGAAGAGCTAGGGGTTATGAGTTATTAAAAACCTACTATGTTCCATATACTGTGATAAGCACCTCATAAGTATTTTCTCTTTTTAATCCAAGCACACACACCCACTCACAAAATTTTGAAGTAGGTATAATTATCCCCATCTCATAGATGAAAAAAATGGAAAGCCAGATCTTATTAATTCTAAAGTTTAAAGTTTTGTCACAAAACCAGTGGTTTCCAAATTGTCTGAGTTGGGAGGAAGCTCCTTTATAACATTAAATTCTTTCTCTTTGCACTTCCCTATACTGCTAAATTTTTAAAAATCCATTTGACAGTTAATGATTGGGACACATATGAATTTGGAAGAACTAGCAGGATCATTGCACTAGCCATGCAGAAGAATCATGGCTTCTTTGGGCCCATGTGAGAAAGGGACAAGAAATAGAGTGAGTGATAATAACCCATGCATCATATCACATGTAGAGTCCTCTGACCTACAAAACTTGAAATTGAAAGTCTAAATTTTATTCTTTCTTCTCTAGCACCTTATTTCTGAGAACAATGGATTTTGACATTTCTGTACTTTCAAGGAGATGTCGGAGTGTCCTTGAGAAAACCAAAACAATGCTGCTCTGTAAGTAAATATGTGCTGAATGAATGAATTACCATAAGCCATTTATTCTAGGTTCTTTAATTAGTGTTACCTCATTCATCAGCTGCATTGTCCAATTTACTTTACAGGACTAGCTGTCTTCCACCCTGGAAGGTTAAGACAGAGATGAGATCATTAGAGCTAAGATTTCTTTCAGGATATGGATACAGTCTCGCTCTCTTGCAGAATTACACCCTGAGAAACAGAATCAAAATGAGTTATTTACTAAATATGAAATAATAAGGTTTATGCATATTTAAATGTTATAGTTGCATAAAATTATGAGAGAACATATTCCCTTTACTATATTAAAGATGTAAGTCTAATCAGGCCTCTCTCCAAGCTCTTCATCAAGGTAAAAATTCTGCAGCAGGTTTTCTACACCCTATTGTGTCAAACAGAACCTGCTTAAAATGCAGGATACACTGTGGTGTAATCTCAGGAAGCTCCCTCCCTTGAAATAATCTCTACCCCATTGGTCTTCTGGCACTACTTGTCCTGCCACCATTGATTTCTTGGGGCTAGTTTATGTTTCTAGAATAGGGACAATGGACATGATGAGAGCTGAAGTTGTACAGTTCTGATAGGATTGATGAAGAATTAACAGTCCAAAGCATGAGGTTCTGTTTAAAGGCAAATTTGGATGAAGACACCCTGTCAGGCAGGTCAAAGTTTGGGTGTTCATTGAACCGGGTGGGCTATCAAGGAAAGGATATATAATGGAGAATCAGTGTGTGTGTGTGTGTGTGTGTGTGTGTGTGAATCATGGCTTCTTTAGGCCCATGTGAGAAAGGGACAAGAAATAGAGTGAGTGATAATAGTACCTGCATCATATCACATGTAGAGTCCTCTGACCTACAAGACTTCAAATTGAAAGCAACACACACACACACACACACACACACACACACACACACAAGGGGGTTGTCTAAGAGAAATTCCTCAACCAGGCTGCCCAACAGAGCTTGTAGGAGGGACAATCACTGCTATCTTCGCTCTGGTCTACTCTACCTCTATATTTTCTCTTTTCCCAAAATACATGCAGAATTTCTTGAAAGCATTATTCAATGGCTTTCAGAATCAATCACTAGACCAGAACCAGTCACAAGGTCTTATTTTTTATTCTGGCTCTGCCAGTACTAGGTGAATGGCCTTAGTATCTTTGTGCTCTATTATTCAGTGTTTGGTCATCTAAATTCACTAGGAGCATCTCAGTTCACTGTTTTCCCCTATGTTTTGGAGTTGCACATTCAACCAGATCAGCTCTCTTCAGTTACAGGCAATAGCCAGTCAATCAACACAATCTGTGTGTGTGTGTGTGTGTGTGTGTGTGTGTGTGTGTGTGTGTGTCCTGCACGCAAGCTCAGATTAGAGACAGGAAAGACAAGCTTAATCTGATATACTCACTCATACATTAAACAAACATTTGCAGAGCACATACTGGACATCAGACACAGGCAGTCACAACTTGCAGCAAAAGCTTTGCAAGCTTGTTAAAAATATATATACTAACAAGTATAAACTGAAGGAATTCACAGATTATACAAGTGAACAAGGATATAGGTAAAGGAATATTATAATAGGTATGGTGAAGGGAAAGTTAATCCCAGAAGTCATCTGGAAATGTTGTAGTTTGAGTAAGAAAAGAGGGAAAAGGTCACTCTGGGTATAACTTGGCTCCAACATTAATTTTCCCTCAAGTAGAAGTTGGCGCAGCAAAAGCAGAATCCTTACTATTCCCCTATAAATGGGCTGAGATCTTTCCCCAAAGCACTATTATGCATCTGAACATTCTCTTACTATATTTATATGGGAAAGAAAGAAAGCGATTCACAGCCTCCTCAGTTCTTTTTCTTGCTGCTCTCCATTTGTCTTTGTGGCTGGCATGTTATTTCACTAAAGAGGAATGTCCTATTTTTAAGAGGTGGAAGGCAGTATGTGGGGTGGAGATTACACTAATAAATTTTAATATGAAAGAAGGAGACCTCTCCTTATTTCCTTATGATAAAGAAAAACCAATCTAAGAACCTTGAAACTCAAAGTCATCCCAGAGTGACATGAAGGTCTTCAGATGGGAAAAGATATCGTGAGAGGGTAACTGAGTGTGTGCCTGACTGATAATGTGGGAGAGAACAGCAATGCTTTGAATCCCCTATCATTTTTATTAATGCCCTAGACTCTGGGAAGTCCCCAGATCTGCTCTGTGATGGATATGTCCTTTCCTTCAGGATTGGTGCTTATATCTACTTTCCCTGGGGTGATTCCAATCTCAGATGCCATCCAACCTTTTTTTTAAAAATTATTTTCTTCTACATTCCAAGAAGCTCTAAGTATTAAAAATGTAAAGACTTCAAAGATGAATAAAAATTGTTTTCCCTGTTACATGTGTATTAGTTTATTAGGGCTGTCATAACATAGCATCTCAGACTGGATGGTTTAAGCAATATAAATTTATTTTCTCACAGTTCTGAAGTTTAGAAGTCCAAGATCAAGGTGACCACAGAGTTGGTTTCTTCTGAGACCTCTCTCCTTGGCTTGCGATGGCTTTTCCCTGAGTCCTCCCATGGACTTCCCTCTGTGCACATCTCTCCTATCTCTGTGTGTCCTAATCTCCTCTTCTTATAAGGACGTTGGTCAGATTGGATGAGGGCCCACCCTAAAACCTAATTTTAATTTAGCCACCACCCTTTTAAAGGCCCTGACTTCAAATATAATTACATTCTGAGGTATTGAGTATTAGACTTCCACATATGAATTTGAGGGGCATAAAATTCTGCCCATATCAGAAAGGCAGCTCTCTATATAAAACGAAGCAGATATCTTAAGTCAACTCATACTGAAAAAAGAAAACTACTACCATTTTTGTAAAGGATCCACTAATTGACCTTCTGGCCACAATAGATCTTCCCTATACATAAATGTGCTGAACTGAGCTCCTCTAAGGTTGTGGGGATAACCCCACAACTCCAGGCTCTCTTTCATATTCCAGTAGAGAGGTAATATGCAAAGGTAATTCCAGGCAGAGAGAACAGATGATGCAGAATCACAATCATGGTAAAGTCCTAGTGAAACTTTGGGTGTGTACGAGAGAAGACAGAAAAGGTAAGTTGGGCCCCAAAAGTAAGGGGCTGGGTTTGCGTGTTAAAGATCATCTTAATTATATTTTATTTATTTATTTATTTATTTATTTATTTATTTATTTATTTATTATTTTCTCCCCTATTGCCCTCCTTACCCCCGAGTACCCCCCCTTCCCTCATTGCCCTGTCTCCACTGGCTATACCTACACACACATGCATACAAGTCCTTCCGTTGATCTCCTATAGGCCCTGCCTTCCCACTCTAGCACGACAGTGCATTCATTGCCTCTGCATCTGCTTCCTCCCCTCCACCCCTGTTTCTTGTCTTTAAAAACATCTTACCCCTGTAGGCTAGAAATAAACCCACCAGAGCAAAAGAAAAATGATTGAGTCTCAATTTCAATGTCCAATAGCTTTGAGTCCCAGTTTCAATGTCAGACAGTTCCTTATGTGTACATGTCATCAATGGTATCTGGATACTAGACAGATGGTGGCGATGCTGGTTTGGTCCTAGGCATCCTGTAGCGATGTTCAGCTGCTAACTGCTCACATGGCAAGGCGTCGTCAGCGTCTTACATCTCTGGACTGTTTCTCCTCTTGCCTTCGTGTTTGGTGCAGACCTGTCATTCCTCTCTGTTGCAGGAGTCCACTTGGTCTTGGAGTTGATTTCTGAAAGTATATAAACATATTCTCGACCAAGAGTTAATACAGGAGTATTTTCTATAAAATTGACTTGGGGTCCTTTTAATTTTGCCTATCCGCTTTTCCTTTGGCTTATTTTGATACCATGTGTGTTTTTCATGGCTGTCTTGCTGATAGCATTACAAATTAAAATTAATTTTCTAAAGTGAAAATTTTCTAAATGTAATTTACTTACCAGATATTTTTTCCCTTACATGCTATTATCCTACTCCCCCCTCCTTTTTTTTTTTTTTGATTGATGGAGAATTTGGTAAATTTTTTAATGCAATCTTGATAACTTTAAATTTTACCTTTTTGCACACAAATATGCCTGCTTTCTGTTCATTACATATTAAACAATTATACCATGAGATGAGCTACCAATAGAAATTTTAATTAATACGTTAGAAACAGCTTTTTGTCCAGTACACTTAAATTTTCTTGGGTGTTCACTTATTTCAGTTCACCGGTTTAAATTAATCTGTAAGCTTGATAACTCTTTTACGTCAAATTTAATACTCTACCAACAATCTTATATTACCCTGTAAATATTAGTGGAAAGGTTTATTTGCATTGAGTTGGCACTGAGCATTCCTGGTGCTAGGCTGAATTCAGATATAGGGCAGCTGCTGTTGGCATGTTTCTGTCTTTTACCTGGGTCTTGATCTGAGCTGGGCCCAGTCTCTGTCTGTTACCTGGGTCCCAGTTTGTGCTGAGCATGGGAAGCGAGGTAGCCATGGGGGCAGGAAACTGCCCTCAGAAGGGGTGAAGGTTCAGACCCCTGCAAGGTTGGTGGGGGGAGGGGGGATGGTCTGTGCCCCACCTCTGTTGATCCCCAAGTTCTCTCCTGACGGCCCCTCTGCGACTGTGCCTATCTTAGGTTGTTCCTTCCCTGAGGAATCTTACCCGTCTCTTGCTAACCAGTCATCCTCCGGGGCCAAACAGGTTGTTGAGAGGCTCAGTTCTGTCTCCGTGGTAGCCTATGCCCCCCGTGGCCTCCACGCCCAGCACCTGCCTTGGGGATCCCCTCGCCTTCTGGCAGGGCCCCGGCACTGTTCACTTATCTGGGGGAATTCAGGTTCCTTCTTCAGGGAGGGCCCAGCTCACACCATTTTGCAAGAGACAGATTCATTATATCAGCCACCTTGAGGCTTCAACATCAGGATGAATAGAGAGCTTAGGCTATAGCTGAGGGCCATTGGGTTGTGAGAAGAGGGTCCCTCTTGGCAAAAGAGGAAAGAGGGCCAGTATAGAATGCTCAAGTGCCTTCCCAGTGCCTCAATTCCTTCTGAAAGGAATTAAATCCTTCCATGTCCTCTTTTTAAATTGCTGCTAAACATTCGAAGAATTAGTTTGTATGTTTGTTTGGGGTGGTTGTACAAGATGTTGTTGTGAAATATCAAAAATTAAATGATATTGTAGGATAATATCATATAAGGATATTCTTTGCTCTGGGCCATGTCAATTCAATTTCAAGTGGGCTGACAATTTCTTTTTGTAACTTTATATAAACTATTTCGGGAGGCAAAAACACAGATTACTTACCTTAGCTCAGGAGGCCAAATGTATTGACTTTCTATTCCGCTCCTTATGACGTTTAAAGAAAACTTCTCTTTATTTCCTCCAAAATGATTTTCATGTTACAGAGTTTCATTTAAAATCTTTGTCTCATGAAGTAATTTCTCTTAAGGTTATGGAGACCACTGTATGAATTTCCTCTCCTGCCACACCTTCCCCATTGCCTGTGCCCAATGCCTATGCTCATACGCATGTGCGAAGGTCCCTCTGTTGATCTCTCCCCCTTATTCCCACCAATCCCCACCTTCCCAGAGGTTTGATGCTTTGATCGATGTTTCTCATTCTCTAGGTCTGATCTTGATTATCAGTCTATGTCATTAATTATATTCCACAGATGAGTGAGATCATGTGATATTTGTCTTTCTCTGCCTGGCTTATTTCACTAAGCATAATGCTCTCCATCTCCATCCATGTTGTTGCAGATGATATGAGCTCCTTTTTTTTTTTACCGCAGCATAGAATTCCATTGTGTAGATGTACCACAGTTTTTTAACCCAGTCATCTGTTGATGGACACTTAGGCTGTTTCCATATCTTGGCTATGGTGAATTGTGCTGCTATGAACATTGGGGTGCATATATCCTTTCTGATTGGAGTTTCTAGTTTCTTGGGGTATATTCCTAGTAGTGGGATCACTGGGTCAAATGGAAGTTCCATTTTTAGTTTTTTGAGGAGACTCCATACCTTAATTATATTTTAGATTGAGCTGATTAAACCCTTGGTTTTGTCATTGCAAAAGTGGTTCTATTTTTGGTTTCCCTTACTCCTAAGAAATAGTCTTTCAACAATCAAAACTGAAAGCATTTGTCAGTGAATCTTGAATTCTGAAATTTTTGTTTCTAAAGATGGATAAATTACTGAAGTTTGCCTCAGTTTTAGATTCTCTTAGCTGCCACTTACAAATAAGCAAATGCCTCAGAAAGAAAAATGGAGCTGAAAATCAGTTCTACCTTTCTGTGCTCCCCCTTTTTCTGAAATCTTCTCCCCTCGTGTTCATGCTGCCATGGTAGTTCTCCAATTACTTTAAATATGTTTTCCCTTTTTTCCTCAACATTTTAATATGAGGATTTTCAGACATAAAAAAGTTTATAATATCTAACAGTGAACAGTCATGTACCCACAGACCAGATTCTATAGTTATGTTTTTTTCATGATTGGCTTGTTTTATGTCTCTCCACCTATCCATCCCTTTGTTCCTCCATCAACACATCTTATTTTTTAAGCATTTTAAAATATATTAAGGCCATCAGGACACCTCCCTTTAAATATGTCAGCATACATTTCATTAACTGAAGTTCATTATTGTTTTACAGGTATTTTTCATAAGAGATAATTTACATAAAACAAATTGCAAAAATTTTAAGTGAACATAGACTGAGTTTTGACAAAGGTATACACTGTTTAACCCAAATCTCTACCTCTCCCGAAACTTCTATCATTTCATTTATCACTGTATAACCCAAACCTTTATCATGCTATACTCTATTTAGTGACAGGATATCACTGTATAATCCAAACCGCCTCTTTCAAGTCATTTTCCATTCCCACTACCCCAGAAACAACCACTATTATAATTTTTTTTCACAATAAATTATTTTTGCCGGCTGTAGAACTTCATAAGTATGGAATCACACAAGTTATATGATTTAGGGTAAGGCTTCCTTAATCCAATATAATTTTTTAAAATATATTTTATTGATTTTTTTACAGAGAGGAAGGGAGAGGAATAGAGAGTTAGAAACATCGATGAGAGAGAGACATCGATCAGCCACCTCCTGCATGCCCCCAACTGGGGATGTGCCCGCAACCAGAATACATACCCTTGACTGGAATCGAACCTGGGACCCTTCAGTTCTCAGGCCGACGCTCTATCCACTGAGCCAAACTGGTTTCGGCCAAGATAATATTTTTGACGTTCATCCATAGCATTGTGGGTATTCATAATTTGTTCTTATTTACTGCCGAAGAGTATTCCACTATATGAAAATTCAACAGCTTGTTTATCAATTTCCCTACTGAGAGGTATCTGAGATATTTGTATCTTTTGTCTTATTTCTAAACTTAGGGAAAATGCATTTAAAATTTTTTTTATTAAATATTATGTTAGTTGCAGCTTCTTTGTAAGTTCTCTTTATCAAATTGAGAAAGATTCCTTATTTTGCTCTGTGTGTATGTATTTATCATGACTAGGTATTGAAGTTAATATTGTTAAATGTTTTTCCTGAATCTACTGAAGATATTCTAGGATTTTTTTTTCTTTTCCTATCAGTAGAGTGAATTATATTGATTTGTTTGCAAATGTTAACTGACCTTGCATTACTTGGATAAACCATACTTGATTATAATATATATTTCTGGATTTTATTGTTAATATTTTGTTACAAATTTTTGAATATACTTATAAAATATATTTCTGTAATTTTCTTTCTCTGTTTTCTTCATTTCTTTCAAGTTTTTCCTTTTTATTCTTTTTCTTTTTAAAAAATATTTTTGTCAGACTTTGTGTTAGCATTTTACTGGCTCATATAGCAACTTGTAATATACTTAAAGTCTGATGCTATTCTTAAATTTTGATAGAATTTATCAGTAAATTTTTCTCTATTTTATTGGTGGGAAGGTTTATGATAAGAAACAAATTTATTTTTCTAAATATAACCTTCCAAAACTCAATCAGGAAGAATCTAAACATCTCAATAGTCCAATAACTATGGAAGAAATTAAAGCAGTCATCAAAAAGCTTCCAGCAAACAAAAGCCCAGAACCAGATGGCTACACAGGAGAGTTTTACCAAACATTCAAGGAAGAATTAAAACCTATCCTCCTCAGACTATTCAAAAATATTCAAGAAGAAGGAACACTTCCAAACACCTTCTATGAAGCCAGCATCACTGTAACACCAAAACCAGATAAAGACAACACAAGGAAAGAGGCCAATATCCCTCATGAACATAGATGCCAAAATCCTCAACAAAATTCTAGCAAATCAGATCCAGCAGTACATCAGAAAGATCATACACCATGACCAAGCAGGATTCATCCCAGGAATGCAAGGATGGTGCAATATCCACAAATCAATAAACGTGATACATCACATAAACAAATTGAAAGATAAAAGTCACATAGTCATATTAATTGATGCAGAAAAAGCATTTGACAAAATCCAACACCTTTTCTTGATAAAAACTCTCAACAAAGTGGGAATAGAAGGATCATACCTCAACATCATAAAAGCCATATATGATAAACCCACAGCTAACATCATACTCAATGGGCAAAAACTAAAACCATTTCCCCTAAGAACAGGAACAAGACAGAGATGCCCATTCTCACCTCCCCTGTTCGACATAGTATGGAAGTATTAGCCATTGCAATTAGACAACAAGAAGAAATAAAAGGCATCCAAATTGGAAAAGAAGAAGTAAAGCTGTCCTTATTTGTAGATGACATGATACTGTTCATAAAAAACCAAAAGGACTCCATCCCAAAACTAATTGACTTAATAAATGAATTCAGCAATGTAGCAGGATACAAAATTAATGCCAAGAAATCTGTGGCATTTCTATACACTAATAGTGAAATTATAGTTTAATTTGTAATTACTTAAGGGTTTCTAGATCTCTTATTATTATTGACTAGAGGCCCAGTGCACAAAATTCATGCACGGTTAGGGTCCTTAGCAGCTGCTGGCTGCTGGCTGGGGCCTTCTTTCATTCTGTGATGCCCCCTGGTCATCCGTGCACATCATAGCGAGTGATTAAGCTCCTGGGTGGTCAAACTCCTGAGGGGACACTTTGCATATTAGGCTTTTATATAGAGAATATAGATTTCTAGTTTTACTCCATTGTACTCAGAGAATATACTCTGTGAATTCATTCTTTAAATTTAATGAGGCTTGTTTTATGATCTAATATATGACCTATCTTTGTAAAAATACTATGTGTACTTAGTAAGAATGTGTATTTGACATTTATTGGGTGAAATCTTATAAATAATAACTAGGTCAAGGTGGTTGAGAGTGTCATCTTTGCCTTTACTGGTATTTTGTTTATTTGTTCTACTAATTATCTTGACCAGGCTATTAAAATCTCAAATTGTCTCTGGGAATTGTCTATTTCTTCCTCTATATCTGTAACTTTTTGCAACCTCCTATAGCCTACGGCCAGCTCTCAAGCTAAAAACTGAAAAAACAAACAAACAAACAAACACACAAAAACAAACTCATCCCATCCCATATTTTTCACCTTTTTGAAATATCATCTCTCCTCTAAAATCTGAACGATGTTCATTCTCTGGTCCCCAGTATACTAGTATAGTTGTTATCTGTAGGGGGGTTGATATGAAAGGGTCTACATAGCTATCTTATTAGTGAAATCTTCAAATGATTTTAAAAATATATTTTCCAGCTTTTCTAGGTATTTTTGGTGGACAATTAATATATTACAATTTGGTCTGCTATAACTGAAGTGAGAGTCTCCAATAAATATATATTTAAGGAATGTTTTGCATCATCACAAATATAATTGATACATTTAAAAAGTTAAATATAACTATTAAAATTTTAAATGTTTATCTGTATACCACCTAAAATAATCTTAATATATCAATGGTGCAAACATTATGCTTTGGGAAAGAACATACTTGCTAAACTGACCAGATCACTGATATATGATAGCTCAAGTTTGGAAGGAATCTTAACTCTTCAACCACCCATCTAACTCATTTATTATAGAGGCAACTGATTTTGATTTTGGGAAATCTGTGTCAAAACCATCACCCTTATCTTGATTTGAAATTTGAACCCATGTAAATCCCACCTATTAATCTTTGTTCTACCCATTGGAATCTTGCAGAACAGTCACATTTTCATTTACATCATGACCTTCTAGATGTCTGGGTCATTTCAATTCCTAATTATTGGGTATTCTTAGACTTCTGCGTTCCATAATGCCAAGGATAGATATTGGTGTCAATTCTCCTACAAGGAAAGAATTAGGAGGTAAATAGGATAGTAAAGAATTTGACCCTAAGTTTTATCTACCTACCTATTTTGAAAATACATATATATTTTTATTGACTTTCTTTTTACAGAGAGGAAGGGAGAGGGATATCTATCTACCTATCTATTTTTAAAAATATATATTTTATTGACTTTTTTTTTACAGAGAGGAAGTGAGAGAGAAACATTGATCAGTTGCCTCCTGCACACCCCCTACTGGGGATGTGCCTGCAACCAAGGTGCATACCCTTGACTGGAATAGAACCTGGGACCCTTCAGTCTGCAGGTTGACATTCTTTCCACTGAGCCACCTGGTTAAGACATAGCTACCTATTTATTTATTTATTTATTTGCTTTATTACATGAAAAAATAAACATTCTATTTTTATTGATACATTTCCTTAGCAACTCAGATTTTTTTTTGCCATCTTTAACACAAAGGAAAGGAGATGAAAAAGCAAGAAGAATGATATGGAGAAAAATTTATTCAGGTGGAATTTTAAAGGTTTAACTATAATATTGAAAAATAGGGTTCATTTAGTTAATCTCTCTTCATAGAGGACCAACCCTATGTCACTGAAAATAGGAAAGTAGCAAAGCTGTTCTTTAACCTCTGCTGTGTTCAAAACTCTTTTCTGGTTCCTACTGAAACCTTGCCTTGTTGAATTAATTTTCTTTTATTCTGCCAGTAGTGCACAATGGGCACAAAATAAAGAAAATTAAATGTTAAAATAAGTTGAAGTAAATAAAAATATGGAAGAAAATGTAAGGAAGGAATTAGTGGGAAGCATAGCAACATTTCCAGAAGGAAGGCAGGAGATGTGTCTATTTCTTGGGGGTTGTATGGAGAAAATAGATGAGGTGAAGCATCCTGGGAGTCAAAAATTTGGGTTCCACATTCTCACTGATCAGTCTCATTATCTGTGTAATCTCTGGCCAGTCCCTTCATTTTCCTGAGTCTTTTTTTTTTTTTAATATATTTTTTATTGATTTTTTTTTTTTTTACAGAGAGGAAGGGAGAGGGATAGAGAGTTAGAAACATCGATGAGAGAGAAACACTGGGGATGTGCCCGCAACCAAGATACATGCCCCCCAACCCCTGACCAGAATCGAACCCGGGACCCTCAGTCTGCAGGCCAATGCTCCATCCACTGAGCCAAACCGGTTTTGGCAATTTTTTTTTTTAACTTTCACTGTAAGCTGAGGGATTTGATTAGAGGAATCTCAGGCACCTTCCAACTGTGAAAGTCATTAATTCATTGACTCTACATTGCAGCCAATCTGTTTTACAATTTGAGATATGGAGTGTGGACCAATGATTCATACTGTGAATCTCTTGCCAAATATGATTCCATTCTCATCTTGACCATGGACTCTCTGCTAACTCTGGGGAAAAGACACAATTTTTGGCTTATTAATTAATACATTATCTATATAGAGGAGGCTATTTCTAATTTTGTTGTTTACCTCTTTTATTTACTTAATTTTTTTTTAAAAGATGCCCATTACATCCATTGGGGAGATCAACACAGGTGGAAAGATAATTACTGTCATAATTTGCAATATTATTCTTTCTATTTACTCCAAAGGAGCTAATTTCTAACTTTGCACTAATTATTGAAAACTTTTGGCAAAAGGCCTTTATAAGCAGTAGGAGAAAGACCAGTGGAATTCTCTTATCCTCGTCTGCAAGGCAGAGAGGCTGGACATGATGGAGCAGTGAAATACAAATCTGATGCCTCATGATTACTGTCTTGGCAGCAGCTTAAGATTGTAAAGCTCATTCACAGACAGGTTTTGAATGCTGGCTTGTCTGCTGAGTCTGAGCCCTAAGTGGCATTTTAGTCTATGTCTGTGCTAGAGGAAGAGACATTTGCATGAATGTACATTTGTGACTGGATGGGATTCAAATGAAACATATGTAACAAAACATCAATTGCCCATAATGTTCCAATCCAGGGTTCTGTAGTTTCTACATGGGCATTTACAGACTTACTACTTGTTAGAAACGCAAGGCTTAACTTCTGTATGTATCTTGGTGTTGGGAACACTAGTAGTTTTGATTAGAGGCCTTTTAATCTTTGGAACCTAGCCAATGGCCTACCCCTTTGGAAAAAAAGTCTTAGTTAAGTAGGCACTCTGTAGCTTTTCCCTGCTGCTGCTGGGAGCTCTCTTATCCAGGGCTGTCATGTAGTCATATAGGTGTGCCCTGACAGAGGAACTTGCTGAGGGGATGGGAAGGTATTGAAATCAGTTCTTCCTCTATGTAGCAAGTCACAATTCTGGTGTGAGTTACATTCTCTTACAAAAGCACACAAATGGCCCAGAGAGGGACTTGACCCTATTCTTCTTCTCCATCTGCCATTGTTTTCCTTCTCTCACCACCTAGGATAACCTTGAGCCCAGAAGAATTGACTATGGACACTACAACACTGCTGCTGTTGCTCTTAGCGGTGGACTAGAGGCAGGAGACCTGGCTCGTGTCTGAGCTGCTCTGAATGACCTTAGGCAAGTTGCTTGTCCCCTCCTTGGTCTCAGTTTCATCATCTGTAAAAATGTCATTGTCTCAAGGTTGGATCCTATAGCAGGAACAGACAGTTGAGGTTCAAATCTGTTTTTCTACTCATTCATACTCCTGTATCCTTGTACATGTTAGGTAAATTCTTTACACCTCAATTTTAAAATATTTACTATTATTATCTCCACTTTACAGATTTTAAAAATTGAGGTCTAACAGGAGACAGGCAATGTGCCTAAGATCACACAGAAGCTCAAAGACATGAATTCTGTCTCCTAGTTTAATAGTTTAGTGCTAAGGCCAGTATTGGGCACTCTGTTGCTTAAGCATTATTTGCATTCTGAATGGGGGAGCCTGAGGACAGCCTGCTCTCAGAGTGGAAATAGGGCCAGAACTGTCAGTGAATTGAGTGGTAAATATAGCAAACCATCAGATGGGTTAGCTGTAGGGATGTGTTTGTCTGTATATGTTTGTGGGTGTTGGGGATGGTAGAGGTTATATAAGTTTATTTTAACTTGAACTCAGCTTTCCTTGACCCCCAAGAACTGTTAACAACTTTTTTATTTTTTAGTGTTTTGTGGGAAGTCTGGGAACAAGGTCTTCAAAGTAAAAGACTCAGTGATTAACTAAGCATTCTTTGCTTAGTTTTCCTAGATTGCTGGAGTGGAGAGAAGAATGTTTTCCCAAGGAGATATGGAAAATAGAATGAACCTTCCTTGTGCCCCTCCATATGCTTCTCTTCTGTCTTGTCAGTGAGGATTGGTTTTGGGGGCAGAAGGTAAGTGAGGATTGGTCTTGGGGGCAGGAGGATGAATGAAATGATTTTTGCCACATCTTCCCAGCCTCAAATTTTGGGGAGAGTTATGTAGGAGAAGAGTACCAATAGGACAGGTTATTATATGTGATTGTTATATATGTGCCTAAACCAGATGGGGCTCTTAATTAGAGGTAAGGAGACCTGGGTTTTCCTCCTATTTAGCCTTAAATCATTGCAAAAGTTATACCTTTGGATTGCTATTTATTTACTTTTCCAGACTTCCCTTACCTCTGACTACCTAGTAGGGGTAGTAAATGCAAGGTATGACCAGGATATTTTTCTCATCCTTGATCCCATCAAGTCCTCAGTTAGAGGTAAAATCCCAAGGTGACTTTAATTCCCAATGGAAGAAATTGTATGATGGAAACAGGCCTGGTTTACCAGTTGGCTTTTCCAGTTGTGAACTTGCTTCTTGTATACTTTTTAAAATATATATATATATATATATATATATATATATATATATATATATATATATTGATTTCAGAGAGGAAGAGAGAGGGAGATAGAAACATCAATGATGAGAGAGAATCATTGGCTGTTTCCTTATGCTCCGCACTGAGGATTGAGCCTACAACCCTAGCATGTGCCCTTCAAGGGAATTGAACTCTGACTTCATAGGCCAATGCTCAACCACTGAGCCACACCCACTGGGCTCCTGTCCTTTTTTCAGCAGGCCATGGAAAGTGCAAAATGCAGGCTTCACTCACACTGACTGCCCAGTAGTAATGTGTAGTATCAATGCCACCATGAACTCAACAGGGAAATTTGCCATGCTTTGCATTGGGAAATCACCTGGCTGTGGTGTGTAATCAGTTCTTTTCATCTCAAAAATGTCATTCTGGGCTATGAAGGTGGAGGAGAATAGATAATATAAATTCCCAAGTGGATTCATTAGTGTGTTTTTTTGTTTTCTTATTTAAATTCCAAGTTGTACAAGAAAAATGAGGGTAAGTCCCTTAAACATGTGGTAAAATCAAGCAACTGAGAAGTTCAGCAATTGTCCTAGCTCCCAAGGCAGTGACAAGGCTAGCTCTCCATTGTCCTCCTACCAGGCTCCAACTAACTCCCTGGTTCTCTGGATAGCATTGCCTTTCACTGTTATTCTTATAGCATAAATTGAAGCCTAAGCTCCAACTTCAATCTTTTAGTTCCTCCTAAGCATTCAATGTTTAATATTCCAACCCTTCCCAGGTGAAGGAAGACACAGTGAAAAGGCTGCTTGGACCTTCTTAGTTCAACCCTTGAGTCACAGCCTTCTCCTGATGCGAACAGACCTGTCCAAGGGTCTAAGAGTCTCTCAAGTCAAAAACATCTTCATATTTTAAGACATCCTAATTGACCCTGTTTTTCACGTTCATCTCATTTGGTTATATCTAAATACAACTGTGTAAGGCTCAAGAAACAGCTTGCTGGTGAGTGGACACAGCTCAGCAGAGGCTTGGAAGGGACTGATTACTCTCAGCATTTGTAAATCTGAACCTGGAATATGAAATGCTGGTATATGTGATGATAGGGATGACCTAGGGAGTATTTTATTGTCTGAAGATGGAATTAATGGCATTACCATATCTATATCAAACCCAGGTAGTAAAATTTTATGAGTTCTTCCCCATGAAATATTTTGTTTATGTCAATGGGTCTAACCTAATGGTTTTTTTTTTCTTTTTCTTTACTTCCCCACCCCCACCCTTTACCCTGCCCTCTTTGTCTCTTGAGGCTTATTCCCTTTGGAAATGCATTAGTTACCTAGGAAACCTTAATGTCATTTTTTTATGAGTAGAGTTTGGTGCAACATAAAGTTAATTTATAGGGTGGTTAGGAATTCATGTCATGACTAGTGAAATGGGAGACTTTCTTATGATTTCTATATCCACCTGTGTGGTAGGAATATATACCTTCCCTCTATCATTATGGGTAATTTCTTGAGACATAATTATAAATATGTATGCCATTTCACAAAATGAGTTGATCCACTGTTGTTCAGTGTAATTCGTTATATTGTTCAATGTAAGCCCTAGAACATAATTAGCAATAAAAACAAACCAATAATATACCAGGCAATCTGTTAAGAGTTGAAGGACATGGTGGAATTTCCTTTTAAATGATGAGGTGGCTCTGCCTTAGAGGCAAAGAATGAATAAGATGAGATTTTGAAATCCTTCGACTATATCTTTCATGCTCTTTGAGGTCCACATTAGAAATCTTTATGAATTCTAAATACATTCACTATTTCATTCTACTAGTTTCTGTCTTTGTCCAAAGGGGAAAATGCATACCCAGGAAGTTACATTAATGAAAAGTTTTATGCTTTACAAACAACAAACAGGGCATTCCAGAGTCAAGTTTTTTTTCCCCTAGAGGCTGAGTTCCCATACCACACCAATGGGGTGGCAGTGTTTTCAGTTTAAGAACTATTAGGTTGGGAGTTAAAGCTTACAGGGTGCCAGGCACTGTGCTGAGTATTTTAAATAAACGAGTTCATTCAGTCCTCACAATCCTCCTATGAGATTAGCATTGTTTCTGCCATTTACGATGGCTTCTGAGAAGTTCAGAGACCTGTTTAAAGACACACACTACTAGGTGAAGAAGGCAGTGTGGGACCCAGGTTTGTAAGACTCCAAAGTCCACTCTTTCAATGAGTTCTGGTTCCTGATCTGTCACTGTTTCCCTGGGGAAAGTCATGGAGAGGCTGGAGCCTCAGCTTTCTCAACTATTCAATGTGGTAGGGATACAGAGGCTGAGAGAATGTGCTATCTAGTATCCCTACTCTCTCTAGAGCAGTGGTTCTCAACTTTCCTAATGCCACGTCCCTTTAATGCACTTCCTCATGTTGTGGTGACCCCCAACCATAAAATTATTTTTGTTGCTACTGTAAAGGGACGTGTCATTAGGAAGGTTGAGAACCACTGCTCTAGAGAGTGACGCTGATAACAGCAAAGCTGTGCTTTCTGGAGATGATAAAACTTTTAGTGAAGACTGGGCTTGCTGAGTAAACATAAACAAGTCACTTAGTGTCTGTGGACAATTGCATCCAGTTTAGAAAAAAAAAAAAAGAAAGAAGAAGAATGCCTCACATATGACCTTTGAGGGCATTTGGGTGGAGTTGCTAATTGGCATGATAGCTGGTGTGACTGTTGGTTAGTAATGCTGCACTTAATATGTGTGTAGTAATGGGGTGGGCAGCCAGGCATCTTTTGAATGCCAAGAGGCAAGGTAGCAAGAAGCCCTTCCTGACCCTTAAGCCTCCAGTCCCTAAGCAAACACCTTTTGCACTCACTCTAATTGTTTCAGAAATATAGACTTGCAGGCTCCAGCAGCACTCAAGCAGCTGTCTGGGTGACTGGGACTGGGAATGGATGAGGTAGGGGAAGAGAAAGTAGCTGCAATCACTCTGCCAAACTTCTCCACAGTGCCCTCCAGCAGCAAAGGAGGCAACGTGCAAATATTTTAGGCTCAGCCAAGGTGTGGAGTATAGTTTAGCAATCTCAAAGACAGGAAAGAAAAAAAACAACGAGAAGACAAACATTCTAGGCTAGGTATACCATCATGAGGGGGAAATCCCTAGGCTTGTCTTTGCTGCCTATAGTCACAGAGGAAAGAGTCCTCGGAGGTCATTTGACCCAATTCTCTTATTTCCAGGGTCAACATGTCACAATGAGTAAACACACATGGGTACCGCCCCCAACACACAGTCCACTTAACTGAAGCATTGAGTAGATTAATGCTAGTTTTCAGGAGGTAAAGGCATATTTCATTCCATTTCCATTATGTTTCTGTTCAATGCTTCAACCACAGAGTGGTGCTATTGCAAAAGATAAGGGTGGATAGAACACAAGCTCTACCAATTTGCTTTAGGAGAGAGTTTGAAAAGGAGCTTTCAAACTCTAGACCTGGTTTCTGCTCTCGAAAACCGCTTCCAGGAGTCAGAGCTTTATATTCAGATGCAGCAGGGGGAACAGAAGGTCCAGGGCCCTATAAATACAGTCAACAGATCCAAGGCCATGGCCACAGAGTCAATTGGCAGGGAACTGATTGCCTAGCTAATAAAAAAGAAAATAAAAACAACCACCACCTAGTTATGGAAGAATCCATACCCAGCACTGCCTGTCAGGCATGAACTCACCAGCTTACTTCCCAGTTCTGTTCTTTGCTTTAACTATCTATACAACTAATTTCTTTCTCTACTTAGAAAATCAGACTGGCTTACAAGTCACAACTTTCAGCAGTTCCAAAAGGACTCCCTATTACATACAATAATTTTTTATTCTGTCTTAAAAAAAAAACACAAAAAAACCCCTCCCCCACCTTTCTAGCACTCTCTTATCACCTGGATGCCCTCTTGGAAACCCAAAGGGAGACCTGGGTGTGGGTGGCTTGTCTTCCTGAGAGGGAGAAGAGAACTTTTGCTCTGAAGTAGAAAGGGAAACCTTAAAGAAAATGGCATTATGCCTGCTCAGGAGAGATTGCTTGAAAAAATGTCTCCCACGAAGGAAAGGGCGAGTGGCTGTCCATTTGGGGTAAAGTGAAGGAAGTGGGTCTTTCACCCTCTGCTCTGCCCAGTTCGCTCATTCTTTCTCTCTCCTTCCCTCAGCCCCTCCCTCCTTCCCCCACCCCCCCAAAGGCACCGCACATATTTGGCAAGATTAAGGTGTCACCTCTCATATTACAAGGCGTGTTGATTGCACGCAAAGGCAGACCCACCAACTCAAGACAAAACCCTCTGGAGCTGGGAAACAATACAAACTCTGCCTGTGAGCCCCTAGCCCTGGCGAAGTGAGGCGGCCAGGCAGGGACCCGCATCCGGCATCCGCTGACCAAATGCACAAATTCGGTTCTTAAACTCACTGCTGCCTTCTCTTCTTTTTTCTTTTTCCTTCTGATTTTTCAAATTCAAGTTTGCCCCCCGCCCTTCCTCTCTTCTCTCCAGACTGCCTGCGACCCACAAGCTGCAGGGCGATCAGCCCTCACATGTTTTTAACCCATTCCTCACTGCAGCGGGAGCCAACCACCTCTTTCCTGGCTATCTCTGGGGTACAGGAAGACCTGGAGCTCCAGAACGGAGACCCTAGAACTGGGCCGGTGAAGCTGAAACCGGGGCCTGAATCTCTCCTTTGAAAGCTGGCTGGGGTGAGGGGCGGGGGTAGGAGTGGGGAGGGGGCAAGTGAGGGAAGTGGGGGAGGGCCAGGGGGCGGGCCAGAGCTCAGGGAGAAAACCAGAACCTTAAGGAGCACGCCCCGGCGACCCTTCCCGGCACCGCGCGCCAGGTGTAGGGAACAGCTCGGCAGCCTCTGCTGGCCTGGAGGAGGACCTCGACGTTTGGGCAGGAGAGAGAGGCGGCACTGGAAGAGGACTCTGCTCCTCCCGGGGACCGCGGGAGGGACCGCCCCCGGGCCTCCCTGGGCGCTTCTGGCTGTTTTCCATGTGGTAGCGTCCACCGGCCAGAGTAATGATGAGGCAGGTACAATCTATCTAGTTCGCAGCCCCCTCCCCGACTCCCTCCACCTCCTCCTGTCTCTCCGCAGCTTCTCTCTACCTGGGGTTCGGCCTGATGATATCTCCGAGTGTGACCACCTTTTCCCCAAAAAGTCAAATAAATGTGGATGTTTTGAACCCGGACCCTAGCGGAAACACAGAGTGGGCTGTTTATTAGACCCCTGGAATGGCAGGGCAGGGCAGGGCCGGGAGGAGACGGGGACACACTCATTTCCTCCCCCGACGCCCCGCCCTTCTCCCCAGTCCCCCAGGCGCCTGAGTCTCCAGGTCCTGGCGAGAGCCGGAGCGAGGAGTGGGGGGTGGCTGAGAGGGCCGGCGAGTGGACGATGTTCCGAGAGATGAGGTCCGCCACCCCACGGCGCGGGCTCGGGAGAGGAGGGGAACAGGAGTTCTCCTGGACCCCTAAGTGACACTTTCCTCTCCGCTTTCCCTGTGGCAGATGGGTGCAAGCAAGGTGCCCGAGCTCGGTAAATTCAGAGAGAACAACACCCAGAACAAGTGGGGTGCAGTGGGCAGCTAAAATGATCTCGACAGAGGGGATTTTGCCCCCTCCCCGTTCCGTTCTTCGAAAAACCTAGGTGGGGGGACGGAGGGGGAGAAGAGCGCGGCCCTCCTTTCGGAGGTCCACGCGGAGGTCCACGCGGAGGTCTGCTTGTTTCTGGCTTTGCCTGCTTCCCGCGCGGTCCGCGCGTGCAGACGGGTGGGTGCTGGGCGGGCGCTCGGCGGGCGCTCGGCGGCAGGGCCGGATCCTAGTTTGGAAGGAAAAAGAGAGGGGCTTTGGAGAAGTTGGAGCCTGGGTGAAATGGGAGGCTCCGCTCCATCCCCCACTCCCTGCACGTCACGCGCCTCCTCACACAAACGCACCCTGGGTTCCCCAGACCCTGGACCCTTTCTCGCCCCGGACTTCCCTGACTTGATCTAACCTTGGCCGCTTGCAGAGAGAGAGAGCCTGTCCCCACCGGCAGGCAGCGAGCTCGCCGGAAAGCGACGGTCCTTGGGCGTGTTCCTGTGGTGGGGTGGGCTCCATAGGGGGTGGGGAGAGATCTGGAGCTGGAAGGGGCTAAGGTTGGGAGGAGGAGTTTACACATTAGACCCAAGCCGCCCGGAGGAAAGGGGCAAGAAAGGCCCTCAGCCTAGGAAAGGACATCTTAAAAAGAAAAAAAAAAAAAAGGAAAGCAAAAAGACTTCTTAAGAAACAGAACAAATAAGACAGGAGACATTCCCATGTAAAATGCAGTGAAAAGGTGAACATTTCGTTCCCCACCCCTGGATTTCTAAAAGGGAAATTAAGGGGAGACGGAAGCAGAGTACTCATCTAGAAGTTTTGGGGGTTTTTCTCTAAGAGGGGGGCTTGGAGGAATGGCCCGGTCAGACCCAAGTCGGAGGGGCGCTGGGGCGCAGGCCGGCCGGGCGCAGGACCAGCCGGGCGCGGGGGCGGGACACGCGGCGCGCAAGGGGTTAAGGCGCTGAGCGCGGAGCCATCTGGCCGGGTTGGCTGGTTATAACCGCGCAGATTATGTTCACGGGACTCAGAGTTGAAGGCTCCTCTCTCTACCGAACAGCTCCGCGCGCGGCCCCACGAGAGAGCCCGGAGCAATACTTTCCTCCCTTTTCTTTCTTTCTCCCTTTCCCCCTCCCCTGCTGGGGAGTGGCGGCGGCGGGGTGGGGGAGACTTTGAATGACCAGGCTTGCGTCCACCTTTCTCTTCATGTCGACGCCTCTGGAAACAGTCACACGGATGCCATGGTTACTTCTGCCACGGTAAGGGGAGGCGGGCACGTTGGGTGGGCAGGTTTGGGGCTCGGGGGCCTCGTGGGGGTTTTCACGGTGGAGGGACGCGGGGGGACCCAACTCCGCACCCCGCCCCACCCCCCTCGAGCCGCACTACCTCACTTTCCCGGGCTTGTGCCTTCCCCGAAGTTTGCGCAGGGATCAGCCCGGGCCCAGGCGCAAACACAGCTCTCCGCTCTCCCTCTCTCTTTCCTTCCCCTCTCCCCTCCTCTCCTTCGTCCCTCGGACGTCCGATCTCTGGGAAAGTGATCAGGTTTAAGGGACGTGTATTGAAAACGAATGGCGGAGGCGAGGGGAAATGGGGGCGACGGAAGGGCAGGGAAGGGATTCAGCAGAACCGCTTACCACCCCTTTCCCCAACACTCGCGTGTGCTCCTGCAGAGAAGGCTCCCGGTGCATCCTGTAACAAAAGGGGGTGCCAAACAGACCCCGGGCAGGCAGGGGGCGAGGTGCCGCCGCCACTCCCCGGCACGCCCCCCGCGCCCGGCTCTCGGCGTGCCTCGCACGCTCCTCTGGCGGGGCCCAGACTGGGCTGGGGGAGGAGACTCAGGGCGCCCGACAGGCCGGGTCGCTTCCCAGTTTGGGGAGTTGAGACTCCTCGCCCGACGCAGCCTACCTGCTCTGGAGTCCCCCAGCTTCTTCGGGAAGCTTTTCCCAGAAACGGCGCTGCACCCGGGGCGGGTCGTGGCCAGCGCCCGCCCCGCCGCTACCCCACCCCGGGTCTCTGAGCAGATGTTGGAGGTCCGCGCGGCCCGCGCATCGGGGACCCGGCAGAGGAGCTGGGGCCATAGAGGAACGGTGCACCCCTGGGGGAAATCCGGCGCGTTTCTCCCAGCCAGCTCTAGGAAACTGAGGCAGAGGTGTGGAAAGGTTGGGAGACGCGGGGAGCGGCGGAGCTAGGTCGCACTTAAAAAGACCCACCATGGCCCCACTCGCTCCATTCCCCTGGAGCTCTCCTAATAATCCTAATGAAATTTGGGGTGCTTTGGGAGTTGAAAGTTCAGGGAAAGAGGGGCCGGGTAGGGGAGGAGACTCTGCTTGTTGCTTTCTTGTTGTTTTGGGGCGCGAGTGGGTGCGCTGCTTCTTTAGGGGAGTTTGCTGCGTTCCTCGTCTGTGCTTCACATGCACGGAACTGAGAGTCCTTCGCCGACTCGTGTGGATCCCCGGCTCGGGGGGCTCGGGGGGATTTCAGCCGAAGGAAACACGGAACCTGAACCTGATCGCCTCGCCTCGACCTCTGGCGGCAGGGCGGTAGGTTCAGAGTCTTGAGTGGAGGCAGCTGCCCAGACGCAGCCTGCGCGCTAGGCGCAGAGCTGCAGAGCCCCGGACTTGTTTATGTGTGTGGAGGGCTGGGGGCAGGGGCTCACAGGCTTGGTGGGGGGGGGTCAGTCCTGGAGTCTGATGTTTGCAACTCAGACGATTACAGAATGTGCTGGACGGCTTGCTTTTTAATAAAGAGATGCGCTCTCCCACCCTGCAGAACAGAGAGCAAGAACAACATCTCAACCCTCTGCCCCGCATGTCAGGATGGGAGACAGTTGTCACACAGAGGGAACTTTTCCGTAGGTTCTGCTTGCACAAAGCTCAGAAATCCTCCAGTCTGTCCCCGTCTGTCTGGCCGGCTGGCCCCCAATTCCTTCTTGACAAGTTGCACAAAGAAAGTTGAGCGGTGGAATTCAGGGGATAAAATCCAGCAGCCTCTACTTGGGACTCAAACACAGAGACCTGGCTTTGGGCATAGGGGAGGTGGGGGGAGAAGAAAACGGGCTCTGTGAATAGAATTGAAGGAAAGTGGAAAGATTGGGGGCGGGCGTGTTGCAGGAGGGAGTGCCTTGGTGAGGGCTGGATTGTAGCTGGAAGTGGAGGATTCCATACTATGATGGCTCTGCTCTGCTTTCCCGGGGAAGTTAGATCTGGACCCTTGGGTGCTCTGCTTGGTCAGAGAAGGAGGTTTTTAGAAAGTTTCTGCCTGAGGGTGTGTTGTGGGGGAGGGGAGGCAGGGGAAGAGCAGAAGCTCCACCCTGCCCTGTGTTCCATGAAGGTGTTTCTGAGGAGTCTGTGAGATGGGCATGTACTTGACTGGCAGGATAGGAGAGCAGGTGGGAACATAGGTGTAGCTAATGAGAAATCTGTGCCTGGGAAGGGTGTCGGAGCAGGAGGAGAGAGGTACAGTGTGTTGAAGACAGATGGCATGTGTATGACTGCACAGACACATGGAGTGGGTGTGGCGTGGGAGGGCTGCTAGGTTGTGTGTGGGAGTGAAAGGTGGATGTGTGTGGAAGGCTGGGTGCCTGAGGATTACCGAAGGGATGTGTATGGAGGCGGGAAAAGATTATCTGAGAAGAGCAGAGTGTGAACTTTATGAGTGTGCACTGGGAAAACTGGCTGGGATGGCACTGGTTAATGTGGCGGATGGAAGAGTCTGGGCTCAGACACATTATGGAGAGACTGATCAGGGAAGGATGCTGGGTTTTTTTTTTTTTGCTTTCATCCCCTCCCCACCTCCCAAGAAAGGAGGGAATTGGCGAGGGCTTAGAATGAGGGATGTGCATTTAAGGGGAAAAGTCCTGTGGGTTAGCACCTTGTGGGGATCAGGGAGGATGTACACACAGGATTGGAGTGAGTGGAAGAATATATTTGGCATGCCTAGGGGCAGAGATGCATGCTGTATTATGTTGTATAATGAATTTCATATTTAATAGAGGAATTTACTGTCACCAATTGTTATTGATTATCAATTAAAATTTATGGAATGACTACTGGATTCTCAGCTCATTGCTGGGTACTGGGCCATGGCACAGTGCCCTGGAAAAATTCCTTTTTGGAGCTCAGCTGACTGCTGCACTTTTGCCAGGAGGAACGAAGCGAGCTCGATGCTAGTTGAGGTTTCTTTGAGAACTATAATTCAGTTTCTAGAGATGTTTATGGATCTTGGGGGCCAAAGGGACGCTGACTTGAAATATATCTGTGGTTTTGTGAAAAGAGGGCATAAAGATAGGGATGATGTATAGTTTTGTGTGTTGGGGAGGGAGCTGAAGCATGTTACTGTTTCTTGTAGTGGATGGGAGCTGGGAACTGGGGCGGGGCTGCCTCCATCCAGGTCAGAATGAGGGTTCTGATGCAATGGAGTGATGAGTTTCTAAATGTGTAATGCCTACTTGCTAGCAGGAACGAACTTGATATGTGAAGCTGGACAAGGGTGAAGCCTTGATCAGGGAAGATGAGGGTTGAATGTTTGTTAATCTTGATGTTTTCTGGGTAAAGCTAACCTGGTGTGTGTGTGTATTTGCGCGCGCGCATGCCTATAGTAAAGTAACTGGGAAAAAACTAGCCAAGAAAATAGGAGTGTAGATTCTGGCTCCTGTGCGAGAGTGGGTGTATGTTTTTGGAGGAATTCTGTATAACTAAGGAAAGATGCTCAGATGTGCATCTTAAGTAAAAAAGGCATAGAAGAGCAGCAGGCTTTGGAAGTTCCTATCTGGGAAGTGAGGGGAACGTAAAGGTGGTTGAGTTCACACTCCAAGAGAGCTAGTGGGGTGGCTGCATCAGGACAGGGCAAATGGTGCACTTTGGCTGCACATATTTGGTTGTCTGGACCAGGTGACAGGGAAATTCATCAGGTCCTAGTTGTGTGAGAGCACAAATTGGGGGGACTTTATTTGACTCATGACATTTTTGAATTCATGAATTTATAGCTGTGCCATTTTGAGATTCAGTTTATTTTTAGGGGCAATGCATGCACACATGAGAGAGTTAATGTAAGGTTTGGCCATTGGTCAGAAGAAGATCTGATGGCAGATATTTCTGAAGATTGGTGTGATGGGAGTGGAAGATACCCCATTGGGAATGTCTGGTTTCTAGACCCCCTCTGCCACTTTGGAGCATTGTGGCTTCAGGAAAGTTTTCTCATCTCTCTGATCTTCTGTTCTGTTTCGCCTTTTACAAAAATGGCAATGCCTGTAATGCCTCTTCTCCCAGTCAAAGCTTGGTGTGTTTAGGAGGACAAAGCTATACTCAGAGATGAAGTCCAATTGAATACAGGTGCCATGTATATGTGAACTTATAAAAACAGAATCCATAGCTCTTCCTCCTGATAGTGCAAGTTGGTAAAATAGCCTCAATGCCCTCTCATGCCTACTGTTCACCCACTGTGTAAGCAGAACTTTCTTTAACTGTTTTAGTTTACTCATCCATAAAATGGAGGCAGTCAAACCGAGGTGACAATTGATGGAAATCTGTATTCATAAAAGGTCTCTGAACTCTTTAGAAGAAAGGTGGTCCAAAAATCAATGTTATTAATGATCAGAAACAGATATTGTCCTATTCTTTAACATGAGCTGTGCAGACCACGAGGCCACAATGAATGTGACTTTGAGAAGAGAGAAAATGATTGTTGTCCTTGGTGTATTTGAATTAAAAAAAAAGCAAAGCCCATCCATCCTGAGTTGCTGTGAAGGTCTGTTTTCCTCTGAACTGTGGGTCCATGGCAGGCAAGAGCTGTAGATATGTGGGATGGCGTGCACCCAGTGCAGCAAGCTGGTACAGCCACTCTCCCCAGGGACAAAAATGGAGGCAGAGGGGCAAGGAAACCCACTGAAGCCTCTGAGTCCTCCCAGAAGTCAGCACATGCTGTCGACTCCTGGCTCAGAGTCAGGCTCCCATCCTTGAGTTCAGTGGCCATAAATAGTCAGGAGCTAAGCTATTTCCATGAGGCACTAAACCAATTCTGTTGCTTTTCTTGGCGAGATTGGGCCAATTAAGTTGATTGGAAGAGGTCACTGCTGATGGGTCTCACATTCCCCAGGCGGGACAGGCCAGCAGAGTCTAATTACATAACATTTCCCATCTCTGCAATTCCACTCCCAGATGTATCAGATGTTCAGGCCTCTCCTCTTCCCCTCCATTCAGGACGACTAATTCGACTAATTGAGCAGGCAGCTTCTGCTCCAGGCTTCTCCAGACCTTTTCCTGAATAGTTATTCCCATCCCAACCAAAGGGAATGTAAATCCACATGTTGGCTGAACTGAGAGAAGGGGAGACAGGCCGGCACTGAAGATCTTTAAAACCCACCGATGGGCTTCAAAACTCACCAGCTGCTCTTTTACTCTTTAATGAGGCAGGCAGTTTCCAGCAGTGGGTTTGAACTAATGACCGTTGCTAAGGTTTTAGATTTAGTTTTATTTAAAATTGAGTTTGTTGGAGAAAGACCAAATCTTCTACTGGAGACAAGCCTAAGCCCAGTGTGGTGCTGCTGATAAGGTCTGTGGATGTACTTTGTGCGTGGACAGGCGTGTGCAGAGTGAAAGGAGAACATGGGATGTGTGTACCTGAGCTGGGGCCACCTGTGCACAGGAGTGGCCCTATGAACGCAGGAGGCATTCATAGGAGGGTGGCAGGTAGATGGTGCCTGGCTCAGATTGAACCATCATCATATTGCTTCTTACAGAAGGGCCAGCTTGTGGAAAAAGTCAGAAACAACATTCTTCAGTTCATTTGTATAGGGGGATGGAGGATGTATGAGCTTTTAAGAAATAGGAGGCCAGTGTACATCGTGCTTCATTCTTGCCTGGATAGATTTCTATTAAGATCAAGGTTGGACAAAGGAAACCTCTCAGAGGACTCACTTTAATACCTGTGAAAGCACATGTAGGTAGCCAAAGATCTAAAGTATTTTTTGTTATTGTTGATAGTTTTCCATAACTCAGCCTTTTAGTCCAGAATATCAAGTGGCTAGAGAGTACATGGTAGTCAGAATGCATTGGCTGTTTCCTGTCCTCATCTGTGTCCTGGTCCTTTTCAAGTGATTTTAACTATGAGCCACCAGAGGCTATCTGTGTCTCTGGACATCCTCACAGGACAAACCTCTGACAATAACTGGTTGAGCTGGAGAAGAGAAGAACAGATTTTGAAGTGAAATTAGGTGGGGTCTGTTGTTGTTGTTGCTCACGTTTTATAGCATCTCCAGAGAAGCCATTTGTCTAGGCCCACATCTTTTATGGTTTTGTTCAGTAAGGGATTTTTGAAAGGAGGAAAGTTCTTGCTCACTAAAGGCCAGAGCTGTAAGTAGCTTGCTGTCCTCAAACGATGCCAAGCCAAGATGACCTTAAGCAGCACAGGGCAGCAGAAAACCTGCTGACTTGGAAGTGGGAGACCAGGTTTGGAATTGAGCTGGGTCACTAATCAGCTGTTGTGTTATCCTGGATGTTCTCTCTAGCCCTTGACTTACCCGTCTGTAAATGAAAGGCTTAAATTAGAAGATTTCAAAATTCCATTCCAGCTCTACCACCCTAGGGTTCTACAGTAGCTCTATCCTTCTGCTCAATCAGTGCTAGTAGGTCTTACTTGAGGTACATCTTGGCACACCCTAAATGAGCTCTTGTTTATATCTTTGGGGAATGGCTGAGTCAAAGGCAGAAAGTCATGCAAAGAATATGCCATGGTGTTTTGTTTTGGCCAAGAATGTTCACAAAGTTGGCTTAGTCTGCACAGTGTGTACAGAGCTGGAAGAGGTTGTGTTTGGCTTTCTGGTAGGCCTGATACTAATTAATCATCTAGCTTCCATGTGAATGCCTCTTAGTGTTAGCATTTCTGACTAAGATAAGGACCCATCTTTAAGAGGATTGATAATGATAATAATTGCAATTAATATTTGAGTCCTTGTGGAGTTTCAGAGATGATTACAAATAGTGTATGGCATTATTTCAATGCCCCAAATAATCTCATTTACAGATGAGGAGACTGAGGTTACATGAGGTTAAGGGATATGTTTACAGTGAGTGATGCAACTAGGTATTGGTGTGCTGGCTTTCTGTCCTGAAGCCTGTGGCCATTCCAAGTCCATCACCTTCCAGTCAGATTCTGTTGTCTGCATTCTGTGGTGTCATCCAGATGGGCGATTGTTTGATAGCCCTCTGGCAAGTCTATAACCCCACAGGGAAGCCTGCTCCACTGGAGGGTTCATTTTCACTTGCAAGACAAATGTTGAAGTTTTTTAGCCACCTGCTGGCAAGCCTGTGTGTCAGATCTGTCTTAGCTCCCATTGAACACCTCCCCCCGGCCTCTGTACTTCCATTCTGTTTCTGTTGACAAGGGAATCTGCCCTTCTAGAATGGGGGTATTGATTTAAGCCACAATTGCCTTCTTGTAAACTCTATAAGATTGGAGCCGGACATCTGGTTTTGATCCACACACCCACAAGAGGTGGTAGGTCCCAGCATTCTTGAGTACTGCAATGAGGTTGCACAGAATCAAAGTAAAAGAAAATCTGAATGGAGACCATGAAGGCTTTTCAGAATTTGGAAAATGGGATAGACTAGGGAATTCCCTTCAGTTATATTGGGGCTAATGTGAATATAGATTTTTTTTTTTTTTTTGCTGAGAGATTAGGGTCAGGGGGTGCTGTTAAGGACTAGGGTCCCCAGGCTCCCTTTGGAGCAGAGCAGTAGTAGTGTCCTCCAGCTCTGGAACTTGCCTGCTGCAAGCCCTCCTCTGGGTAGTACCACAGGTAGAGCCAGCAGAGGGGTGCTTAGAGTGCATTTTTCCCTCTCTGAAGACTGACTGAAGGCTATTGTTCTTCTTTCTCTCTCAGCTGATTTCCACACCACAACTACCACATTCTCATCCTCAAGACAATTAATAAGAATGACTGTTCTGTCGCTTAAAGGGAATGCAATGTGCAAATAAATGTATAACACTAACCTAATGCTGGTGAGGTTGTAAGTGCTCCAAAACTATGTGTTAACTTGGTTTAAAACAACTTTCCAGGTGTAGGGTGACTTAGCCCTTCTATTATGATTTTTTTTTATGATAGCCAGGTCCTTGAAATTTACTACCTCCCTTTCTCTGTTTCTAGGTCTAAGGCCCTGGCATTTAAAAATATCCTCCCCCTCTGGTTCCAAATGATTCCTTAGGGAATATGTTTCAAGTTCGCAGTATGGGATTATTTCCATCCTCTGTCTAGCAGACCTAGTCCCGATTGTTCACAGGGCATGCCCCTGCTTCCACTGGGTTCAAGAGGGAAATGCCACTCTGGGAATCACTTGATTCCCAACAAGTGTGCCCTGTGATGGGCAAGGAGCCCATCTGTCCTGCTACCCAGCTTGCTGTACTTCTCTTTGCAAAGGATTCAGTCTAGCTGTGTGACCTGGAGCAAGTCACTCTCCCTCCAAGGGCCTCTGTTTGCTCTTCTGGAAAAGGAGGGGCTTGGATTCACTAGAAGGTTAAAAGGACCCTGCCAGTTGTGACAACCCACATATTCCATGATCCTGCTGGTCCCTCAGCCTCACTGTGGCCCAGACTTGGGATTTCCAGGTATTCCTGTTGGCCTGGAGAACTTCCATGCAGAGATGTGCAGGGGAGGAGGAGGAAATTAAGTTATGTGGTGCCAGATAAGTTATTGAACATATGGATGAGTGTGTGTTTATAACGTGCTGAAGAAGCAAGCTTGCCAGATTTGTGGCAGATTTTGGATTGGAAGTTGGAGCCCAGGGAAAGGTGTATGTGGGATAAAATTGTCTGTGGGTAGCTGAATTCAGTAATCTAAATCAGAAAGATCATGAACTATGAGCAAAGAGACCAGACTCCACCCCTAATTCTTTCAAAGATTGACTGTTCATTTGGGGAAGTCCCCAAACCACACCAGGTTTCACTTTCCTCATGTATTAAGTGAGAGACTTAAGGGCTACTGGCTTTGGTGATCCCTAAAGTCTTTCCTGCCTCATCATTTATTGTGGGAATCAAGAATTAATAGAAAAACCTGGATGGATGGCTCCATAAGGGGATATGGCTTAAATGTAGAGGGAAATGTCCTTTGATTGCAAAACTATTCTAGTGGCAGGAATATATGTCTATTCTTGAATTTGAGATGGTGTTGGAGGATACATTCTGTGCGTACATTGTATTTAGAATGCTCTCCTCTCCATCTCCACCAAGGATATGGAAATCATCCTTCACCATTACCTTCCCTGGGCAACTTCCCTTCCTTCTTCAGAGAGCCTGGGGCTCCTTCCACAGCCATCACATGTTCTACTGCTTAGCAGCTTGAGTTTTATTCTCATTTCTATCTTCTTACTAAAATATGAGCTCTGCAAAGAAAGGGATCTGGTCTTTTCATCTTATGTCCTCCAATACTTTGAACAGTGTCTTCCATAGAAATGAGTTCAGGGAATGACTGCATGGTGAGTTATAATGAGTTCTGATTGTGCAGGGGTAAGGGTCTGGGTTCAGAGAGGTCATGCACTGGCCAAGGGTCCAGAGCTGTGTCCTCTGTGTCTCCATTTGGCCTGTTCAGGCTTGAGATCATGAAGCCTGCTAACCAGGAAAGGCTATTCTTTTTCTCTTTGGAGACCCTTCTGCCCCATGTCTTAATCTGCTTAGCTCTTCTGCAAATTTGGGCCCTTGGTCACAGGGGAATTTGGTGTCATTGCACATGTATTAAGGTGATTGATGTTTAAACACTTGAAAAGCATATGTTGGAAGATTATTCAGTAAGCATTCTGCTAGTAGCTAAGTCTAGGCCTGTGCTAGATGTTAGCGAAGATGCAAGGTGGATGCTACAGCTCTGATTCTGAGGGTCTAGGATTTGGTGAGGGAGATAGATGGCTTACATCAGTATGACCCAAGGAGTGGCAACATGAGCATGGAATGTCAATTACAGGAGTGTTGTTTTTTAGTGTGAATGTTGGTGAAGAATATTCTTGGTCAGGAGCAGTCCAAGGGTTTGTGAACAGTCTTAACTTTGGCAGGACAGTGGTTTTCCTGTCATTAAGTTCCAAATGTCAGGCCAAGTTTCCGAGTCTCTCGGAGCCCATTGTGATATGTGCCCCCTGTTTCTTCGTGGGGAGAACTGGGTAGGATGCATGTTGTCCAGGTGATGAGGCTTGAATGTGTAAGTGTGTGCACTCAGAGGTATGATTTTCAGGAGGACCCTGCTCATGGCTGCAGTGTACACAGACAGGAAGGTGGATCTGCCTGAGCACCTAAGCTCATTGCTTCTCTGCTGCCTGGATGCATAGTGTCTCTGTGACTATTTCTGACATGGGGACAGACTGCCATCTACTGTCCACTTCTGTCCTCTGAGTCCCTCCTGCTTTGTAAGCTCCTCAGCATTTTTTTCACATCCTATTTTTAATTGGTCCAGATACCAGTAGAAATGGAATTGACATCAGGTTCTTATTTAGTGATTTCTTTGGAATTTAGAAAGGAACCTTTAAGAAACAACACATCTGTTAGATGTTTTTCTTGTCTGCTTAACGAAAGTGTTATTTTAAGGGAGCCTCCTGTCTTTCTTGACTCTTCTGAACCACTGTGCGAGGTCCCATGTGGAATACCAAGAGGTGAAAGGCAAGGCTCTACCTTCATGAGTCTTGCACTCTACCTGGGAGCTCAGGACAGACTTGCAGAGAAATAGACAATAGGATAGGGCAGAATATGTTTGGTAAATGGCAAGGACCATAGAGGCTCTGGACGTTTGAAGGAAGGAGGAGTTCTTGCAGGCTGGGGTGATGGAAAAGTCAAGTGTAGACAGATTTTTTTAAAGCTTTTTAAAAAAATCAATTTTAAAAGAGAGATGAAAGGAGAAGGAGAGAGAAACATCAATATGAGAGCCCAATATCCATCTGCTGCTTCCTGAACACTTCTTACCCAGGATGGAGCTTGTTACCTTGGCATGTGTTCTGACCTGAAATTGAACCAGTAACCTTTTGGTGCACATGAGGGCAGCCAGCCAAGTGAGCCGCACCAACCAGGGCCACTGTGGTGGTTTTTAGCAGCCCCAGGATTTGGTAAAAGTCTCCTGTTAGAGCTGCCTGATGTAATAGAATAGGCTCTGATCTGGGAGTTCTGGGACCTAGAAGGCCTGAGGTCCACTGGTCCTGTTATTGGAACTATGGGCTTGTTGTCAAGGGTGCTCCCATCCCTGCCCCTGCATTAGGTGCCACATTTGCACGCAGTAGGAGGTGGCTCTCGGTTTCCAGCTTGTTCAGAAGCAGTAGAGCCACAGACCCAGTGGGTCCCATGCAGGGAGGGGAACTCAAGGTGTAGTGCTATCCTAACCCCCCTGGCCCCAACACACACAGTGGGAGAATCTTTCCCAGAGGAATCTCAGGTTCTATACAAATCCGAAGGGGTAAGTGGCTTCAGGAGGGGTCTGCCAGGCTACTTCTCTTCACACCTCCCCTGAACCTTCCTTCCAAAACTTATCTGTATAGTACTTGAGTCAAAGATAGCGCCCTCAAATGAAAGTGTAGTAGTGTTAGTCATAGCTCAAGTGTAAGATTCCTTCACATTAGAATTTGTTTTACTATTCATTTGCTTTTATGGAGTTTTTTATGTATCTGAGACTGTTTGATGGTTGTGGAATAAAGTGGGAAAAACGGTTTCATAACTCACTCTCATATATATTTTTTTCTTTCTGTTAGCACTTAAATGATCACCAGGGAAATCTTCACTGTGCTTATTTCACGTTCCTCCCTCCCTCTCTCCTCTCTCTCTCTCTCTCTCTCTCTCTCTCTCTCTCTCTCTCTCTCTCTCTCTGTGTGTGTGTGTGTGTGTGTGTGTGTGTGAGAGAGAGAGAGAGAGAGAGAGAGAGAGAGATTTTTAGATTGTGGTCTACTAGCAAATCTAGGAAATCAAGTTGAGCTTGACTTGGGTTACTGGTAGAGAGACCTCAGCTTGTCATTATAATCCTCTGACATTTTCCTTTTACTTTTTGGCTCTTGTATGAATTCGCAATATATCTTCCCAGTCCCCCACTTCAGTGTTTACATCTCGTTTAGGGGCTGCTGTATAAAATTACTGTCTGTCTGCCGCAAGTCTCCTCAGTTCTTTGAAGGACCCCTTGACAGAGGCACAGTCAAGGATAGAGCCAGTAGAGAAAATCTGCTTTATAACTAAGAGGGAAAAATGTGTTAAGGGGTCAGCGAAGGGCTTCGGGTTTTTCATGAGCTTTCCTGTGGCATAATGCTGTCTGAGGCTCTTGTCCAAAGGGAGAGAGTGAGCAGGGGCTGGGATAGAGACAGAAAAGAAAATTCTCCTAAGAGCAGCCAATGTGGAGGGAGACCATCTGTTCTGAGTAATGGATGTGGTGCCAAACAACCTCAAGAAATACCTGGGAAGTGTTCCGATGGCCTGTGATGTGATTTGTAGTTATCGGTGAAAGTAGGAGGAGACGGGAGAAGAGAGTTTCAGGTGAGGAAGCAGGTGGAGAGAGGCCCTGAGGTGAGGAAAACAGGGACTAACAGAACTAAAAGAAATCCAGTTGTAGGATAATGTGTGCGGTGAGGTGGGGTTGAGGCAGGAGCCAATGGTGGCTTACTCTTTATCCCATGGGTGATGGGGAACTATCGAACATTTGGAATTGACATGGGGGAGGGCACAATCAGACTTCTGTTTGAAAAAGGATCACTCTGGCTTCAATGTGGAAGAAGGCTCTTAGTAAATACTAGAGGCCTGATGCATGAAAATTTGTGCAAGGGTAGGCTTTCCTTCCCCTGGTTGCTGGCACTGGCTTCCCTCCGGCACCTGGGACCCGGGCTTCCCTTCTCTGGCCACCTGCAGGCACCTGGAAGCCAGACTGACTTCCATCAGGCATCAAGGACCCCAGCTGGCTTCCCTCTGGCCCCGACTTTGTCAGGAAGGATGTCTGGAATGACGTCCAGTCTAATTATCATATTACTCTTTTATTATTATAGATAGTTGTCAGTGAAAAAATTACTGTTGGTTGGATGGATGGAAGAATGAACAAGTGAATAAATGAGAGAGATGTAGAAGGGGAGTATCAAGCCCATCTTTATCACTGATTATTCTGATCAGTGATGGCTCTGGGGAATAGTAAACCAGCCTTGGAAGATGAGATAGCAGGTAGGTAAATTGACCACTAGCTCTAGATGTAGGAAACATGGACTAAAATAGTAACTGAATGCTGAGAGTTTAGGGTGGTTGACAGGGGGCATCTCACAACCTTTTTCCTTCTTCTTTGCATTTCCTTATTTGATTTCATTCAAAATAAAAAAAAATGAAAGAGGCTTTAGAGTTGAGCCCCAGAAAGTCTGAAACTGACAGTGACTTGCTCCAGAGGGGGCTGCTTGCATTGCAGACCCTTTCAAAGGCTCAAAGTGGAATGTGGACAGATGCTAAGGTTTCTGGAGCATCTAAGGGGGACCCAGATTACTGGACATCAGCTGATTCCTACAGGTTGTGTGTATGTACACACGCATACACATGTGAGTTTCAAAGTCTCCCAAAATTATCAAATTCCAAAAAACTTCTTTTGCCAGTAGTGTATCTATATAGTTATTTGCAAGGTTGCATTGCTTAGCATATATAAGGAGAGAGAGTATGGCTGTGACTCAAACAGACACCTGACATGCCATCCAGCAATGTTGCATATGGGAACATAAAAGGTCCCCTTGGTAAAGCCAAAGGGAGACAAAGACAACTTCTAGTGGCATCTCAAAGATCTTAGCTCCACAAAGACCCTCCTATATTCTTACAGTTCTGATCTCACCTTGCACTTTGAAATCTTTTCACTTTAACCACTTAAAACTGAATATCTAGGGTTGGGATAGAATAGTGGTCAGCAAACCGCAGCTCATCAGCCACATGCAGCTCTTTGGCCCCTTAAGTGTGGCTCTTCGAGGCGAGTCTATTTTGAAGAAGTAGCGTTAGGAAAAGTTTAAGTTTAAAAAATTTGGCTCTCAAAAGAAATTTCAATCATTGTACTGTTGATATTTGGCTCTGCTGACTAATGAGTTTGCTGACCACTGGGATAGAGGTATCTGTATTTTTAATAACACCATGTAAATTCCAGTGTGAAGCCAACATTGAAAACCACTTACAGCAGGACCTTTGCACCCCGTCTTTGCCCTCTGCTACTTATACCTGGCATTTGTCCCAGCTGGGTTTGCTCATGAGAACTCCCCATTTAGATAAGGGTGTTTGGCTCATTTGGGCTAAATTCTCTTACTCTTACCCATCCAACATTTGCCTCCAAAAGTGGAGACCAGGAGGGCAGATCACAGGTGCTCAGAAGATTCTGCAGTGCCATTCCTACTCCCACCTACTGAAGGGGGTATTGCAGGTACATGGTGGAGAGCAGGGGGGAGATGGGAACATAGACCAGCATTCCTAGAGCATTAATACAAATACTTTTTTATATGTCTTCTCATTAGTCCCCCCCCTCCACACACACAGCCCTCAGAGGTAGATATTATATCAGAATGCATTCAGAATGCAGAATGGTTTGCAGTCTCTGAATGATCAGTTTCCCTGGGAATCTGCATATCAGTCAGAGCCCCTCCTGTAGGCTTAACCATGGACCAGGGCTGCTGCTCTCTGGTGGCTCAATGGGAAAGTGAGCAACTCTCTTCCCTTTTGGTTCTGTAGGATCAGCCCAAGAGTCAGTCGTGGGGCAGTTCTTCCAAAAGGACCTGCTTAGGGCTCTGGAGTAGAAGGTCAGAGAAGGAAGCTAAAAATCAAGGCCTGAAGAAATTAGTAAGGTTTGAAAAAGTTATGTTTCCAAGCACATAGTCCTGAATTATAAAGTGGACCATGTAGAGTCAATCCCTGGGTCTCTCATTGACTAAAAGATATTTCTGTGCATACTGTCAGGCAGATTGGGGCTGGATTGTCTCACACCTATTGGTGAGTGTGTGCTTCTGTAAGCCCTTTGGATGTGGTGTCCTCCAGACTGCTAAGTGGCCTATGCACAGTTCAGGAACTATAATGTAGTAGAGTGAGCCACACTGACCAGATGTGAGGGTGGTGGTTCCAGGGAGGAGGCTGGACCATGGTGCAGCCATCAACTGCAGCAATGGGCAATGAGATGGGGACAAGCCTCCTTCTGAACAAAGCACTGATAGAGGGTTGCATGCCACTGACAGAGAGAAGCCCTACAAAGAGCAATGGAAGCAAAAAGCCCCACAGGGCTCTCACTACTCTCTCTGTATATCATATGGATGGCACTGAAGTCATTCTTGGCAATGTGTAGTACCACCATCCACCCCTCTTTCCCAGTTACTCTCCCCACCTTCCCCCAGATCCTAAGTATAGTCAGTCACCTTCAGCAGTGGCTTTTTTAAAAAAAATCAAGGAACAGTATGTTTTAAGGAGGGGAGTGAGAGATGAGCTGAAGCATTTATATCTAGACTCTGGGCAATTTATTTTGTTTTCCAAAGTCTAATAAAAAACATGCTCATAAGGGACCATAAACTGAGTAGAAAGTTGACCATAATATGAGGAACATTAGCTACATTGACTGTAATAGGAGTTAAGAGTGATCTTCCCCTACAGGATCCCAAAGGGAAGTTTTAGGAGAAAGTGCTCCTCAGGCTATTTCTGCCTTAGAGCTAATGGTGAAGGAATGTAAACTCATTACAGGGAAGGAAACTGAGAACTAATATTTAAGCAAGAGAACCCAGGTTCTATTTCCACTTCTGTCAATCACTAATGGTCACAACCTCTGGGAGCCTCGTTCCCTCTTTTGTAAATTAGGATAACAAACTGTAACTACTTACCATACCTCTTGTGGCATTTTAGATGAGCTCATGCCTAGGGAAGTGTTTTTGCAAGCTGTAAATTACTTTACAAGTATATATACTGATTTAAACTGGTATAAACAGTTGGGTTGAAATAATGTGAATAGCATATTGCTCTGTTTGGGAGATGGCTCTTCTCCAAGCTAGCTCACTTAGCACAGGGCCAGGAACATGTTTCTTAACAAGACTGCCAGCACCTGGGTGCTCCGGCCACACTGAAGGTCTGGGAGGTAGCCATCAGGTGGCACCCATAAGAAATAAGAAGAAATGTTACAGCTATGGCTTGAAAGAATCAATGCATTCCTTTACCTTTTTCTGATGATGATATCTGGTTATAAGCTCAGATTACTGCCATTTGTGAGGGGCAGCTCATGGGACAGAATCTTGAGAGTAGACATGCACAGGGAAGTCAAAATGATGTGCAGGAAAGTTGAGTATGTGTCACTCCCTGTCCCCCGACTCCCTTCTGTGAGGTAGGCTACCAAGTTTGTCTCCAGCTATTTATTCTTGTTGAGTTCTTTCTGCAATTATAGCCATCTCTGCAAAACAGAACCCCCCATCCCTTCCAGCACCATCATGGGTCTGGTTGCAGATCTCAAAGATGACCTTTCCTACTGCAGTTGGCCCCACCTTTTTGGTTAATTGTCTTATCATTATGAAAACCCCCATGAAACACCTCTATTCTCATTCTGTGTCTTTGAGATCGCGAAATATTCAAAATCTATTTTTGAGTGCTTTTTGGTTCCTTGCGTTTGAGTTGTGGCAGAATTTGCCTTTTAAAAAAAATATATATATATATATTTATTGATTGATTTCAGGGAGGAAGGGAGAGGGAGACAAAGATAAAAACATCAATGGTGAGAGAGAATCATTGATCGGCTGTCTCTTGACACCCTTTACTGGGGATTGAGCCTACAACCCAGGCAGGTGCCCTGATCAGGAATAGAACTGTGACCTCCTGTTTCATAGGTCGATGCTCAACCACTGAGCCATGTCGTCCAGGCGCCATTTCTTTTCTTGATGCTGGCTTTCCTCATATGGGTGGTTGGTTATTCTTATTTCCAGATTCTCCTGGATTCCTTATATGTGGCCTCTGGGCTTGGCTTCAACTTCTTAAGTCATTTGTGGTTTCTTAAATGTTTACCTTCTTTTAAGAATTCCTTACAGTTTCTGAACACCGAAAGTCCCCAGTCTTGTTTTTAAGCCAAGGCAGCTGTAAATCTATATTGAATGTATTTTTGTGCGTATATGGTTTTGATGTGGGGGGAGGAGGAGGATTGCAGTGGATCTTAGTCTGCCATCTTGGAATGGGTGTCTCTTCCAAGTTTTGAAGAATGCTTTGGTCATGTGAAACATTGAAGCAGATCACTACCATGAAGATAATGGTGATAAAAGCTAGCACATAGCAGGAGCTGTTTTAGTTGGACAAAACTGTTTTGTTATTTGTATATTATTGTGATTAAACTGAGAGCATCAGCCTGATTTGAAATCCCATCTCCATCTCTTCTTGCCTAGAAGAACTTGACAATTCAGTCAGTTTCCTCAAATATAAAAGGATGACATTGATTGTTAGAAGGATTAATAAGGCATAGTATGTAACTCAGTCTGAGAACATGGTCACATTTCAATAAGTGTTAACTATTACTATCATGACATTATTATTTTGAATATCATTAACCCCAAAGTGGGAAAAACAGCTACAGTTCCATCTCAGGGAATCCAAGAGCAGGAACTGTAACCAAGCTTCCTGAGAGACCAAGGAACCTGAAGGTCATTCTCTGTCTGCAGGACCATGTGGCTCTGCTTTCTGTGCGTGGTATGCCACTCTCCTCTCTCTCCTTCTAGGCCTATCAACTGACTGTCCTGGGACCTCAGCTCCAAATTCTGTAGAGAGAGATTCTTATTGGCCCAACCTGAGTCAGAAGTTCACACCAGTTCATTAGCTGTAGAACAGAGATTGGGCTGTGTCATGTAGAACGTAAATAATGTAAGAGGCTCAACCTTTCCACAAAAGTGTATTGTTCCACGTGTAGGTCTGAGACTAAGTCTTACCCCTGAGTTATTCTCTAGAATGATCACTACATCACATCAGAACTTGAAATAGTTATGGGTCATGTGAGGATGCTCAGGTGAGTTTTAAGAGAGGCAGTCTGAAGGGGTCATTCTCTTCTGAACTGCTTACTGCTCTGTGCTAAACTGTAAGGCCAAGCCTCTCTTTAGGAGCTTTTGTGCCAGAGATGAGAGAAGCAGTCAACAAAATGCAGATGAATATGGGTGACAACTAAGCAGATCACATGGAGCACCCAGTTAGGAAAAGGACAGGTTGATGTGTCCATCCCTGCAAGACTAGTTCTTGCTGAGCCTCAGGCCATGTTCAGGTCCACCTGGTCTTTATCTGCGGGTAACCCTTCAATCAGGGCCTTTCCTGGCATAGACAGATATGAAATGAATTGTGCATGTAGTTTAGGAAGGCTTAGTGAGGCTTGAAAGGGTGGGCCCTCCAACCACCCTCACACGTGCTGTGTGGCCCTTGGAGCTGGAACATGCCTCCTACCTGCAAGCCACTGCTCAGTTTCTTTTCTCAAGTACAGATCTTAGTCTTTTATCTATGAAGCTTCCTCTGGGCTCTGCCCCTTCAGTTCAGAAAGTGTAGATCCTCAGTTTACACACACAGTTCCAAATTTGTGTGAGCTTCACCCTGTTAATTCCTTGCATTTTTCAAGCTGAATGCAAGATTAAACAATGAAGGCTTTAGACATATCCAAAATGGCAAGAATTCAGATCCCTAAATCCTCAGCAATTAGATAAGCAGTTTGTCATCCAGGAGGAGGGTTTTAGTGTAATAATATTTTTATGATTTGTTCAGGATTTGTTGGCTTATTTATTTGCATATGGGATCACCTCACAGGGATCACACTGTGCTACGCGCTTTCTGTGCACATTCCCAATACCCAGAGTAACTCAAGAAGACAGACCAATTTGGCCCATTTTGCAGATGCAGAAACTGAGACTCAGAGCTGTTAAGCAGCTTGTCCAACATAGCCTTTAGCACAAGCTAAATCTCTCCTGTGCTATCCATTGACACTGTATCTCCTCTGTTCAATATAGTTGTGTGTGTGTCTGTCTGGCTTCCATTCATCCCTCCTTTAAATGAAGCTTTTCTGCAAGAAATACACAGTGTCACTAGTGAAATTCTCCTCCTCTTGGAGCCTTTTATTGAATTGTTAGATTATTTTTTTTAATTTTTATTAATTTTTATACATATCTCCCCATTGCCCCCCCTCCTTCCCAGGCATACCGCAACCCCCCAGTGTCTATGTTCATTGGTTATGCTTATATGCATACATACAAGTCCTTTGATTGATCTCTTATCTACCTCACCTAACTTTAATCTTCCTGCTGTAATTTCACAGTCTGTGCGAAGCTTTACTGTCTCTGTGTCTATCCTTTTGTTCATCAGTTTATAATGTTCTTTATTATCCACGAATGAGTGAGATCAAAGCCATCATCTGTCTTTCCTTCACTCTTCCCTTTGTTTTCTATTTTCTACATTAGCTGAGGTTTTGGTTGACAAAAAATTTTGCTCTTATGGAAGAAAAGATTGAATACAACCAATACCACCTAAAACTTGTATATTTGAAGAATGCACCAAGTATAATCAGGCTCCTTGAACGTGACTTATTCGTCCTCCCACAACACACTCTGCCTGCCTCACATTTTACTAGTATAACTGAGTATTCTGCCTCCATGAGGTTTCTCACAACTGTACTTTTGTTCCTGTTATTCCCAAAGCTTAGAACCTGTCTCCTGATTTTGTTTTCCTGGCTGACTATTACAGGTGCTCTTGTAGGAAGCCTTTCCTAAGGCCCAAACATCTCTGGTTTATTATTGCATTGCATGTGCTTGGGTCTGTCTCCTCCGAGAGCCTGTAGACTCTTTGCAGGTAAGGACTCTATTCTAATTATCTTTATATCAATCAGGATTTAATATAATGTTCAAAAAATATTGGTTATACTAAACTGAACTCCAGGCACACCTACAGCAGCACAAGGGATCCCAGAATTTGGCAAGACTCTTTCCAACACTGATATATCTTTGTGGGAAGCTTTGTGGTTGCCTTTAAAAGCCTTCTTTTGGTCCATGGGAAATTCATCTAGGTAACTTTAAAAAGCATCTGACTGATTACTGGCCAGTGCTATGAAGTCTTGGCTTTTGATCTCTAAGAATTCCTTTTGGCATTAATTGACATTAGGAAGAACTCTGCTGGCAGGTGATTCTTATATCAGCGCCAGAAAGATCCTTCTATCCAGAAATACTTAGTAAGCTCCTGTGATGTGTTCGGCACTATTCCAGGTGCTATAGATAGGGCTGTAAACAAGAAAAATTGATCCTCTGTCCTCATGGAGCTTATATTCTGGCAGAGACATCTGTAGATGCAGAAGCAAACAAGAATATGATAGATAAATAAATGGAATTCTACTATGGGGATCAGTGCCATGATGGGAAATAAAACAAAGTGATGTGATAGACCCTGGGGGAGGACATTTGAGGTTGGCATGTTCAAGACCCAGCAGGAAGTTTTGTGTGGCTGGGATCAGAGAATGAGAGAAGCTGGCTGGCTCAATTGTGTAGGATCTCACACACAGAATTTATTTGTGTGATGGTTTGAGGTGTGTGGTAATAAACTCAAAGTGGATAAGGGACTTAAATGTAAGATTTTCCCATGCCCTCTCCAAGTATTTTGAGAATCCATAACCCCCACCCCATCCCCCTACACACATATACACATAAGCATGATGAAAGCCATAGGAGGGTTTGAACTAGGGAATGTTGTCACCTGGTGGACATTTTTTAAAGGTCCCTTTGCCTGCTTTGTGGAGGACAGTGAGACAAATCAAATGCCAATAGAGTGGACAAGAGAGAGTGGTCTGGACTCGGGTGGTCACTAGGGAGGTGGGAAGAAGCAGGAGAATTTGGGGCTTGTTTTGGAAGTAGGGCTGGAAGGACTTGCTGATGGGACAAGTGGTGGGTGAGGTGTAAGAAAAAGCAAGCTGTGATGAAGAAAGAGCAATCACAGTCCCAGAAGGACGTCACACCATTGTTCTTGTTGGGTTCCTAAGCCCTGCCCAAAAAAAGCTTCTTTCCAAGCTGAGCACTGCATCATTATCAGGAGCACAAGAGAAAGAAAACTAGAATGTTCGCTGTGCTTCATGTATCTAATCTGAAAAATGAACTCTGCTCAGTGGGCATAAATTCTGGTCCTAAAAAAGCTGCTCATTCAGCAACTAGCTACTAGTGCCTGATATGGTAAGGTATTGTGTCCTGTGCTGGCCGGGAATACAAAATGCATGGTTCCTCATCTCCAATAGCTTATTTCCAAGAAAATAAGACATCTCCAGCTAAAACAAAAGCTCAGGATAGAAATGAGAGAGCCATGGGAAGGTTATACACAGAGGGCAGCTGGAGTTCCAAAGACTTCTGGTGGGTGATTGAGGAGACCCCAATCAGGCAAGAGAATTTCAGTGGGTAGATCTGGAAAGGCACAGAGGTAGGAGGGAGCTTGGGTGTTTCAGGCTGGACCAGTGTGCCTGAAAGGCAGCGCAGCAGTAGAAGCTGAGTTTCAGCAGCTTCCCCCACCCACACACCTCCCACGGCATTGTGGTTTTGGGGAAAGAGCCTGTTGTATCCTCTCATAGCTTCTCTACCCTTTTCCTGGTTTTGGTTTGCATTATTTCCCCTTAAGAGCGTTCTTTGAACTTTCTGGAAACTCCTCTTGGGGTCTTCTCATCTGTTCCTAGTTTAACACTATGGGGTTCTGCTTTGTAGGTTGTAGCCTTCCGGAAGTGTTTTTCAGAATTTGGCACTGGGTTCGTGTTTTGCTGTTTTGTTGCCATCCCAGTCCTGGGAAAAGAAGGACTTATCTCGAGTGTGGGAGCTGGGCTTCAGAGAAAAGCCTAACACTTCCAACTCCCAAGTTTACAGAGCTCTGCCAAACCTGGATTTACAGAGAAGAGGAAAAGCACTAACAAGCTATATTCTTTTGTCAAGTGCAAAGAAATCATTTAGCGCCCATCTGAGTTCTGCCAAAAACAAGCTACTGGTCTGTGAAACCCCTGGATAATCCATCTGATTTAAGCCCTGTGCTTAGTTATTTAAATTATTGCTGCACATGCATTTATTTGCTGCCATGTGCATGCGCAAACACACACATCTATCTCTTTGTGCCCTTTCTTCCTCCTTTGTCTAGCCTCTGACAATGTCTATGTTCTTCAGGAGGCTGGAATCCAAGGCTGTTAAGATGGCTTTGGGAACCATGTCATTTATTTCCTTCTTCCCATTGTGAGTCACTGGCCCAGTAGTGTGGCGTGGAGCAGAGCCACTCTCATGTTCTAGGGGTCCGTACCTAAAGCCTAGGTGGGCATCTGCATTAAGGTAATTGATTTGGCTCCACCAGACTTTGGGAGAACTCCATTTGTGTCTCGTGACTCCCAATGGCCCCAGAAGTGCTTGGACTTAGAGCAGCAACAGACTGCCCTGCCTTTGCTCTGGGCCTCTTCCCTTTCAGAGAGACTCGGGGGAGGAAATTATAGCAGAGCAGCATAGACTCAGGTGATACCCCTCAGGTCCTGTGCCTTTTGTTAATTTACATCTTGCAGTGGGAGAAACCAAATAACAGATATTACCTTTATTCAATAATAGTGGAAGTGATCAGGAATTCTTCTAACAACCTGTGGGGTTGGGTAAACCCCACAGTGAGAAAAATTTTGTTTTAGTTATTAGGGAACTACGGGGTTTTTAGTTTAATTTTTCCACATGGTATCCTCATCCCACTCAGCCTCCTCAGCAAGATCCTTTGTTGACTCCCTATTAAATCAGCAGGTATAATGAACATATGTATAGTTCTTTGATATAATCAGAAACACAAAACGTTTGTCTCCTTAATTCCAGTGTTATGGCTTTTCCTACATTAAGATTAGGGCCAAAGAAGTACCATAGAGCTGATTGGGGCTACTTGAAGTCCTGCTTTCATGTCAGAGTTTGGGACTGACAGCTAAAGCTTTGGGGTCCTTCCGGAAATAGTCATAACATGCAACATTATTTCTGATGACAAAATGAATACCTTCTCTGATGCATATTCATTTTAGAATATTAGGAAAATGTTAAAATAAAAGAGGACACCACTTACTAGAAATCCCATCAACATTTTAGGGTATGTCCCTTGAAGTTATTTTTCTCTGTGGGTATATGTTTATGTGCCCCTGTGTGTGATTCCTTTTTTTTTTTTTTAATAAGGGAGCTCATCATACTTTCAAAATAATCTTTAATGGACATTTTCCTCTTAATACTGCATTGTATGTATTTTCCCATGTCTTTTTAAAAATTTTTAAATAAATCCTTATTGTTCAGATTATTACAGATGTTGCTCTTTTTTTCCCCATAGCTCCCCTCTACCTGCTTCCCCACCTGACCCCATGCCCTTACCCCCCACCACTGTCCTCATCCGTAGGTGTAAGATTTTTGTCCAATCTCTTCCTGCATCCCTCACACCCTCTTCCCCGCAAGAACTGTCAGTCCACTTCCTTTCTATGCCCCTGATTCCATTCTACTCATCAGTTTATTCTGTTCATCAGATTTTTTATGCACTTGATTATTAGATTCACTTGTTAATAGGCATATATTTGTTGTCATTTTGTTGTTCATAATTTTTATCTTTACCTTTTTCTTCTTCTAATTTTCTTAAAGAATACCCTTCAGCATTTCATATAATCCTGGTTTGGTGGTGATGAACTCCTTTAGTTTTTCTTGTCTGTGAAGCTCTTTATCTGAACTTCAATTTTAAATGATAGCTTTGCTGGTTGTAGATTCTTGCTGTTCATCATTTTGAATATTTCTTGCCACTCCCTTCTGACCTGCATAGTTTCTGTTGAGAAATCAGCTGACAGTTGTATGGGTGCTCCCTTATAGGTAACTAATTTTTTTTTCTTGCTGCTTTCAAGATTCTCTCTTTTCTTTTGCCCTTGGCATTTTAATTATGATGTGTCTAGGTGTGGTCCTCGTTGGATTGCTCTTGTTTGGAATCTCTGCACTTTCTGAACTTGTAAGTCTATTTTTTTCACCAGGTAGGGAAAGTTTTATGTCATTATTTCCTATAGTAGGTTTTCAATACAGTGGTACCTCAAGATACGAGTGCCCTAACATATGAGATTTTTGAGATACGAGCCGTCGAGTGAGTGATTTTTGCTTTGAAATACGAGCAACATTTGAGATAGGAGTAATTGCACAGATCGGCCGGCTGCACACGACCCACCAGTTTACCGTGACTTGAGCATCTCATAGTTTCCCACGCCTCAAGGTTACGGAACGAATTAAACTCATATCTCGAGGTACCACTGTATTTTGCTCTCTTTCTTCTTCTGGCATTCCAATAATTTTGATATTGGTATGTCCCATTTTTTAATTCTTTTTTCTTTTTGTTTTTCTTGTTTGGTGATTTTTGTTTCCTCATATTTCAAATCTTTGGTTTGATTCTTGGGTCCTTTGGTCTACTGTTGAATTTCTTTATATTCTTTATTTCAGACAGTGTATGCTTAATTTCTGACTGGTCCTTTTCCATTTTTTTTTTTGGCATTCTCATTAAGATCCTTAAAGGTCTCACTAACTTCCTCAGAGGTTTTTAGAAGATTCTTGAGTAACCTTATAAATGTGGTTTTGAACTCTATGTCCAGTAGTTTGCTTTCCTTCATTTCTCTCATTCATGACATGTTTCTTTGTCTCCACATTTTGGCTGCTTCCCTGTGTTGATGGGGTGGTTTTCTGAGGCAGGTGACTTATAGGGCCCAGTGGTTCAGCCTCCCCTATCACCTGAGGTGGACACTCTTGATGTACCCCTTTGTGAGCTGAGTACAAAGTTTTGTTGCAGTTAAGCCTTGATTGCTATTGGTATACTGGGAAAAATTGACATCCAGGCCAATTGTCTGTGAGGATCCATTGTGTCTATAATGGAAGAACTTCTGTTTTGGAGACACCCTTATGAAGCAGGTGGGGCTTTGGTGCTCACTGAGTCTCCCTCTTGAATGTGTCACTTATGAATGCGAGGAGTTGAAATTTGGTGTTGTCTCACACTGATCTCTAGGTACACTGGCTTCTGGATCTCCAAAGGGTTGCAGGTCAGCTACTGTCTGACATCACCCAGCAGGAGCTACAGCAAGATCTGCAGATATCTCCTCTTTGTTTGGGGTTTGGAGGTTTTGGAACTGTCTGACCAGAACTGCAGTTTGTTAGGTTAAGCTGCAATAGGGCAGGCCATTCATATGCAAAAGCTGCTGCACAGAGCTTGGGTGGGTTTATAAATTGTGCAAGGGAGGGTCTCAGGAAATCACTATGCTAGGGTGTGTCAAACAGCTATGGCTGCCAGTCAGCTGTCTCTGCATCTCTGAGTTTCCCCATCCTCGCATCCCATGCCCTAGCACAGTAAACAATGATTCCTGTGTGCACCTCTGCAAGAAAGCCACCCTCACTTTCCAAACTGATGGCAGACAGTCCAGCTTCTCCCCGTAGGAGTCTGAGTCTCCAGAGTCTCACCAGAAACTAGAGTTCAGAGTAATTTGGAGCTTGTGTCTCCCATTTGGTTGAAAAAAACAGTGCACCCAGTCGCCAGCCACCAGCCTGATTCCTGCACTTCCACACCTCAGCTTTTCCGCGCTTGTGCGTGTCTCAATGCTCTTTTCTCTTTCCTTCTAGTTGTAGAACTTCTACTCATCCAGCTTTCCCATGGTTCTGGGTGATAAACATTTTATCTTTTAGTTGTATCTTTGGTGTGGTTGTGAGAGGTTGCACATACAGGTATATACTTTATGCCTCCATCTTGGTTTCCCTTCATATTTTCCCATGTCTTTAATGACTTGCATAAGATGATACATTAGAATCCATCATGCATGATACTTTAACTATTTTATTACTGTAGCACATTTTCATTGTGGCCACTTTTTTCCTACTGCAGTTAACCAGCCATATATATATATATATATTATACATATATCTGATTTTTTTAAAGAAGGGATTTCTAAATGTTTCCTTTCTGGGCATAAAGATGTCAACCTGTTGCAGAGAGTCAGTGATTTTTGAAATGTTATCCCAGAGCAGCAGAAGGGCTCATTGGCCAGCTTCAGGCCTCCTCGATTCCCTCTGTTCCACAACATACAGCTGCAGTGAAGAACACTGTGGGTTAGGAGAAAGACTGTCACCTCCCCTTTGCTCCCTCATATTGATCTTCCAGGCCTATGTCCTTTTTTGATATAATTTTTGGATTGTTCTCCTCTTGGCATTTGCCCCCACACTACCCACAACCATTCAGCAAGTGCACATTGTAGAGCACAGTGGAAAGCAACTCTAGTGCAGGAGCCAGGCTAGTGTAGCTTTGAATCCCAGTTCCATCACTTACTAGTGAGGTGGCCTTCAGTAATCTACTTTACACATCTGTCACCCTCAATTCCTCATTTGTAAAATGGGGAAAATCATCTAATGACCCTATCGGATTGTGTTAAGATTAAGTGATTGAACCCACATAGGATGCTTAATCCATGTAGAATGCCTGCATGTAGGAAGCATGTAATAACTGACAGTTTATTAAATGAACTTTAAGGTGGATAAATCAGTAACAGAGTATTATTATTATTAATATAAATTCATATTATTTTGGCTTCTAAAGTCTTTTGCAAGGTGTTAGCACTATGGTGTGTATGGGACTTACAACAAGACTTTTCTTCCAGTACCCAGCACCAGATCTCCCCTCCCTTTTAGTGGTTTCCTGTCCTTTTGTCTCCTTCCCTAGGACACTCACTATTTTACAGAGTGTGGACTTTTCTCTGGCTTCCCAACATGCCCAACCACACATGCTTCTCTTGCCCATTCCTTCCGGACTCTCCCTCCTTATCAATTTGTTCCCCATAGGAAGAATTGGAGACTGGCTGGCAGCTTTTCTAGTTGGCTTTATTGGTGCTGCACTGTAAAGCATGCTCTCTGTTACTTTGAAATCTCTTTGATCCATGTCTCACTGTATTTGTTCTCCCAACAGATGTGTTGGGTAGTTGGAGGGGTTTCTTCTCTCATTTACCCAGCCTCCTATCCCTTCAAGCTCCCCACTTATTTGGGGTCTTTTCTCGAGAGGCATCTGTGCTGAAAGTCTCCTCTGCCCAGCAACACCAGGAATGACACGGCTGCCAAGACTTTCTGGAGTGCCTGCTTAGGGGGAGAAGGGAGGAAGATGTTGGGGACTGCTCAGGTGACAGTTTGAACTTCCTAGACAAGTTCCAGGAGCTATTTGGATGCGTGGTATACATGGTGCAGCTTTTACTCTGTGGCAACCTCCTATTGTCTGTTGTGGACAATAGTGTGAGGCCCTAGGGTATGGCAGCTAGCCTAGGAAGACCACCAGAATAGGTAAGTGTATGAATTTCTTAGGGCTTCTGTAACAAAGCCTGCCCTGGATGGCTTAAACAATAGGAATTTATTGACTCACCATTCAGGAGGTCAGAAGTCCTAAGTCAAGGTGTTGGTAGGGCCAGGCTCTATCTGAAGATGCTAGGGAAGGAACTGTCTTGTGCCTTTCTCTTAGCTTCTGGAAGCTTGAGGTGTTCCTTAGCTTGTACATGCATATGCCAATCTTCCTTCTTCACATGGTATTCCCCATCTCTGTGAATGTCCGCCTGTGTCTAAATTTCCCCAGTCATATTGGATTAGGGCCCACCCTCGTGACCACATTTTAACTTGATTACCTCTGTAAAGATACTATTTCCAACAAAGATCACATTCGGAGGTACTGGGGGTTGGGACTTTAACATGTTTATTTTTGAGGGATACAAATGAACCCATAACAGGAAGGAAAGACACTGAGGATCCATAACTCCACATGCCCACTATGTGCAGGGCAGGCTCTGTGCAAATATGCAATCAGTTCTTTTCAGGGTTAGAATGGATAGGGCAGGACCATCAAGTGGGGTCTTTGTCTCAACAAGAGTGATGGCCAAGGAGAAAGTTGTCTTGCCTTCCTTGTCTCCATCCAACTCTTATTGGTTTCTATATGACTCCTACCTCTCTCTTTCATCAATTTTGGGAGTTTCTGAGAGCTGAATAGAGGAAGCAACACAGCAGGAGCCCACCTAATAGCGAACAGAGGGAAGTGCTGGAGGTCTAGGGAAGCAGAGGTGGAGGTAAGTGGGAAGGAGTGGGATGGCCAGGAAGAGTCAGCGAGGGGAGCACCAGATTGGTAGAGACTGTGGAAAATTGTTCGGCAGTTGTTTGGTTGGTCCTTGTTCCAACTCCATCACTAGGTTGCATGCCTTTGGCCTAAGCACTTCTCTGGACCTTGGCTTCTCCATGGATAAGATTGGGAGGTGATGGTTGCTGCCTAGGATACTCTTTTTGGCCAAAACACAGTTCTCAGAGCCTAATGTTTAGAATAGTGAATGATGTTGGCCTGGGACCCCTGCAGAAAGTGCAGCCCCTCTTCCTTTGGAAACATCTGAGGGTCACCCTCTCTACAGGGTCACCCAGCACCCATCTGGTGCCCTGCCTGTGCCTCTTTAAATGACTCTACCTTCTCTCCCTCCTGACTCTTGTTTCTTTCCACATGTAAGCTTGCTACTCCTTTTCATGATCCCCGTTATTCTTGGACTCCTCACATCTGTGTTTGATCCTTGTCAGCTCTGGGAGGCTGTGCCAAGCTTCTTGACTACAGCCCATGACTGCCTGGGCCATGCACTGGGAGTTAGCGGGAAGGCGAGAGGATAAGCCTGGATGGGGGACAGAGTGCCTGGGCCTGGCCTCCAGCTTTGACTCCAGAAGCTCTGTCCTATAGATTAAATGAATCTTTGAGCTGTTAGCTTGAAAATAAAAAGACATTTCAAAGTGAGAGGCAGCAAGTATTTATTTGAGATTAGAGGAATAGCTGTTCGTGCAGCACTGATTTTGGCAGAAGCCCAGGGTTCTGATTAGGAGACAAAGACAAGGGGTGTTTATGAGAAGAGGAAAGGGACCAATGACATCAATAGAAGGAAGGCATTTCTATTGGTGCAGTAACATGATATAGTGATGTTAATTCTAAACAATGTTTTAAATTCTCAGTCCAGTAGTTTTCAGTCCCTTTGTCATAAAAACTGCTTTCTCGTTATCTTTACAAACAATTCTTCAGGACACAATGTCAGAAGCTTATTTTGCCCTGTTATCATACTACAAGATTTGAGGTGTAAGACAGGCCAGGCAGTTCCTCTGGGGTGGCAGCTCTGGCTCCATTTTAAAGTGTCTGTTTATATTATTGTTTAAGGGGCTATGTTCATCTGCTCACCTGGCCTCAATATCCCTCACCACCTCCCCTGCCCCACACACATTGCCCCTATATTGAAAGGAGCCCAAACCCTTCTCATGCCATTGCATTTAGCCTCCCTGCACCCTGGATGCTGCAAGGCCAAGGTCTGTACCCTGTTTATCCAGGTAATGGAGAAGGCCAGGTGAGGTAGGTGTGGCTTCTGGAGGTGGACTTCCTTGCTCAGGGGCACTCAGCTAAACTGCAGACACACTGCTGACTCAAAGACACTACCTGCCATAGAGGGCACTGGCTCTGTCCATCTGTTTACAGAAGCCCCTTTTATTATGAACAGCGACAGTGAAGAATGATCAGGGAGGAGTGTTGGGAATGAGGGTGAGTGGTTAGAATCAGATAGTTGAGGGAGTCTAGGAAAACAGGATCAGCTCTGGTCGCTGCGGGTCATAGTGGCTCACCCCAGACTGGGTGAGCTTCACTGCCATGAAAGCCAGTAGAGAGAAAGGGGGGTGTGATCCACTGCAGGGTAGGAGAGCTGTATGCTTAGGGATGACTTTTTCCTTCAAGTGTCCTAGGAGTTCCTGATCAGTGGGTGGGCTTTAGGAACATTGTCGTCAGTTGTCATTTTGCACTGGGTGGTCCTTAGTGGTGCGGGATGCACTGCAAGCATTAAATATCCTTCTTCCAGTTAATATGACAACCAGGAGCGCCCCCACACATTTCCAAATGCCCTTTAGTAGGCCCAGTACCAGCCCTTTTTGAGACTCACATAGCCCAATATTGATTAAATGAGTGAAAAAAAACACACAACACACAAAAACCTCCCTTTATGATTTTGTAATTCCCTTCAGCTTCCTTTCCTCACTCTAGAACATGGGGGGCTGGAAGGTGTTTCTGTCCCCTTCAGCCCCCAGTGGAGCAGTGTCAAAGTTATTTAATCCACCTTCCTGCTATGGGGCCAGCTGCACCCACTTCCTTAGGCAGGGCCATCACTGGTTCTTCAGAGCACTCTCTGGGCTGAGGTGGTCCTTGTGTTTCTGTTTGGCTTGTGAGCTCTGGGACCCCCACCTCCATCTCCAACCCTCCCCTTGGAGCAGCAACTCAGGGTCCTAGCTCTGGTATCAATCTGCTCCTTGTGAGACTATTGCAGGGGAGGCTTGTGTAAGATTCTCTTCTACAGCTCAGCGGAGATGTATGATGAGGACCAGATTCTGTTTCTGAGCTCTGGTAGTTGCCAAGATTTTTACCAGGCTTCCTGGAACCTGCCTGTGCTTCCTTAGGTCTAGTGAGTAGAACCCAGGTTCATCAGACCCTGAATGATTGCTCTGCTAGCAGCATAGGTGTGCTGAGTGTCCCACCGCTACCCATCCAGGAGGGTCTCTGCCTGGGTTTGCTTACCTGCAAAAGGAGAAAATGATCATCTTGTTACTTTTTCTGCACAGGCAGAAAATTAGAACAGAGAAGAAATATTTAGAAAGTGCTTTGAAGTCTAGAGAGAACAGGACCTTTGTAAGTTCATGGTATTTTAGGATTCGAGGAATGCAGGGTCAGAGGTTAGAAATTGATCTAGTCCCATCGTGTCATTGCCAGGAAGTTCTGAGGATCTGTGAGCTGGAGGCATCTGCTGTTCTTCTGACACCCTGGGATGATGTCATTCCAGCCCCTACCTTTATTTTCTCCTCTTCTCAGCCAAACTTCCTTTCTGGAGACTTCATGTCCACAATTTCTATTTAATGCTCAAACTCCTTATATTCTGGTTCCCACCATGGTCATGCCACAGAGCCTTCTGTGGCCTGTGGTCAGTCACCATGGCACTAACCCAGTGAAGAGAGCCAGCTTCATCCTGCTTGCCCTTGGAGGACCTTTTTCATGTCTTATTTCTTAAAATTCTCCCTTCCCTTGATTAGTTATGGTCCTGCTTTTGATCCTATCTCTGTAGCACTGTCTGCCCACTTTTTTTAAAATAATATATTTTATTGATTTTTACAGAGAGGAAGGGAGAGGGATAGAAAGTTAGAAACATCGATGAGAGAGAGACATCGATCAGCCGCCTCCTGCACAACCCCTACTGGAGTTGTGCCCGCAAGCAAGGTACATGCCCCCGACCGGAATTGAACCTGGGACCTTTCAGTCTGCAGACCGATGCTCTGTCCACTGAGCCAAACTGGTCTCGGCTGCCCACTTTTCTTAGCTGACTTTTTCTCCTCCACCTGCTCCTGCCTCTCCTCTCTCCACAAACTCTCTATAGCCAATGCCAAGCATTCCAGTGGTCTCCTGTATCTGTCTGAGGCTGACTCCTGCGCACATATGTACTTTCTCTTAACTCACAAGCCCATATAGCCAGCTGTCTGATGACATGCTACCAAAATGTCTTATGGATACCTAAACATCAGTATGTCCCAAATTGAACAGGTCTACTCTGTGCCCCAAATCTACTCTACCTCCCAGAGAATATTCTCCATCATTCCCCAGCTTAAAAAAAAATGGAACCACCTCCTGCTGCATTTGGTCAAATCAGAAGCTGGGAGTCATCCTCATCATGTGCCACTCTCTTATTCCCCACAATCAGACAACCTCCAAGTCTAAGTCCTCCTAATTTTAACTCCTAAACATCTCTTGAGTTTATCCATATTTGCCCCTAATAAAAACTACCTCATCTCTTGCTATTCTACACACCTTGCAAAGCTAATGAGGTCATTTTTCTACTTGAAATTGTATAATGGTTTCCTCTCTTTCTCTCCTATCCCCACCTCCACACCCCTCTTCTTTCTTTCCCTCTCTTTCCTCAGCCATATTGGATTTTGTTGTTTCCCAGAATACACAATGTACCTTCTTGCCTCTGAGCCCACATATTTAGGTATTTGTTCCTATTATCTGTAACAATATCTTTCTGCTCTCACCTCACCCCATGCCTCTTGCCTGACTCTTATCACCTCTCAGGGCTCAGCTTAAAATCACTTCCTTTGGGAGATTGCTTCTAATTCTCTGTCATATGCCAAGGCTCCCTGCTACGTGCTTCCACAGCACCTTGTTCTTTCCCTCTCACACAACATTTCTTAGTCTAACTACTGATTCAACCCCTTTCTTACTATATTATAGACTTCTTTTCTAAAAAATATTTTTTATTGATTTCAGGGAGGAAGGGAGAGAAGGAGAGAGGTAGAAACATCAATGATTAGAGAGGATCATTGATCGGCTGCCTCCTGCATGCCTCCTACTGGGTGGGAATTGAGCCCACAGCCTAGGCATGTGGTGACCTCTTATTCATAGGTCAACAGTCAACCACTGAGAACACAGGCTGGGCTAGACTATAGACTTCTTGAGGGCAGAAACTATATTCCTGCTCTTTCCCAGCATTATTTCCAGTCACAACTGGCCCAGTATCTGGCTTAAAATAAACAGTCAATAAATAGCTGTTAAATGAATGGATGAGTGAACAAAAGGTGTTTGCCCAGCAAAAAGTTGGAATAGTATCAAAGAGCAGGGCTGGAATTAAGAAAAAAGTTTCCTCAGGGTGGCATTAGGAATTCCCAGAACAGGTGACTAACCCTCATTCACTTTGGCAAACATTTATTCAATGCCACACAACCAGGTAAAAAATTGAATTAGGTTTAATCCCTTCCCACAAAGAACTTATTCCTTCTTTGAAAGACTCTTAAAACAATCTCTGAAATGATTTTTGAAAGGTAGACGAACTGGTCCTTTCTTCTCAGTGACCAATGATATAAAAAATGGGAGCATGTACACACACACACACACACACACACACACACACACACACACATGCATACTCAGAGACATCATGCTCACACACATGGACATGCCCACGCCCTTCTATTATAAGATGGTAACTCATGTTTCAGTTTGGGCTCTTGGCATGCCATGGACAATCCCCTTAGTCTTAGATCTGGCGAAGCAAACGTGACTGCTATAGTGAAGTTTGCAGCTCCATCTTTGTTGATTTCCTTTACGTCCTCATTTCTCATTTACTGCTACCACACTCTCATTCATCCCAGAGTTAACACCTGACTTTGCTCCCCCAAAACTAGCTTTCTCCTTTCTGTGCTAAGAGTTCATCTTTTCTTCTTCTCGTGGGTTCTCAGATGGGATGAAGTCAGAGGATGGAGACTGATCACACCCTTCCTCATTGACCCCAATTCAATTTCTTGGCAGTTACCCAGAGGCATCAGTTCTTGATGGTGGAGGATCATCTGAAAAGAAGCCTTGGGAAGCTCAAGGCTCAGTGCCTGCCCCAAGTCCTTCCATTAAAGACATGTCTGTCCTTTCCTTTCAAAGACAGTGCTGTTATTCCCTTAAAATGACACACAGCACTGGTTTCTGCCCTTCACACCCCGGCAAAAGGCTATTTCCTGGAGGCTTTATAAGTGACCCCATCCTCTTTAGGGCTGTTTTCATTTTTAATTATCTTTAGGGAGGAACATACTAGTATGTATTGGACTTTTGCCTGGCTGTAAATTTCATTTTTATTTCTTTACACCTGTGGTTGCAATATGAGAAAAAAGACCAGAGCTCAGCTGATGTTCCAGACATAGGTTATCTAGGTGCTGTGGCTCTAGTTTCCCAGAAGGGGCTGTGTTCTTAGAGCAGATTTCATCAGCGGAGCCTTTGAGCGGATGCATTTCTTCAGCTGCCTTCTCTTCGGGGGTCTCTGGCCTTTAATTCTTTCTTCTGCTCAGTCACATGAGCTCAGTCTGCATGCTGGGTTCACATATTTAAGTCTGATGTTAAAATGATATTTGATTAGCCATTCCAGATGCTCATTCCAATTGTAATTTGTCCTAAGGGGCCAGCTTATCCTCCAGCTTTTTTCCTTTTTCTGATCCCACCTGTGAGCTTCCCCCAAGGGACCTCACAGAAGCAGAATTGGTCCTAGTTTTGTCCCTTTGTTACCATAATGCCAACCATCAGAGGGATTTTTCTATCATGATATGTTCCTTTCTAACTTGGCGATGCCAGTGCTTGGAATCTAATGGATACACATTTCCTCCCAAGACCTGAGACACCTTCCCACGGACAGCAAAAGAGGGCGAGGTCAGTGCTAGCACCCCGCCCCAGATTTTACCTCATTCTTCCCTTTCTACAATAAACTGGATCAGAACCAGCAGCCCTATAGGAATACATTTCTTTGCCTCAAAACCAGGCCCCAGAGAGCATTTGAATCCTTGGCAGAGAGGTCTAGGCTTAATTAATTTTTCTCTTTTTTTCCCTCTGAATCTCTTGGATGTGCATACTCACATTCATGTACAATCGGGTGCATAAAAATTTTAATGGCAGGTGGTGTTAGCAGTTCTTTTCTTCCTGAAACAGACCAAGGTTTTTCCATCTGGACTTTTTAGCAGGACCTAAGAATATTGACTTTCTAACCATTTGGATATGGGTGGAGTGAATGGAATGGGAATGGGGAGAAGCTTCAAGGGGGAAATATGCTTATATATAAATCACATGTGAAGGGGGTTTTGAAGTCATTATTGCTTCAGGATGTGTGAACCATAATTATTTTTTAAGGTCCTGATTTGCCCAATGAGCATTTCCCAGGGTTGCTGCTCCAAGCATGACGTCTTTGCTGTCAGGGGGTCCGGTCTGGTCTGATAGGAGTTTAATCGCTTTAAAGGGGTCTCATGGTGGGATCTGGTTTCTCCAGGTCCTCAGCTGCGGTCAGTCCTGCCTGCAGCTTAGCATCCAAATGACTGCGATGATTAAGACAATGGAGTTCAAATGAAGAAGAGACATTTCCCCCACTCTTTCCCCTTTTATTTCTTTTTAATGGTTGGCTGCACAAGGCAGTAAATCACTTTTAGGCTGCAGGGCTATTGGCCATTAAACTTGCTCTTTGCTTTCCTCAGTTCTCTGTCAAAACAGGCAGCACTCTTTTGCCTGAACTCTGAAAGTGACTTCTCAGCTGTCTACGCTCAGTCTTTTGACTCCTGAGCCTGATCCTGCCTTCTCACCACCCTCCTTCTATGTCTTCATGCTCCCGACATTTCTTGACTCCATTCCTCATGCTCCGTCAGCTGCAGCCCTTGGTCAGTAATGGTTATTCCAGGGAATAGTTGTCAAGCATCATGTCAAACATTCCCCTTTTGTTTTGAGAGTGATTTCTATCCTCAAAGGGCCTTTCAGGATAAGAGGAGGGTCAAACTGGGGCAGCTTACAGGAAGAAGCCCTTAGAAGGGAAGTCTGCATCCACATGCCACAGTGACCCAAGACTTATTTTTTTGGGTTAGCGACATTAGAAGAAATGTGGGAAACTTGGGGAAAATATTTGAAAATAATGTTGAAAATATTTGAGAGATCTGTGTATGGGGGGACTTTAAAAGGACATGGTAGAAAATGCGATTTGTTATATAACTTTATAATAGGGTAACCTGTTCTTTCACTGAAGTATAATTTAGTGCAGGGATGACAAATAAGTTCAGCATATGTACTGACATTCTTCATTTTTCCCCCATAGCAGACATCACTAATCAATCATAGCACTTATTCCCACTGAGCTTTACCATGCCTTTGAATCCTCAACACAGATCTCCAGGTAGCCATATATATCAATCAATTGAATTTGGAACTTAGGTTGAAACCCATTTGCCACTTCTAGTTTAATAGAAAGAGCATTCAGGTTAGTCAGAATACCTGAACTCTAACCCCTGACTTACTACCTATTAGTAATTAATTATTAGTGATTATCTAGTCTGAGTTTCCTCCTCTCTGTTAAGAAAACAATGCTTAACGCAGAGGTCTAAAGTGAGTAAGTAAGATAACAAATATAACACATGTGGTAGCACATTGTAAGTTGCACAATGATGGAAAATATGTATGTGAAGTGGCAGACACATTGTGCCTCTTCTGCCCCCCAAAACAATAAAAGAGACTTTTTCACCCTCACTGCTTCTTTTAATGTCCTCAATGAAGGCAGATGGAAAACAGCTGGGTCCTCTAAATCTACCTCATTTTAACTTCACATTCTTAACACTCTTACTACATCTCTTTCTCACAAACAAATAAAATGCTCCATCGTTACCCTGAGAGAACAGAGTTAACACCTACATGTTAGGACGTGACACATTGCAAGTATAGACTGTGCCAACATCAGGCCTGTTTTAGTACATGGCTCTCCAGAGCATCTTCATATGACTGGGGAAAGTCCTCTCAGAGACCTGAGGAGACATCTTTGTACAACTTGTTTCCACTGGTGTGATGACAGAGATGTGGGTTGATGTGGAGGTGGTAGGACAGGCTTTTGGGGGAAGAGGTTTTGCTGTCGTGCATCTCATTCCAAGGTAAAAAGATTGGAGAGGGGTGTACAGGGCATCTCCAGAAATGCCTTCTACAAGATGATGTCAGACTGTCATTGGACCTCGCGTCTAGACTGGGAAGGTGTTATTTTCAGAACGGCAACCTCAGGGAACATTCTTTGAACGAATTGAATCCTTAGTATCATAAATTTACACATCCTGCACCATCAATGACTTCAAATGCCTTTCTCAAAGTGTTTTTATAATGCCTTTCGTAAACAAACATATATGTAGTGCGTTTTATTATTGCACTTTCTGTCCTATTGATATGCACTGAAAATGCCAAGCTGACTAGATCTTTTCCAGTTGGCTTCAAATTCTTCTTGGACTTTGTCTTGCTATTCCTTCCACTCAGTTGTGGGCACCTTATGCCAAAGATTAGTCAAGGGCATCATGTCCTTTCCTCTAGACCCAGAAAATTGCATCAGTTCGAGATTCAGTTTTATTAAGCAAATATATTGTGATCACTTGAAGTGTGTGCTAGACAATATAGGAGATATTGAAAGGTATAAAACATAGTCCCTGCCTTTCCACATCTCAAAACCTGTCATGAGGGAATAAACAAATATACAAAGAACAAGGCAAACTACTAGTAAAAGGTCTACAAAAGAGATCATCAAATACCGGGAAGTTCCAAGGAAGCAGATCCCAAAAGGCTTCATGGAGGAGGTAGGGATTATAGCATTTGAGATCAGTCTAGCATCAGGACTTGAGAAGGATAGGCAAGGATGGTTGAGGGTAGGACAGTAGGGCCGGCTATGAGATAAAGAGCCCTAAAAGGTAAAGATTGCTATGAGAATGGATTTATATAAGGGACATGGACTAAAAGACAGGACTTTTTCTTTTGTTGATATTGGGTTTTAGAAACGTAACTCTGGAGTGTATGGGTATGCAAAGGAGTCATTGTGGGATCTTGGCAGGTCTGTGGAATGTTGGACAACTGCACAGCTGACTCAAGCCTCTTTCCTTTATAGTACACCACTGGGGCACCGACTTGCTGTGAGAACTCAACCAAGTTGCTGCCTCTCTCTGGGCCTCCGTGTCCATACCTTTAAAATCAGGAGGTTGAGTTAGCTCATTCTAGATCAGTCACCTATGATTTTGTGATGACAATGATAATGATGGTGGTGGTGGTGAAAAGGTGATAGGTTTATTTACTTATTTGTTTGTCATGCCTCTTTGAGACAGAATGGGAACAAAGTGGTCTCTGTTTCCATATGCAAGGAGAAGTCAGGGGTTCAGTCAGGGCTTGGTCTGAGCTCGATCTGAGCTGTGTTATATCTATCTGCTGCACAGGCACGATAGTTAGTTGGGCTCCTTCCCACTGGAATCCCCAGCAGGTTCTTCATCACAGGGCTACCAGGAAACACTTGGAATTTCAGCTGAGTTCAGCACACACTTTTCTTCTTTAGTATAGTTGGCAAGCAATATTATATTAGTTTCAGGTGTACAACATAGTGATTCAACATTCATATACCTTACTTTGTGATCACCATGGTTAGTCTAGTAATCATCTGTCCCTGTACAAAGTTATTATGATATTATTGACTCTATTTCCTGTGCTATACACATCCCATGACTTACTTATTTTATAACTGGCACTTAGTACCTCTTAATCTCTTTCACCTTTTTTTACCCATCCCCCTATGCCCCTCCCCTCTGGCAACCATTAGTTGTTTTTTTTCTGTTTCTATGAGTCTGTTTCTGTTTTGTTTTCAGCAAATAATTTTTGGCCAGCTTGTGCCAAGAATTGTGCTGGGGTTGTATGGGATGTAAAGGGTCCTGCTGATATCAAGGCTAATAAGAAGACATGGAGGGAGCAGTGTTTCCCAGACCTAGTACTTCCTAGAGTTACCATGGAGGATTTTTTAAAATGTAGATTCCTGGGCTCCATCCCTTGATGACATTGATTTACTAAGCCTAGGGTAGAGCCTGAAAATCTGTAATATGCAATATTAACTGCTCCTAAATGGTTGTGATGCTGGGCCATGTTCAGGGAGCTCTGATCCAAGGAAGACTGTAAGTCATCACTATTCAGAATGACTGTGTTCTACCTTATTTATATTTATTTTAATTTATTGAATATTTATTGGTTTTTGTCTTATGGGCTTGATATAGATATCTATGCCCCAGGGGTGGGGGAATGGAGATGGAGAATACAAGTCAGAACATGGTAAGATTTCCACTTCTGAGCACCCACACAAGTTATAGCTTCATTAGGAAGATAAGTCATTCACATATGAAATGATGTCATTGTCATCTTCTTTTTCTTCAGTATTTATGTAAGACTCACATTTCATCCACTGAGACTAGAAAGGACCCCTTAAGTTGCACAGGTCAGGTATTATTATCTTAGGCTCAGAGAGATGAATCAATACGTCCAAACTTACAGGAGTAGCAAGTGGAAGACCAGGCCTCAAAGCAAAGCTCATGCCCTCGGTCCAAGGCCACCCTCTACTCCATGCTAAGTGAGAAGTGTCCCCTCCCTCCAAGAGTGGTGGATTTTTGGAACTGGGAGAGGCCTATGTGGGCTGGGTATGCTGGGGACAGCTGCATGGGGAGCCGGAATCAAGGTGGCAGATAACTCAGGCTGGAGCTTGTTGCCAAGAGCAGGGCAGCTGGCACAGCTTTGATCTGGAAGGATTCCTACTGCTGAGAATGACAGCTTTTTTATATCTACTTTCTAAGGTAGTAATGCCATGACAACCTGTGTTTATGTTATTTCATCAGCACAGAATTCACAGGAAGCAGAAAGAAGGCAGAGTTTAGTATCCAGAACTTTACCAATGGGAAAACTAAGGTGGAAGGTAGGGATTTTCCTAAATGAATGTGACTACTATTTATTGAATGCCTACTATGTGCCAGGCACTAGGCACACTGGACATTAATAATGAAATGCCTCATATTCCCCATAACTTCTCTGTGAGGTAGGCATCATAAGCCTAATTTTACAGCTGGGAAAATTGAGGCTTACCAAAATTATGTGATTTACTCACAGTCAGACTACTAGGAGGTTGGAGAACAAGCCTTTGTGTGGGGGTTTCTCTGATTTCCCAGTATACCCTCTTGCATCAAAAGCCCCAACTGCCAAACTCTCTTATTAAAGTTGAATCCCCTGAGTCCCAGGCTAGTGACCTTACCAAGTTCATCAATGCAACCTCAGCAGTAGCAGTAACAACAAAGGCTTGGCCTTTCTCACACGGCAGTCTACATGCTTATCTAATAGGAACCACGCACCAGGAATGGCTACTCAAGGAGCATTTCCACAAGACTCTTCTCTTCTTCTCTCTGTGGAGGCTCATAGAGATGACAGGAATTGCTCAAGTGGCAGAGTCAGGACCAAAGGACAGGTCTCTTGACCCCGCTGTTCTTGTACTATACATGGATTAGCCTCTCTAAAAAATGCTGAGTATTCTAAGGTATCACTGGCTAGAAGTGGGGGCCTGGATGAGATCTGTATCCCAGGGTACATGCTTCAGCCCCTAATCTGAGCTGCCTGTAACCCGTCTCAGGACAGGTCCAGACTAAAGCTTTGCACATCTTTGAAGCAAGCTCCACTGTCCCCTCAATATCACACCTAGCACGCCCTTCTTGAAAAGCTAGCCCAACTCTGTTCTGCTGGTGCCTATGATGGATGCACCTTGGTGTGGGCAGCTCTCTATATTCAGCTTCAGTGCTGTCCCCGGTGTCTACACGAAACTGGGCCTGTCTTGTTTGATGCAGTTGAGTTCTAAAGCCAGCCTGCAAGGATAATGCCAGAAGAATGTGCTGCCAGCCCCCGGAGTGTCTTTTACAACTGCTTGTTCCCTCGTAATTCTTCTGACAAATTCTCCTTTTGATCTAGACTTTCCTAGGCATTGATTCATTCCAGAAGTGATGTGTGTGCTTGAGGGGGATCTGGAAAAGGTGAAAGAGAGGAGATGGGGCCTCTAAATCTGCTCAGATGTAGTAGAGAAATATGTTTAGGAACTACTTATTGCCTACTCATCGAATTGTTATTTGCTTTTTTTTTCTTCCTGGGTAGAGTCTCCTGTTCAGACTTGAACATGAAAATTCCTCCACTTCAGAATGAACAGGCCAGAAATGCTGCAGGTTGGGATTCCCCAAGAGGACTGGCAACCATCTGCCCCAGGCCCAACAAGGGAACCTGAACTCCCTGTACTTTTGTTTGTTTTGTCCAAGGGAAGGATGGGGGAAGACAGAGAAAAGAAAGGGACTACCCCTAGAAGTTTTCCTGCACACTTTGGGAACATTGGGAAGAAAATTAGGAGAAGCTGATCCTGTGATCTTCATCAGACCTTTCCTTCTCTTCCTCTCATAACCTCAGTGATGGGAATGATTGCATTGAAAGAAAAGAGTTTTGTTCTCTCTAATGTGGCCATCCTAGTGCCTAGGAGGAGAGGTCTTCAGTATGGTGCTTGTTCTTCCTCCATATTTAACTTGCCATCTACCCTTAAGTGTCTTCTGTGATTTAATTGATCTATTGAGGGTTACAAAAATATAAAAATAGCACAATTAAGAAAATAACAGGTAGAAATGTATTTGATTGGGTGTGCAAAACCCAGTTCCCCCTTGATCATTACCTGGCTGTGTGACCTTGACAGCTCACTGAGCATTTTGGTCCTTAGTTCCAAGGGTGAGGAGCAGACCAAAATCTAAGTTCCTCTGAGTGCTAAAACTCTACTCTTCTGTGATTACTATTTTTAGTGCCGCCATCATTTCAAATCAAGTCCTTAGGGAGATCCCCCAGGTGAGCATGTCCTTGTGTTGTGTCTGAGAGGTTTTGTCATTCAGTCAAGTCTGGGGTCATTTGCAGCTGCTAGTGGCTTTGACTGTCCTAGAAGGGTGGAATTTGGAATTTGGCATTTTCTTCTCTAAGGGATTGGCCAAACGCCAGATTCTTCCGTCTCCCGACTCTCACCCTTCCGCAAATGATTGTGTCTAAGAAGATTCTTTTGATGCAGCCTGCTAGACCTGTGCATTAATCTTGCATCTTTGAAACCTACTCATGATGAATATCCATCCTTGAATTCTGACAGTTAGAGATGAGATACATTTCACCGCTCAGTTATCAAATTGGAGTGAATTTATTTCCCAGTTCACGACAGCAGAGGGATATATAGGCAGGCCCTTATTCCCTGCCTTTCCTGTTCTCCTCTTCCCTGCCTGCCCACATTCCCCTTTGTCCCATCATGCCTTTGGTCCCTTGGATTTATTATACTGTACACATGTTACACACTTGCTAGTGGAGTGGTGATTCTTTTCCATTTCACTTTCTCAAACTCAGCCATAAAGCAACTTTGCCTGCTCTGCTCCCAACCTCCCCGAATCAGTCACCCACCCCCCATAGTTTTCCTCTGATGAGATTTCCTCTCTGAGGGAATATTATGGTCCTGTTCTCTGTTCCCAAACAAATTCCCCTGGTTCTTGAAATCTGGTTTCAATCAACATAATCACAGTCTGTTCAGTGATATCAACTCTGCCTTGATTTGTTCATGTAATTCACTCTGTGTCCTCCACCTCTCGGGCTGTTTTATATACACACTTAAGAGCATATATATATATGTATATATTACATATAATGTATGTCTATTATGTATTGAAAGAGAGACACATTTTTCATCATGCCTGTAATTTCTTTTTATCTTTCTCTAAATCAGCATCTTACTGCACATCACCTACACCCATTCATCTGAAAACTCTAGGGCAGTGGTCGGCAAACTGCGGTTTGCTCTGTTGACTAATGAGTTTGCCGACCACTGCTCTAGGGGCTTTTTGATCTTTTTAAGAACAGCTATCTAAATCTGGGTCAAAAACTAGTTATAAACTGAGAGCAGATATCTTTTATCACTCATCATAAATCTCATCCACATAATGGGTGTAGTGAAGAGTGAGGTTGGCGGTTTGCTTCTCTACATCTTATTCATGCCATGGTGTTTTCTCTTCACTCAGTTTTCATTCTCACCCTGTTGTAACTTCTTTCTTTTAACAGGAGGGAAAGATAGGAAGTGGCCCTGGGGAAGCTCTGACACACAGAGGCCATAGAAGACAGCATAATTAAGAAATTGGAATTGGCAACTTAGTCATAGAATCTGTATACTCACCTATACTGAATCTTGCTAGCCTGATAATTATGCTGCTCTGGTTAGGCCCAAAGATGGGGAAGCAAGCACTATTCTAAGTGATAGTGAAACCCCACCCCCAACCTGTTGGATCATTAACACTCATCACCTCATCAGAGCGGGTAGATACCACCTGGAATAGAGAAATCAGTTGACCTCCTGAATGGATTTTATAAATTTGTAACAATTCTGGGAAGTGGTGGCTTTCATGTTCAGAGTCAGGCACTTAAGAAACATTTTTTGTGACTTCTGAAAAATTCTAGGTAACAAAAGAGTAATATGAAAATTGACCATACCTCCACCAGCCATGCCCACCAGACAATCAGAAGGAGTATTCAAATTAACCCAACCAAAATGGCTACGAGAGCAAGAGGGAGGCTTGTGTTGCCCTTGGCAATGGAGGAAGCCAAGCTTTCCACACACCCTGGCTGGCAGGCCTCTGCTTAAGGCAACAAAGTTTCAATGGCTATGCAGGCAGAAGGCTTGGCTCCACTCCAGGCTACACAGTTTCAATTGTAGAAGATAAATAAATACCAAATACCAGGGCCTCTGCTTGTATTGCCTGGGGGGCATGGCTGGCCTGCAAACCACCACAGGCCCCTTGCTCAGGCCACCACACCCCAAGAGAACACCCACTCTGATCCAGGACATCCTTCAGGGCAAACCAGTTGGCCTCCACCCATGCACCAGGCCTCTATCCTATCTAATAAAAGAGTAACTGTCTTTTATTGACTGTCACTCCAACACACAAGATGACTGCCCCCATGTGGTCAAAAGATCCCGCCCCCATGTGGACACAAGATGGCCACCACAAGATGGCCAGCAGGGGAGGGCAGTTGGCAGGAACCAGGACTGCAAGGGAGGGCAGTTGGGGGTGATCAAGCCTGGAGGGGAGGGCAGTTGGGGGTGACCAGGCTGGCAGAGGAGTAAAGTTGGGGGTGCCTGGACCTGCAAGGAAGGGCAGTTGTGGGGACCCAGGCCTGCAGGAGAGGGCAGTTAGGGGTGACCAGGTCCACAGGAGAGGGCAGTTAGGGGCAAACAGGCTGGTAGGGGAGCAGTTAGGCATCAATCAGGCTGGCAGGGGAGTGATTAGGGGGTGATCAGGCTGGCAGGCAGAAACAGTTAGAGGTAATCAGGAAGGCAGGCAGGCAAGCAGTTGGGAGCCAGAAGTCCTGGATTGTGAGAGGGATGTCTGACTGTGAAAGGGTGGTCGGACATCCCTCAAGGGGTCCCAGATTTGAGAAGGTGTAGGCTGGCCTGAAGGACACGACCCGTCCCCCCAACCCCCATGCACGAATTTCATGCACCCGGCCTCTAGTTAACTTTATAATAGCCACAGGGTAGAGGGGTGAGAGCATAAGGACATGAGAACCACTTTCCCCAACAGCAAGCTAGGAGGGGAGGGATGAGGGCAGAGCATAGACCTGCTCCATGGAGGGAGTCAGGGAGAGACCTGAGAGTGCAGCATCCTAGAAGAGGAAGAAGGTGCATTGGGAGGCACTTGGCGGTGGGGTCAGTGATGCTCCCTGTGGTGCAGTGATTGTGGTATAGTACTCAGGATAACAGGGGAACTTGCACATTATCACTTAACTATAGGCCATGGATGAATGTAGAATCAGATCGGATTTTATAATTTAATTAGAGGCCTGATGTATGAAATTCGTGCAAGTGAAGGCCTCCACTGCCCTGGCAGCTGCCTCAGCCCTTGCAGCTGCAGCTTTATCCAGAAGGTCATCCAGGTGGTCAGTCCACTGTTGGGCCATTCAGTCGATTTGTATATTATGCTTTTATTATTATAGATTTTTATAATTAATCTACAACAAACCCTGACCAGGAAGGCAAAATGTCAAAACACTGGCCAAACCTTTCTTGAAAGTCACAATCTAATTGGAAGTGTGTCTTACATTCCAAAATAACATAAAAATAACTTTCAAGCCATGCATTTTTTAACATTTAATTTTTAAACATTTGAGATCATTTTAGGCTCATGTCATCCATTTCTTTAATTACCCATGTCTTTAATTAGTGAAACTTCCTATATTAAAAACACACACACACACACACACAACAAAATGAGAACCCCATTTTCCTTTTGCACTGTTACTTATTCATGAGTTCATTTTAGGGGAGACTTCTGGCCTAGAGGTTCTCATGGGGGAAAAAGCATATGGTTAGGGTTCTTCCCCTTCTCTGATATGGGCACGAGAACTCTTGTAACTCCACCAAGAGTAGGATTAACTACCACAAGCTCCGGGAGGCAGTTTCTAGGACATGAAAGTTTTGCAACAGGAAACACCCTCTCACTCTGAGTTTAATTCCTGAATTCTGTGTCATGGTCTGGATGCCGAGGTGGAAGCGGGGACATCTGTGTTCCTAGGCCATTCCACTGGGAGCCCTGCCGTAACTGAGTGAACCATGTCTGCAGTTCCTGTCGATAAACCTCCCCGCCACACATCTGGGCTGTGCCCTCCTCTTTACTTCTGGTCCCAGATGAGCCTACTCTGCCTTCTCCTGGATCCCTGGTGCATTGGCTGAAGAAGGTGGATCAGGGAGGGGCCTAAATGGCTTTCCACACTGTCCTGCTTTCCCCTGCCTCTGCCTATCCTCACTGGCCCAGCAAATTGTAACACCAGAAGACCTAGTGATACCAAAACCAGTTTGGCTCAGTGGATAGTGTCGGCCTATGGACTGAAAGTTCCCAGGTTCAATTCTGGTCAAGGGCATATATCTTGGTTGCGAGCACATCTCCAGTGTGGGGAGTGCAGGAGGCAGCTGATTAATGTCTCTCTCTCTCTCTCTCTCTCTCTCTCTCTCTCTCTCTCTCTCTCTCAATGTTTCTAACTCTCTATCCCTCTCCCTTCCTCTCTGTGAAAAATCAATAAAATATATTAAGAAAAAAAAAAGAAAAAGAAGAAGACCTAGTATTTCTCTCACCTGCAAAGTCCCAGTGCATATGCAGGGCATGGCCTCCAGCCTTGAGGCTCCTCTGCCATAAAATACTGATTATGTGTATGTAGCCCAAATGACTTTTGATAAAGACTATTGTTGTGAAATAAAAAACATGTGTCTCTCAACTGCTGGTATTCATAAAAGCTGGGCATGTTGTTGACACCTATGCCCCCCTTTCCCCACCCTTCCTTCTGGCGACACCAGTGGCAATCAATTTCTTTCCGCCATTCCTGGTCCCCTCTGTCCTCCCCTATTACTAGAGCTTGTAAGAGACATTTTAAATAGTTTACGTATTCATAGTATAGTGAGAAACATGGGCTCACTGACTTTAAGGTTTTTTTCTAGCACTAAAAATTCCTCTGGTTTTTATATATTATTTTGTGGGATATTAATTTGGAGTAGACTACCTCTGGAAACAGCGATTCAAGGGGTTGGGACACCTGGATCCGTACTTCCCATTGTGCCATCAACCAGGGAATGGCCTTAAATGTGTCACTGTCTTTAGTAGGTCTCAGTTTCCTCATCTGCCACACAGAAACAGTATGTGAATTTGTAATAATGCAATCATATATTAGAATTACAAATTGATACTATAATTCAGGAGCCTGACCATATTTGTACTCTGTTCCTACACTGACATTCCAATGAGAACTTTTTGGGTAGACAGCCGGAGAGGCGTCAATGCACAGGGCATGGTCCCTTCCCAGAGGCCTTTTAGAAGGGCCAGCTTCAGTACTGGCAGTGTAATATGTTCATCTCCTCTGATGCCATACTCTGAGGGAGCTCCTGTTGGAGACAAGGAAAGAGTATGGATGGAAAGTGGTGAGAACGGGAAGAATTCTGCTCAAAGAGGCACTGGAAAGAGGAGGGCCTCTGTATAGACATTTGAATTGGTTCACTGGGGACAGATTTATGGATCTCCATGAAACTCAGGAACAGATCTCTTGGCGGAAGTCTCTACTTCCTAGTGGAAGGCAGAAAGTGGGCTGCAGGTGTCCTGGAGGTTTTCTGTTTTTGTGGTGGTCAGAAGGCTGGGAGAGATGGGACATCAACTCCTCAGTGCATTGCATAACCCCTGCAAGTCTGATATACAAGACAGAAAGCCAGCCTGGGGCTTTCTCATGTGGTTTCATGTTGATACCTATGATATCAGAGACCCTGTCCGGAAAGCATCACCTGGCTATAGGTTGTTATTTAGCTATTGGTAAAGTTGCCATCTATACATAATTAGGTTCTTAAGGAGGTTTGAGGTTTATTTATTAATTTGCAATTTCTATGCACAGACTTGATCTTCATGGAATGGGTAAGAATCCTAGGACTATGCTGGTGAAAAAAGTTGAAGGACGATGTGGTGAGGAGGGTGAGCATGATCTGGCCGGTGGTGTACCTGAGCAATCAGGAAAAAGAACAAGAGTCAGAGGACGGGAGATCCATTCCCAGCTCTGTCACTTACTGGCTATTTGCCATTAGACACATCATTTAACCTTCCTAAGAGTCAGCATTCTTACATTTAAAATGATAAATATTGGTCTTCCTATCTCATTGAGCTATTGTAATGGCCAATCTGAAATCTTACAGAACAGTTAAACATTGTTATTATGACATTTGGGACCCTACCACTCCCACTAGCCTTGCCTTTTCTCTTTAGTGATTATTTACTCTTGGTTCCTCTTTCTGGTCAGTTTTATTATTATTATTATTGCTTTCATTTGAACCTGCCTGGGGTGGGAGAGAGGAGGCACTGATTCCCAATGATGTCAGGACTGGGCAGATTCTCAAGCCTGGCTTGACCATTATCATTGGTCACTTTTCCTATTTTCATCTCTTTTCCTCCAGCAGGCCCAGGGACCCTGGGAGGGTGATGTAAAGGAAGAAAGCCAGGGTAGTGGGAAGTGGCAGGGTGAGAGACCACTATTGCCAGGAGTTAGTCTTAGAGCTAGCCTTTTGTTTTCAGTTCTGGAGAATCAGCAATCTCAGATTTTTATATTGATGCAGTATTAATTTATCATTAGAGCTGTTACTCATGAACTTCTTAAGTATAAAAATGTTTCTTTCGGCTAGGAGAGCACTCTCTCTGAGGCTTACTTATAAGGTATATATATATATATTCTTAGGAGGGTCCAGCAGAATTCCTGCTTTATTTCATTCAAAAACTCTTCTTTAACTGCTCTTGCTAAAGGCATGGACCTTCTTGTCACCATGGAGAGTTAAGCCTTCTTTCTCATCTTTTTCCTGCCCAACTCTTTCCAGATTCTTGTTTATCTCCTGGGAGTAAATTCTTTTTCATCCATACCCCTAATTGGTACAACTCATATGACAGGTGCTGTGTTAGGCACTGGGGTTACAAAGATGAATATATATGAGCCTGTAAGGGTTATCAGAAACTATGAAACTCAGTAGTTACCTAGAGCTCTGTGCTGAGCTGATGGAAGGGTCTCCCAGGCTTTGCTCCAGCCTGGACTTGGACTTCACAGCAGTGGGTAAGGAATATTTTAGCCCAACCTTAGTTTTATCTTCATAAGTCTTATTGGGTGCTGGTTTCACTTACTTTTATTTGCAGGTTCTCTGGTCTTGTGCATTCACTTCTATCCCTAGCAATTCCCAATTTAATCCTGATCCTGTGCCAGTGCTGTAGGGGCAGGAAGCCTTGTTGGAGTCATTATGATCTACTGCTAGGCAGGGTGTAAGGGAGAGACTCAGGTGCAGAGGGGTATCAGACTCTGTGCGAGTTCTTCCCCATCTCAGCGCAGGCATCCTTCCATGTGAACCAGAGATCCATCTTCCCCCTGCCTTTCTTTCTAGAGAGGAAACTGTGCTGCTTCTGGGCAGTGGGCCAGGGCTGCTGGAATTGAAATTTTTATTTTCTTTATTGGCATCTGAATTCCCCTTTGCACTTACTAACATGCAATTTCGTATGCGAATTACCCATGTCATCCATCCCAGCACATCCAAAGAGTTCTGCTGCAGACTTTTACATTAGCATCTTCAAATGATCCACCCTACCCACTGTATTGCTCTTTGCTCTGAACAAGTCTCTTTAAAGGTGCAGGTAATCCATATCAAGAGCCTTTGGAGAAGAGTGGGTATGAAGGGAGAGCCAATATCATTATATCAGGACAAAATCACAAGTGGTCACACTTCTTAAAAGGTTCATTCCTTTGATCCAGTGATGTTTCTAGAAGCCTTTTATTGAGTACTGTACTATGAACCAGCTGCCATTATAGATTCTAGGAGACATCAAACACAGAAAGAGAACTTATAGTCTCTGGGAAGATGGACAAGTGAAAGGATGGTTATAAAAGAAGGTAGTAAGAGCTAAGGGGTCATCTTCAGATGGACAAATGGGAATCAGCCAGGTAAGGAGAGTGATGGAGAATATTCCTGGCAAAGCAGGAATCAGGGGAATCCATGCAGAGGTGAGAGCATGTGATGTGTCTGCAGAGCTGAGGACTCCTCCTGGTGGCTGGTGTGCACAGTGTGAAAGGAGAACAGGTAGACGAGGTGCCCAAGAACCAGACTGCAAAGTGTTTCTTGCCAGGCTGAGCAATGTGGCTTTATCTTCAAAGTTTAAAAATAAACAAAACCAGAAATTTATCCAGCTGTAGAGTGACCCAATTAAGCTTAATTTTAGAAAGATCATTCCATTTGAGTGTGGAGAAGAAATGGAAGGGAAGCTGGGAGAGGGCAAAAGTGGGGTTTCAGACACCATCTAAGAATCCATAAAAGTAATTCAGGCAAGAGAGATAGCATAGGCTGTAGAAAAAATTTGGATGGATTTTGAGAACTACGTATAAGGAAGCAGAATCAACTGGGATTAAAGATCAATTTGATATGGGGGCAAGGCATAGAGGAGTCCAGCATGATCTGATAAATGCTGGCACCCTTATCTGACCGAGCAAGCATATGGGGCTGGAGGATGAGCAGGGTTTGGGGGAAGGTGGTGATCTCAGTTTTGGATATAGTACCCTTGAGATGCCTCTGAGACATTCAAGTCAAGATGTGCAATAGGCAGTTGGAACTATGGGCTCAGAGTTAAGGATTGAGGACTGTTCTGGAGATGTGGATATGGGAGTCGTCCACAAATACACACACATAGAGTGCATAAGATTGCATAATCATAAACAGAGATGAAAAGAAAAGGGCAGGGTTTGAGGAAACATTGAAAGAGTGAAAAGGTAAGTACTGGGGCAAAAACCACAAGTGAGTACTATCACAGAGAGCAAGGAGGGAGATTGAGAGGTTAAGAAAGGAAGGACTGCAACACATCTGGCTGATTTTTCAGTGAGGAACTCAGGTGTTCTAGGAGGGGAGTGTCACAAGGAACCTCGTGCTGGTGGTGATGAGGGAAGGGGAGAGCTCTTCTGTTGCAGGGTGGCTGAGGAATTGGAGGTAATGGATACAGGTTCTCTTCTATGAAGCTGGGTTGGGATCAGGTAATTGTCCCTAAAGCAGTGGTTCTCAACCTTTCTAGTGCTGTGACCCTTTAATACAGTTTCTCATGTTGTGGTGACCCCTAACCATAAAATTATTTTTGTTGCTACTTCATAACTGTAATTTTGCTACTGTTAATGAATAGTGATGTAAATGTCTTGTAGAGAGGGTTAAAGGTATGGCTTGGAGAGAGCCTTGTGGGATGGGGCTTTTCAGGAAATGGAAAGGAGTGGGGCAGCCTGTCAGTGTAGGTACTATTACACAAGGTTATGTGACAAGGATGGCTCAGCCACTCTGAGAAAATTATGGCTCACTCAGTGTGGCCACATATCCTGGTTGACCTAGGACAAACCTACTGTGCAGCCTTTACCCCAACAAATGATGAGTGAGGCCCTCCCCCCCTTTATTTTCACATGTGTTCTGTTTGGGTGATAAAGTATCTGGTCATTTCAGTTTATGCATTTGAGTAGATTTGTAGGGAATGTTAGAGAATGAGAAGGAATTCCTACCTAAGGGACTCTTTTTCTATTCCCCGCCCCCGCCCGCCCACCTTTACCATGAAGCAGGAGGGAAGATTTCTGTGTTCTAAGAGGTCAGGAGACACATGTGGTTTTGAAAGAACTCTATGAGGAATGGGAGAAAGACCTGACATGAGTATCTATCTATCTATCTATCTATCTATCTATCTATCTATCTATCTATCTATCTATAAAAGCCCAAGTGACCAGGCAACCAACTGACCAGCCAACTGGCCAGTAGCTATGATGTGTACTGACTACCAGATGATTAACACAGAAGTAGAAACCACAGGCATGGAAACATGGAACAGATGAATGATTCTCAGAGAGAAGTGGGGAGTGGGGAGGGTGGAAAGAGATTAACCAAAGATCTTATGTGCATACTAGGAGCCTGGTGCATGGATTTGTCCACTGATGGGGTCTCTTAGCCTGGCCTACTGGGATTGGGCCAAAATCAGCTCTCTGACATCCCCTGAGGGGTCCCAGATTGTGAAAGGGTACAGGCCAGGCCCAGGGACTCCACCAGAGCACATGTAAAAGCATGAAAGCAGTAACTTGTGGATCTGAGCTGAACCCAAGAACATAAATTTACCTGGCACTGCATAGTGTATATGTGTATTTCCTCCTCTTAGCAGCCTAGGTGTCATCTGGGATAAATGGGTGTTTGAATTGACTTGAGGTGGGGACATACAGGGCAGATGTGAGCCGAGGATAGAGGGTGGATGAATTGATGGATTATGGAAATAACTTATACCAATGGTCAACTTTGAATAATAAAGACAATTATTGTGGCACTGCTTATGAGAGCAGAGAATTGGAAACACGAAATTTCCTGAGAAGGGATTGTAATCCAATGAGTTACAGCATATTCTTATGATGGAATATTATATAACTATCAACATTTTGTTTATATAGAATTTTAATATGGGATGAAGATATTTAATAGAGTTAGATGATAAGATGAAGAAAGTCACAGAATGACATATATTAAAGAGTCTCAACTATGTAATGCATAGAAAAACTAGGCATTTTTTTAAAAGGCTGGGCACAAATATTCTATAATAATACTTGTGGGAGCTGATAGACTTCTTTATACATTTTTGTTTTCTTAGAATGCTCTTTAATATGCTCTTATTATTTTATAATAAGGAAAAAAATCACTCTAGGAAAATGTACTTAAGGAAAAAATTTTTAAACTTGTAAAGGGGTGCATGCAATCAGAGTCTAATTTGGCTTCCTCTGAAAACCACAGTAAGGAGTTTTCATGTTCTCAGGCCCAGGATAGGGAACATGACCAGCATGGACTGATGTTTGGCAGTGTGGTTTTGGTGTCGGACACACCTGTGTCTGAATTCCAGCTCTGTTACCATGATGTGGTCTCAGGCAAGCTTTCTTTGGGACTTTATTTTTTTAATGTATGAAATAGAATGTCCCCGGTCTCTTTTTTACAATTCCAAATCCTAAAAAGCTCAAAATCCAGAGTCATTTCTTAAGATGACAGCAGATCCATTTGGCTGCAGAATATGACCTATGTTTATCTGATTTAAATGAATATAATTTTGCAGTAGAAATATGAACTTGTCTAATCATGGGGTGCTGCCCAGGACCCTTTGAGGATATTAGGTAATATTTAGTAATATTCAGGGTTTTAGATAAGGGATTGTGAACTGTAGGACCTACTTCATAGGTGTATGGTAGAAATAAATTGGATTGCAATGGCACAGCTCTTTTTGTTCTTATTGTTAATCCTCACCTGATGATATTTTTCTATTTTTAGGGAGAATGGAAGAGAGAGGGAAAGGCATAGAAAAACATTGATGTGAGAGAAACATATTGATTGGTTGCCTCCTGCATGAGCCCTGACCAGGGCTTGGGCTGGGGAGGAGCCTGCAACCAAGGTATATGCCTTGACTGGAATCAAACCCAGGACCCTTTGGTCTGAAGGCCAGGGCTCTAGCCACTGAGCAAAACTGTCTAGGGCTGATGGCACAGTTCTTAGCACCATTCCTGGAATGGAGTAAATGCTCAGTGATGTTGGCTGTCATCATAGCTGAGCCCATCATTATTCGAAGTGCATGACTTCTCCCCTCTTTTCCTTCTATTCCTGGATGGAACTGGAGAGTATTATGCTAAATGAAATAAGCCAGTCAATGAAAGAAAAATACCACGTGATCTCACTCATTTATGGATAATAAAGAACATTATAAACTGATGGACATAAAGATAGATACAGAGGCAGTAAAACATCAAACAAACTGTCAAATTATAGTGGGAAGGTTAGGGAGAGGTGGGAAAGATAAGAGATCAACCTAATGACTTGTATGCATGCATATAAGCGTAACCAATGGATGCAAGACACTTTGGGGTGAGGACATGCATGGGGGTGGGGTTGGGGGGCAATGAGAAGATATGTACACATGTAATACATTAATAAAAATAAGGCTTAAAATATTATATATTGACTAATTTTAATTTAAAGCAAAGGATATTTTTAAATGTAAAGGAACTATGCTATAAAATCATGACAATTCCACTTTGAACCCAAATACTTTGAGATTAAATTCTTCATCAAGGAATGTGATTTATTCTTTGATTTGCTCTTCAACGATCTGGGTGTCCTGTTCACATACATTGTTCCCTACGTCTTATTCTTCAGAAACCTAGAAGGAAAGAGGCAGAATAATTCCCCTGCTGAAAGTTCCCATCTTTCTACTCCTGTGTCCTAAACAATGTCATCTAAGCTCTCATAATAACTGACACTTCAATCATCTTGATTTTGTATCCTGCTACATCGCAAAATTCATTGATTAAGTCTATTAGACTTTTGGGTTTTTATGTACAATATCATGTCATCTGCAAATAGGAACAGTTTTCCTTCTGCTTTTCCAATTTAGATGCCTTTTATTTCTTCTTCTTGTCTAATTGCAATGGCTAATACTTCTAGTACTATGTTGAACAGGAGTGATGAGAGTGGTCATTCCTGTTTTGTTACTATTCTTAGTGGAATGGTTTCAGATTTTGCCCATTGAGTATGATGTTAGCTGTGGGTTTATCATGTATGGCTTTTATCATGTTCAGGTATGATCCTTCTATTCCCACCTTGTTGAGAGTTTTTATCAAGAAAGAATAATGGATTTCGTCAAATGCTTTTTCTGCATCAATTGATATGACTATGTGATTTTTATCTCTCAATTTGTTTATATGATGTATCATATTTATTGATTTGTAGATATTGTACCATCCTTGCATTACTGGAATAAATGCTACTTGGTCATGGTGTATGATCTTTCTGATGTACTGCTGAATCTGATTTGCTAGAATTTAGTTGAGGATTTTGGCATCTCTGTTCATGAGGGATATTGGCCTGTAATTCTCTTTCATTGTGTTGTCTTTCTCTGGTTTTGGTATTAGAGGGATCCTAGCTTCATAGAAGGAGCTTGGAAGTATTCCTTCTTCTTGAATTTTTTGGAATGGTCTGAGGAGGATAGGTTGTAATTCTTCCTTGAATGTTTGGTAAAACTCCCCTGTGAAGTCATCTGGCCTGCTTCAATTTCTTCCATAGATATTGGACATTTGAGATGTTTAGATTCTTCCTGATTGAGTTTTGGAAGGTTATATTTTTCTAGGAACATGTCCATTTCCTCCAGGTTGTCCAGTTTGTTGGGATAGAGTTGTTCATAGTATTTTTTAATAATCCTTTGTATTTTGGTGGGGTCTGTTGTTATTTCACCTCTTTCATTTCTCATTTTGTTTATTTGGATCCTCTCTCTTTGCTTCTTGGTGAGCCTAGCTAGAGGTTAATCAATCTTATTTATCCTTTCAAAGAACCAGCCTTAGTTTTGTTGATCTTTTGTATTGTTTCTTTGGATTCTATGTTGTTTATCTCCACTCTGATCTGTACTATTTCCTTCCTTATTGTTACACTGAGCTTTTCTTGTTGTTCTCCTTCTAGCTCTTTGAGTTGTAGGGTTAGATAATATATCATTGTTTCTTATTTATTGCAGTAGGCTTGTAGAGCTATGAACTTCCCTCTCAAGATGTTTTCACTATGTCCCATAGATTCTGGATTGCTGTGTTTTCATTGTCATTTGTTGTCATGATATTTTTTATTTCTTCCTTGATTTCTCTGGTTACCCAGTCATTTAATAGCATGCTGTTTAGTTTCCATGTGTTTGATTTCTTTGGATAATTATTGTAATTGATTTCCAATTTTATACCACTGTGATCTGAGAAAATGCTTGATATGATTTCTATCTTCTTGAATTTGAAGAGACTTTGCCTATGATCCAACATATGGTCTATCTTTGAAAATGACCCATGTGCACTTGAAAAGAATGTATATTCTGTGGCGTTGGGATGAAATGTTTTGAAGATGTCAATTAATTCCATCTGGTCTAGTGAGTCATTTAGGATTGATGTTTCTTTGCTGATTTTTTTGTTTAGAGGATTTGTCCAATAGTGATAGTAAGGTATTAAAGTCTCCTACTATGATTGTATTGTTGTCAATCTCTCCCTTGATATCCTCCAGGAGTTTTTTTTTTTAATGTATTTGGGTGCTCCTGTATTGGGTGCCTATATGTTTACCAGAATTATTTCTTCTTGTTGGATTGCTCCCTTTAGCATTATGAAGTGGCCTTCCTTATCTCTTGTTATGTCCTTCACTTTGATCTCTAATTTTTCAGATATAAGTATTGCTATTCCAGGTTTTTTTAATTTCCATTTACCTGAAAAACCATTTTCCATCTCTTCACCCTCAGTCTGTATGCCTCTTCTTTTCCGAGGTAGGTTTCTTGTAGACAGCAGATATATGGGTCATGTTTTTTTATCCAATCCATTACCCTCTGTCTTTTGATGGGGGCATTTAATCCATTTACATTTAAAATTATTATTAATAGGTACTTATTTGTCACCATTTTTATTCTTTACCCCTGTGTTCCTTCTTCACATCTTATTTCTTTTTTCCTTCCTTCCTTCCTTCCTTCCTTCCTTCCTTCCTTCCTTCCTTCCTTCCTTCCTTCCTTCCTTCCTTCCTCCTTCCCTTCCCCTTCTTTTCTTTCTTTCTTTCTTTCTTTCTTTCTTTCTTTCTTTCTTTCTTTCTTTCTTTCTTCTTTCTTTCTTTCACTGCAGACCCTTTAGCATTTCTTGCATTGCTGGTTTGATGGTAATAAATTCCCTTTGTCCTTTTTTGTCTGTGAAGTTCTTGATTTCACCTTCAATTTTGATTGATAGTCTGGCTGGGTACAGTATTCTTTGATTCAAATTCTTCCTTTGCATGTCTTTGTATATTTCATTCCCTTCCCTTCTGGCCTGTTGAGTTTCTGTTAAGAAATCAGTTGCTAGTCTGATGGTGGTTCCTTTGTAGGTAACTTTCTGTCTCTCTCTCGCCACTTTTAAGATTCTTTGTCATTGGTGTTTGCCAATTAATTATAATATGCCTTAGTGTCGGTCTTTTGGGGTTCATTTTGCTTGGGACTCTGTAAGCTTCTTGAATTTGTGTGGGTTTTTTCTTCCCTATATAAAGGAAGTTTTCTGTCATTTCTTCAAATAGGTTTTCTATTCCTTGCTCACTTTCCTCTCCTTCTGGAATCTTTATTATGCAGATGTCATTTTGTTTCATGTTGTCCCAAAGATCCCTTAAGCTCTCCTCCTGATTTTTAATTGTTTTTTCTAGAAGCTGCTGTACTTGGGTATTTTTTCCTACCTTGTCTTTTACCTCACTGATGTGGTCCTCTGCTTCTTTCAGTCTACTTTTGATGCTTTCTATTGAGTTGTTTAGAGCAGCAATGTCATTTTTCATTTATTCTTGGTTCTTCATTTCCTCTTGATTCTTACTCATATTGTCTAATTTGTCTTCCATTCTTTTCAGCCACCTCATGATCATTTCTCTGAGATCTTTCTCTGGCAGGTTGCTTGCTTCCATTTCATTTATTTCCTTTTCTGGTGATGCCTGCTTTTCTTTCATATGTGGGCTGTTTCTTTGTCTCTCCATGGTCTCTCTTCTCTGAGTGTCTGGTTATGTAGTTCTCTCTCTCTCCTGTGTTGACTTAAAGGCACAAAATATAACACAACCAGGAACAACACACAAGGCACTGAACAAATATATATATATATATGGAGAAAAAAAATATATATATATATGGAGAAAACTCCAACAGAACAGCCACTAATCCCATCAAATGCCAGCAACAAGTACTTGGAGATTAATACAAATTACAAACAACAACTAATATCAAGTGAGATGAGGGAAAATAGAATTAAAAACAAACTAAAAAAAGCATAATTGAAACAATCTCAAAAAAAAGTATAAAACATTGATATAATCAACATTCAAGAAAACAACAACAAAAGGACAGAGAGAAAAACAGTTTTGTGGATACTGAAGACAGAAAAGAGAGAAGTGTGTATGGAGTTGGAGCAGGATATTGGAAATTAGATATATAAGTAGGACGAAATTTTAACAGGGGGCAAAAAGAAAGAATAGGGAAAATCTAAAGTAGGAAAAGGGTAAAAGAAACAGGACAACAAAAAGGGAAAAGTTAGAAAGAGAGCAATGGCATAAAGGTAGAATTGAGATAGAGTAAAATGATGCTAAAGGAAAGATGAAAATAGAATGTAGAACTCTAATCCTTAAGTAAAATAAAGAAAATAAAATGACACTTTTTTTTCAAAAAGGTAAAATAGTGGTAGTAATAATATTGATTGGAAATAAAAATGTAATAATTAAAAAGGTAAAATAAAGTAAGGAAAAAAGAAAATAATTAGTTTCTTAAGTAAAAGATGAAAAATTTAAAAATAAAAAAATAGAATGTGCAGTAGTGAAGGTCATTGGCTTCCTCTATTATTCTGTTTGGCACACCTATTTCCCAGTCAGTACAGTATTGCAGTTCCCTGTGTTCCACTGGTGCTCAGTGTTGTAAGCCAGTCTTGATTTTTAAGCAGGCAGTGTGTCTTAATCTCTTTATTTCTTTATTTTTGATTACAGATGAGTCAATTTGTGAGTCAGCCTCTGGTGGCAGTGTTTGTGGATTGACCTCTGAAACTGTAGGTCCTCTCTAGCCTGTGCTTAGATCCTGTTTTCCCTGTGGCATTCAATACAGGTTTGGGGAGTGGGCTGCTCCAGAGCTGGTTCTCCGACGGTCACTCCCCACTCTGATCCTCGGGTTCCAGAAAAACAACTTTCCCCTGCATTCTCCTATGGTGTCCCCAACTGAGTGACCCTATATATTGGGCTTAACAATCAGAAGCAAGGATATGAAGAGAAAAGAGTGAAGTCTGCACAGTCCTCCTTCCCTGCTCTTGTCCAAGCAGCTGGCACACTTTAAAAACTCTCAGGCTGTCCTTCTGCTTCAGATCAAAATGAGTTGCTTTTTAGAGATCTCCTCTGTTAGCAGCTCTGAGGACCCCCTTCCACATTCATGGATCACGCCATGCCCAACAGCCATGGGTTACTCTAGGTGCAGACTTCCCCCAATTCCTCCAGCTCCCACAGTGCATGTGTTTCTCTGTCCTGCGGGACCAGAGACCTCGCCTTATTCCAGGCGAAATCTGACCTTTCCGTGTGGAGTGTAGAGCTCCTCTGAATCTAAGTGTTTGTGGCAATTGAGGACCAGTGTTCTGGGGTTTGCAGCTGTTTGGTGAATGCAGTAGTTATAGATTTTCAGGCTTCCAATAATACCCACTTTCCTCTTCAAGATGGCACGGTCTCTGTGTCCGAGCTGGTGGCTCCAGGAGAAAACCCAGCAGCAGTGGGGGCTGCCTGGGTAGGGGAGCCCTGTCCAGCAGTCCCCCACCTTCTCCTGGAGTATAGCTGTCCCTTAACTCACCAACAAACACTCCCAGTGCGACCCTCAGTTGTTCTCTCTGTCTGCTCAGGGACAAGGCTTGGGGCACATCTGTCTATTTCACTGCCTTTTTTTTTTTTTGGTATAATATTTTTAAATAGAGCAGATATTATTTACTGCTTTCAATAGGAATTTGCAGTAAGATTTGTTATTGCAAGCCCTCCAAGTATTTTAAAACATAATTCAGTTCACAGAAATTTGATTTGCTCTTAACTTTTTCACAGGCATAAATAGGATACAAACTGAGATAATTACTTCTTCCTTTTTGGGGTGAGTCAGTGCTTCATAAATTATGTTGGGGTGCATTGGGTAACTACTTTATTAACATCACCAAGGAGAATTAAAATACATCGTGCTATAGGATCAAAGTTTCACATTTTGAACCAATGGCAGTATATTTCCAGACCCTTTAGTTTGATCACATCAGTGTCAATCTTCTCCTCTCAACCATGTGACTCACCAGTGTTGGAAAGGAAGTGTCTCTGCTCCCACAGATCTCTATAGCCCCATCGACCTCTGTATGGTGGAGTCTTTTGCCTTCACGACATTAACATTAAATCACAGGTCTGGAAGGGCCTTCTCTTTGCAATCCCCTCTGTAAAATCCAATCAATCTTGTCATTTAGTCTGCGCAACCATAAACTCACTGCAGCAGTGTAGCCATGCTTTCTAGTAAAGATGGCTCCCTTGCTTTGCAAATTGGTCTGGTGGCAGAAGAGTTGGTCTGTTGACCAAAAATGACTGCCTGCTATGAAGTATCCAAACTTTTTCCATCTCAATTAATTAGGTCTTTGTTGTCCTCCCTCTACTGTATGCCCAACACAGTGTCAGGATATATTCTTGCACATTCTTGGGTCCCCATTTATTCTCTGTGTTAATCCACTCATTAGCACAAAATTGCAGGGCTCTTTGCCAATTCCATAAAGTATAATTGGAGCTTCTTAAGTTAGATGCCCCCAATTACATAACTTCCATTGTCTCATTAGCTGTCATGTGTCATCTAAACACATCATCAAACATTTTCCTTCACTCTCATTGTCATTTTCTCAATACAGGTATTATTGAGAAAGGTAATTTTTAACACACATTTTGGCTTAACCTGTTGTTTGATTTCCAGAATACAATAAATTTTTAGACTGAGTGGAGCCAAGACTAGGAGAGGACAAGAGTAGGGGAAGCTTGAAAAGAAGTCGGTGTAGAACTTGGACCAATAGCAGGCCATATTCATCTCCCTGGATGGGATGCTCTTGTAGTGGAAGTGACCCAGCTTTGGAAATGACCCACTTTATATAAACTGGTGCATTAAGGAAATAGGAAGCTTAGAGAAAAGTACCATGTGAATTTTGTACTTTAGGGGCTCTCCCAAAATTAATGGGGATCTTCTCCTTTCAACTATATGACTCACCAACGTTGAGATGGAAGTGGCTCTGCTCCCACAGATCTCCCTATGGTGAGATAGGTGAAGGGTCTCAACTTCCTGCATGTTCATAGGTATGTGGTCTGTCCTTTGGACTCATTAAGACATTGATAATACAGAGAGGGTTATCTTTTCTAAGGAGTGTAGGAGTGGGAGTTGGGTTTTAGTTTTACCGCAAGCTGTGAGAACTTTGAGCCCATCACTCACCTGAGTTGGGTCTTAGCTTTACTGCAAGCTGTGACAACTTTGAGCCCATCCCTCACCTACTTATGCCTTAAATTTCTCAGCTTTGAAATAGCAATACCACTAAGCCAGAGTGGCTCAGTTGGGCATTATCTCACTCAATGAAAGATTGCCAGTTCCATTCCCAGTCAGGGTATTTACAGAAGGCAACTGATAAATGTTTTTCTCTCATATAGATCTATCTATCTCTTCCTCTCTTTCTCTCCCTCCATCCCTCCCTTTTTTAAAGACCTTAGGTGAGGATTAAAAAATAAATTAATTAAAAATAAATAAATAATATAGCGACACCCTTTCTTTATAATTTTCCTAACTCCATCTCCACCAAAAAAGCTAGAGACAGTGGGATTACATTTTAAACTGCAGTGTTTGACATCTGGTTGGTGCTCAATTCACCATCCTTCTGTCCTTTAAGAGTCCATGGTCTGCCACACCCCGGATGTGCTTCTGTGCTTGAGACCCATGTGTCTGTTATAGAAAGCTTTGCGCCTCCTCTATGCATCCTGGCCCCTGCGGTCTCATGTTTTCCTTACTTATTCCCACCTGCACTTATTAGGTTAACAGTTTGCATTATTTCCTGTTTCAAGATGTCCTCTGCTGGCTCTACAGAACACCCATAGGGGCCCATAGACTTTAATATAATGATGCTTTTGAGGAAGAGGAATTGCATGTAGTTATCAGGTTCTCTTGACCAGTTTGAGGTCATCTTTGGCCCACCCAACTCAACTTCACCAGAGCTGTGGAAACCCAGGAAAACTGGTATGAAGCTGTGCACTGCAGTTTTTTTCAAGAGTCAAACTCAATGGCCAAAATACATATCAGAGGGGCCAGGATGCATAGAGGAGGTGCATGGGGTAAGGGTTAGGCGAGGAGGAATGGAAGGTCTGTTTGCATCCACAAAAGGAACATTGGAAGTGATGTTGGAAAAATATCTGCAGCCTTTATTTACCACGGGAAGAGGGGGAGCTGGGGTGGGGCAGGAAGACAATAGAACGCTGTGTTGCCCTGCTATAAAAGCACATGCTAAGCAAATAATGTGGCCAGCTCGGTGGGAGCACTGCTCAATTAGACCCAGTGCTTAAAGGAGGGTCTCCCACAGCTGTTGTGGCGGCGTGTGGGCTGGAGCAAAGGCAAAGCCCTCTAGGCACCCAGGAGGCAAACCTACAGGAATCCTAAATAGGAATTGACCTGGGGTGAAGGGATAGCACAGGGTCTCCAACCTGAACTAAATTCGTGCTTCTTGAATAGAGGGTCTTCGAGGGGCTTGATAGGCTATTCTAGGAAGAGGCAGTGTGGAGAGACCACGGAGGAGGTGACCAGAAAAGTGAGTGCAGACATTTCGTGCCGAGTGACCGACATATGGAACGTGTTATCCAGAAGGGTTACAGGCTGGAGGAGCTCCTAGAGCTTTTCAGGGGTGGGATGGGGGAGGGGAAAGGCTTAGAAACTCAAGGAGGTTTCTAAACAAAAGGAATTTGAGAAGGGTTGGGGAAATAATGAGAAATGCAAACTTGACCCAAAGTTTCTCTCTCTATCTCACAGGCTTCTCCCCTGCTTGTCCTTACATGTTTCTAATTCACAGGGACCTGAGAAAGTCATGGAGCCCTGTGCCTTACTCTGTAAATTAACAGAGTTGATGGTGTGTGTGTGTGGGGGGGGGATGGGAGTAAGTAGGGGTGAGGGGGTAAGTAGGACCCCTAGCACTACTCTCACTTCTCTGTGTCCAAGAGGATAGAGAGAGAGAGCATGAAGCCCAGAGCCTTGTTTAGGTCTCCTGAGAGTAGGCAGACAGCTAGCACTGGAACTATTGTAGGATGATTTACTCAGATTCCCTGGCCTTGTAGAAGAACAAACTGATGCTTGGGAGGAAGGAAAATAGACTGGTCCATGGTCTCCCAGTGACTGAATGGGAAAGCTGAGAGGAACACCTAGTCTTAACCCTTGGGTTTTCTCCCCTTCTCAGCATCCCTTTCCCAACATACAACAGAGACACATATATCAAATACACACACACACGCACACACACACACACTCACACTTGCACATACTAAAGGGCACACACACAGACATACACACAGGGAAAGACACACACGGACATACACACTCATACACACTGCCTGTTCGGCTTCCCAGCAGCATGTGTATTGGTTGGAATTCCTTTTCTCCCCACCTTTGATGGCGGTACTGCTGGGCATTGCCCCAGCTATCCTGGGGATAGTGGACAGATGACCCGCACGATTGATTGTGGCCTGGTTTTTGGGCCTCTGTGTCACAGCCTGGGAGCTCTTTTTGAAACTGAGTGTTCATGCCTTTGTACTTTCTCATAGCACTGGGACAGTGGCTACCTGCCATGCCCTAGGCACCAACCTGTTCATTTTTCTGGCTAGCAAAAGAAAATGCAAACTAATGAAAGCATTGAACTAGCAACGGCATAGTGGCTGGGTGGAGCAATTTCTCACATGAATTTAAGTTCAGACATCCTCTTCAGCTATAGCAGTAGTGGCTTATAGGGGAGATTCTCTCGCTACCCCAGTTTTTCCCAGCAAGGTGGAAAAGCCACCTGTCCAGCAGCCTTTGATTCAGCCGAAAGCCCCTATTCAAGAAAGCTTTGTCTGGCTGTGTCTCTCTCCCTCCTACTCCCCATCTCCTTCTCTCCCTCTCCCTCTCCCTCTCCCTATTTCTCTCCCTCTCCTTCTCCCTTTCCCTTTCCCTCTCCCTTTCCCTCTCCCTCTCTCTCTCTCATACACACACACATTTACCTGGAGTGGAGGGTGATTTCACACTTTCTGGTGACATTCCTGTTCTTCAAGACTCCAGCCTCCAGTAGTCAGTAGTACATAGTCATTGTCCTGCAGACCCATTTTACATCCCGGATCCAGCACCTGACCCATACCCTTCTAAGCAAATTCAATGACATTTACCTTTTGCTGTGTAATAAACCACACCAAAACTTAATGGTGTAAAGCTACAGCCATTTCTATTGTTTGTCATGATTTTGCATGTGAGGGATTTGGGTAGAGCTGGATTTGGGGAATCCTTTGGTGCCCATGTGGCATTGCCAGAGGTTGTCTGATGGTACCCAGCTGGCTGATGGGCTGGTCCAGGTTATCCAGGCCACCTTCACTCGCAAGGCTAACTTTGGCAAGGCCGGCTGGAAGATCATGGAGGGGACCTCTCTAGCAGGATGGCCACGCAGCTGTCAGATCATTCACATAGCAACTCAAGGCTCTCAGAACAGGAAGAAGCTGCATGACCTCTTATAACTCATCTTGTTACTTCCACGATACTGTGGTCAAAATAGCTACAAGCCACCCGCACACAAGGGGAGGGCACCTGGACACCACCTCTGGATGGAAAGAGAATAAAAAATCGGCAGCTGTGTTTTAATTGAGCAACATGCTTGTGCCTGGTATTTTCTGGCTTGGCTAGACCCTGTTATAGAGTGATGAATTTACTCACTTCCGCTATCTTATATATCAGAGAGGCTCTGTATATGCCAAAGCTTCTGCTCTCAAGCTTCCAGGGATGTCTCCCCTGGCCAGTGTCCTGTGTTTGCTCTGCAATCCTCTGCCTCCAGCTCTTTCCCCTGAAAAAGTATGCAGCCACATTCAGTGCTCCTCGTCCCTGGAGGATAATAGCAGCTGGCTCTTCGGAAACAGTGAGGTTTCCAAGATAACAGAGAGCACTCCTCCTGAGGATGTTGCAGAACAGGGAGACCAAAGGGTGGGAAAGCCTGTAGATTGGAGGGAAGTCATCCAGAGTGGTGCAGGATGAGAGATGGAAAGGAAAATGCACAAAGTCCCAAAGCCCTTGAGGAGTGTGAATGTTACTGAGTGATGGCACAAAGATATACAAATATTTGTAAGAGGAAGGAGGGAAGGATGCTGCCCCATGGGCTACCTAGTGGGCTAGGTGAGGCTGCCAGGGGCCCAGCCCTTGCACAGTGTAGTGGTAAATATGCTGCATTTGTCAGGCTCACATGGGATTCTTATGCCTTCCGTGAGAAAGTCCTGCTGGCAAGACTTATGGGCAGATTTCCATCTTTATGTTTTTAAATATACTATTCTGTGTTGGTTCCAGATGGGCAGTCCAGGGCTCATCCTCTGGGCCACTGGTGGTCCTTAAGGTCTGAAAGGTTAGTGACCGCTGCTCTGGAGAGCTGGGTTCTAGTTCTGGCTCTTCCACTAATTTGTTTCATTTTGGGCAAGTCACTTTCTCATCATAAAATTCCTATTGTGTGAGAATCCTAGGAGATTAGGAAGCCACTGCCTGGTTTCATAGCTTCAAAGGGACACAGAAAAACAGGGAAGGCCAGAAAATGAGACCAGTAATGAGAATCATGTGGACTAGTGCAGAAATGACTCAGGATTGGCAGAAGGTAATAGAAGCATAGCGTATTGTGGCCAGAAAGAATCTTTGAAACTCTTTAGCTCCAGAATTCTTCATTGAGGATTGGTGAGTCTCTGGGTTAAGCTTTTGAGAGTCTATAAACTGCCTTGAAATAACTTTGGAGTTTTTTCCCTTTATGTGTATGTGTGTGTGTGTGTGTGTGTGTGTGTGTGTGTACACACACACACACACACACATCTATATATTAGGGGGGAAGGATTTTTAGCTTTTACTGCATTTTAAAAAGTGTCAGTGATCCAAAAAAGGCTGAGAACAACTGCTGTAGTCCACTAGCATTGTGTTAGGTGATACTTAACTAGGAGGGATAAGGCCACCTCAGATGGTATTTGGAAAAGTGTGAGTGCTTTTTTTAAAAAAGTTGTTACCATGACTGGGGGACATGATTGTTATTAAGTGGGTGGGGGTCCAGGGCTTCATATGTAGGGGGAAAAAACTTAAAAATGAATAACTTTCCTTCCTGAAATACCAGTAGCTCCCCCATGGAGAAATTCTGTATGGAGCTGAGACCCCAAGACCAGCCATAGTTCTCCGACAGCCACAAAGCTGGTTAGTAGCAGAGTTGGTTTTTATTCATAAATCAGAGCAGGAGATGTGCTAAGAGACCATGTTATTTTATTTCTTCTTGTCAACTACAAATATACTAACACCAATGCAAACCAAAGACTCAGAAATCTCTATAGCCTTCAAAATGTCAGCAATTTTCACCAAGGATCCCTGGGTTATTGGTCTTTGTGTGCATATCAAATAGGACATAGGAAAGGCATAGTTTCCATTTGGGGAAACTGAAGCATAGCTAAATGAGCCCATTAGCCCCATGTCACAGAAATACGTTTTTCAGCTGCTATGAATTGGTGATGCCAGCTTCAGACAGTGAAATGTCCTCGACGTTTCAGAGGGCCTGTCTTGGATGTCTCTTTTTCTAAAAAAGGAAAGAACCATTAATTCACCAGTGTAGTGCTTGCTTCCTAGTTCACTGCAAGCCCGTGGCAAGTGCCTTAGACTCTCTGGAATGAATTGGAAGGTGTTACGTAGTATTGGTTAAAAGTGAGTTCTGAGGGTTCACATACATGGGTTTACATCTTGGTTCTGCCTCTCAATTGATTTTTGATCTCAGACAAAGTGACCTAATCCCTCTGAGCCTCAGTTTCCTCAGATGCAAAGTGGGGATAATAATCGTGTCTGTGAGGATTAATTGAGATAATCCATGTAAAGTGTCTTGCAAAGTCCCTAGCATATGGCGTGGCTCAGGCAATGCTAGCTGTTATTACTAGCGATTATTATGACTGTGTCTGTGATTAAAGACAGCTTTGGGTTCAGGCTATTGGTGCCAAATTGCTATCAAAGGACAAGCTTTGGGTTGGCTTTTAGTCTCACCCAGCTGCCCAGAAAGAGTCAGTAGACTGTTTAGGATTGGAGTCATAACATTTATGAAATTCCTACCACACACTCCAGTTTTGGTGGAAGATGGATTTTCTTCCTGTGTGCACATCCCAGAATCCTGTGTGCACAACCCAGCCTCCTGTGTGCATATCACAAATGGATGAGAAGGGGCTCAGGAAGTCACTGTATAGACACCTCTCATGTCCAGGTGAACGATGGCAGCCAGGGTGAGCAGAGGGAGGAGAGGCCAGCAGAGTGTTAGGAAGCCTTACCCTTGGAATCATCAGACATGGCGATTTCCTGGAGAGTGGATTCAGAGCAAAGACAGCCACAAACCATTGCCAACCCCTCATCCTCCTGAAAGGAGGTTGGCTGTGGGGCCAGGAGGAAGCGTAAAGGGAAGACATAGGCTATATTTGACACGTCTGATCGTCAAGACTGGAGGAGAAAGGCTGCCATCTGACCACACTTATTGTGGCCAAGTCCTCCTGGGGCCAAACCATTATGGTTTGGTTGATCCCAGCCTTGCTGATGCTCCCTGGCTGATGCACAGTCAAAGGTTTGGGTGTTGCCAAGCCAGTTGTGGTCTTGGTTTGGAAGAGGCATCCAGAGTGTGAAGGGAAGTCATGCTTTGGGATTTCCCTGAGCTTCCAGCTCTCAAGATGAAGCCAACTTCTTTATTCTGCCATTTTGAACTCATTTTTGGCTGGTAGATAAGAATGATACTTTATCATCATCATCATCATCATCATCATCATCATCATCATCATAATTTATTATAATTATTAACAACCCCTCCCTGTAGTAATATTAACTTACAGCTATATAGCACTTTGCAATTATGCTTGACATATAAACCCAACTGGAACATGAGACATAAATTGAAAACAAAATGTTTGACTTGGAGCAATTCTCTGATGCTAATAGTTTAGCACTAGGTGGATCTCAAACTGCGTATGTAACTGAAGCATCCTGCCTTGTTTATTTTCACACATGGAAAATGGAGTTAGCTGAGGTGCAGAAAATGAAACTGAAATCAAAATGTCTCAGAATATTTAATGATATAATAATTTGGAAATAGTCTAACCATAACCCATCCTCATCTTGGGGAACTACACTCTGTGTATGTGTGTGTGTATACATGCCCATGCCCGTGTATGCACAAACCCATGCAACCACAGCCTTATGCACAGTGATGGATGAATATTAGTTCCCAGAACAAAGAAAACTAAATTTACTAGATAAATGCCCTTATGTCCCATATCTGGATTGACACAGATTTTCTCTGGCAGATCCTTCCTTGACCACCCTCTGGCCATGAAATAGGAGTTTGTAATTTAGAAAGGATAAAGCAAATCTGGGGTTCCTGGGGCTCATGTCAATACACCTTTCAGATCTTTTTGCCAAGATGGGACCATGCCAGAGGGTTCCTGAGCCTGAGGAATAACTGTGCTACCTTCCTCTTAGAGCTGCTGGTGTGCATTGTTTTGACATGTGCCATACCTTCCATCTTTCACTGCTTTGGGGCCAGAGGAGGAAATGCTTTGAACAATCTAAAATTCCTCCCCGACAGCTGTGCAAAGCAAATGCATAGCTTTCAACTTCCATCTTGGGGCATCAAACTTGATTTTGAATATAGGTTCCTTGTCCATTCAAGAATCTCTATTCCTCATTTTCTGGCCTCATAGAATGACCAATTTAGAAATTCTTTTCTGGGGGAGGCAAGTCAACTTTCTGAGATTCTCTCTATTGTTTGTTTCATTCTGGAATATGCTTGTCCTGTGGACTGTGTCCTGTTGCCACTGGGAAGCCAGCATCTGGTGAAAACTGAAGATCTTGTCCTAGTCCAGCCTGTGGGCCAAGTATGTCAGATTCAGAACACTGAGTTAAGTAAGTTTTAACAGAACTCTGCAGAATGAGGGATTTTTAAAGAACAGGCTAGGTATCTCTCTCCTTGCCTTTGCTCCCTCCTATATTGACTCTGTGTAGATGCAGACCTGTTTAGAGGTTGGGGATTTTCAAATGAGGTCTCAGAGAAAGAGAGAGAGGGGGGGGAAGGGGGCGCTGCCTTTTCCTTTTCTAGATCACCCCTCACTTTTGGTTTTGGGGAATTCAGAGCATGCTCAGTGCGTCTTCCAGTGGCAGTTGTTGACTTACTCTCTGATCTTGGCTCCATTTGGGGCCTTATCTGAAGCTCAATTTATGAACTTTTATGTACTTTTAAGACAGGGAATGTGATAGTTGCCACCACCCCAAAGGTGTGCTGAGAGTGAATGAGGTGGATTTTAGAAACGAACATTGAGTTACAGGGGGGAAACTCACATACATGTGAGCCCTATACATGTGAGTTCACTTCTCATTTACTCCGTGTAATAATTCCTTCCCTTCATCCTTTTGCAAGCCTTTCCCTCCCTTGTTGGTTTTGGATTCATCTGGCCCCCAGTGAATTAACCTACATGTTTCCAGTTTGAATCTCATCATGCTATTTCCAGGTTGCCAACCCTCATGGGTGCTGGGGAATAATTGGTCTGTCCTCACCGGTGTTTGTAGCACCTTCCCTTTGAGCGTCATCTGTGCATTTTAATTAATCTGCTGCTCCCCCCACCACTCTTTTACTTCGGATCATTAATAAAGAGATTAACCAAAACCAGACCAATCCCCAGCAGAGGCTCCACCAGAATCTGTCTCTCCTCATTCCTCGCCTCGTTGTGTGTCAGAACGTCTTTGCATGGCCTCACTACCTAATTTTTAGACCTCAGGACCTGTGTTCAGAACAAAGCTAATTTGAGTTAATTTTGCAATTAATATCTGGGGAACAAGCTTAGCTGGTCTTTTATATGGCCTTAGTTTAATATTTCCACCTAATTCCTTTCCTTTTGGCATTCAATTTTAAATCTATCATTTTCCCACCTCTCTCTCTTTCCATTCCCTGAACAAGATGTTAGGGTTATCTGGCAGGATGTGGTCTTTTGAGCCCTTAGCATTAATCAGAGACCATGTGATAGCTTCAGAAATTCTCCAAAGATTTAGGCCCTTCTGGATACAGCTGGACTGTGTCCTTGTTCGCCCCAGCCAGAGGATGCATTTGCCTCCGGAGGAAGGCGCTGTACCAGAAATCATGACATCTCTTGAATTTGCATATTAAAAACTTGGCAGGTTTAAAAGTGCTTCCACATTGATCTCATGCCTCCTCCCTAAGGAAAGCTGAAGTCTGTGTCTTCTTCGTAAGTCACCCTGATTTCCAGCACTGGTGCCAATTAGAGTTGGAGAAGGTGCAGCCAGTGCTCTGTCCACTGCAACACATGGCCTTGGTGGGATGGACATGGGAGGAGGAGACCAAAGTGGTGGCTGGAAACTTTGCTTGCAGCTGAGCCTTCTTGGGGAGACACTCAACCTGCTGGTGGCAGCTGTCCTGGCTCTGAGCTTGGAACGTGAGCTTCCTTTGGATAAAAACTCTCTGGAATGTTTGAGCACAGGGAGAGACAGATAGCACAGTATAATCATTAAGAGAATCCACTCCAGAACTAGACTATGATTAGACCAAGGCTCTGCTGCTTATTAGCTAGTTATTAAATAAACTTGTGCCTCAATTTCCTCATATGAAATGGGAAATATAAGTACTGAACTCAGAAGAATGGTTATCAGGATTAAAGATTGGCCCTAACTGTTTTTTTCTCAGTGGTTAAAGCATTGGCCTGTGGACTGAAGGGTCCTAGGTTCAATTCCAGTCAAGGGCATGTACCCTGGTTGTAGGCTTGATCCATGGCCTGGTTGGGGCATGTCTGGGAGGCAACCAGTCAGTGTGTCTCACATTGATCTCTCTCTCTCTCTCTCTCTCTCTCTCTCTCTCTCTCTCTCTCTCTCTTTCTCTCTCTCTTTCTCTCTCTGTCTCTCTCCACTTCCCTTCCACTCTCTAAAAATCAATGGAAAAATTATCCTTGGATTAAGATTAACAAAAAAAGATTAAAGATTGAATGCATGTCAGTACGTGACATGTAGCATTTTTATTCTTGTGCTCCCACTCTGACCAGACTAAAAATCTACTCCATATGTAGGGAATAAGTGAGATCTCTGGTATATGGTTGGAGGAGGTAGAGACTGTGGGGAGAGGGGAATTAGAACTCAATGGATACAGGCCCCAACTCGTTGTATGTGAGTAGGGCAGACCTGGGGCTTGCTATGGATCAGATCCTGTACCACTCTTCACCTCAGCTTCCTTTTCCATTTCATCTGCTTCTTGAATACCCCAAACCCCTCAGTGTGTATTATAAACTGAGCCAAAAAGGAGGAATCAGAAATTGCTCTCTTTTGAGTATTTTGAGGGATGGTGAAACCTTGTAGGAATGTTGCTCCAGGGACCAAGAAAACACCATATGTGGGAAAGCATTTGTAAGTGAGGAAAACAGCATATGCAAGTTGGTCAGGATCTTGGAAAGCTCTGAGCAGAGGAAGTGGGCACTGGGGAGAGTGTAGGAAGGGGGTTTTACTGAGGTCTTTAACAGGTCTTTTTCCAATTAGAGCCAAGAAGAGCCTAGGGACCAGAGCCCACTTCAGAGCCAGGGCCTGTATTTTCTTTGGGAAAAGAAGGCAGAGTTGATTGGCTTCCAAACCAGACTTGGCAGAAATCCATACAGATCGTGGGCCAGTGAGCTGTATGTTGGGTAGATCTCAATTGTAGTGGGCGCTCATTCAATAAATGAGACCAGTCCTGAGCTAGACATCAGGCACGTGTGGATTAAGAAGACATGGCTTCATCATAAAAAATGGAGACATGCCGACAGTGATAACATAGCAGGTTCATTGCTTATGAACCCCAGTGAACCCCAGCATAGACGTCTTTCTAAATCCCAAGCATTACTGATGTGCTTGCCAGGCTGCACTGACACTGCCTTCCCTTTTCACAGCCCCTCCAGTACTTTGTATGCTTGCATACGGGTCAGGCACATAGCATCTCTGCTGCCACAGATAACTCGGGTTTATGTTCAAGTCTATATCCAGTGCCTCACTCTGTGCCATAACTGTGCTAAATGCTCTCATATAAACTTCATTACGTAGCCCTCCCAATAACCAATCAGGTACAAGCCACATGGTTTATGTTGAGCTGAAGAACTTAGTATCACCTGTCATTCTCTGTTGTTATGGAGCAGTCTGATCTCAGACAACTTCATTCACCACCGCACCAAGCCTCAGTTTCCTTATTTGTAAAAATGAGGAGGTTATCTTGGGTCATTTATGATTTCCAACCTTGTGTCCTCTTGAGTTCTCCTACCAACATCCATGGGCTTGCTCTTTATGGCAAAAGCTGAAAGCAGATTATTGCGTGGAGTCTGCAGACACCCTGCTGATTTTTGTTTGTTTGTTTGTTTGTTTGTTTTGTTTTTAAATAAATTTTTATTGTTCAGATTATTACAGATGTTCCTAATTTCCCCCCCATAGCTCCCATCCACCTGATTTCCACCCTCTATCCCCTTACCGCCCTCCCCCGCCACTGTCCTCATCCATAGGTGTAAGATTTTTGTTCAATCTCTTCCCACACCCCTAACGCCCTCTTCCCCCTGAGAATTATTGGTCCACTCTCTTTCTATGCCCCTAATTCTATTTCATTCACCAGTTTATTCTGTTCATCAGATTTTTTATTGACTTGATTTTTAGATTCGCTTGTAGCCTTATAACTGTGGTTTTGAACTCTATATCCAGTAGTTTGCTTTCCTCCATTTGTTTTGTGTGGTAGGTGACCTATAGAGCTCAGTAGCTCAGCCTCCCCAATCACCTGAGGTGAACACTCTTGGTGCACCCCTTTGTGGGCTGTGTGCACAGTTTTGTTGTAGTTAAGCCTTGATTGCTGTTGGTATACTGGGAGGAACTGACCTTCAGGCCAATTGGCTGTGAGGATCAGCTATATCCATAATAGAAGAACTGCTATGCTGTAGACACCTTTATGGGGCAGGACTTGCTTCAGTGGGGCTTTGGTGCTCACTGAGTCTGCCTCTTGAGTGTGTCACTTATGATGTGAAGAGTTGAAATTTGATATTGTCTCACACTGACCAGTAGGTACACTGGCTCCTGGATCTTTAAGGAGGGGCAAGTCAGCTACTGTCCGAGGCCACCCAGCAGGAGCTACACAAGATCTGCAGATTTCTCCTTTTTGCTTAGGGTTTGGAAGTTTTGGAGCTGACCCAGCTGCAGTTTGTTAGGTTAAGCTGCTATAGGGCAGACCATTCATATGCAAAAGCAGCTGCACAGAGCTTGAGTGGGTTTGTAAATTGTGTGGGGCAGCTTCTCAGGGAATCACTAGGGCGTGGCAAATAGTGATGGCTGCCAGTCAGCCCTCTCTGCATGTATGTGTTTCTACTTCCCCAAGTCCTGCACCCTAGTGCAATAAACATGATTCCTGCACGCACCTCTGTGACAAAGCCACCCTCAGTTTCTAACCTGATGCCAGACAGTTCAGTTTCTCCCTGCAGAAGTCTGGGTCCTCAGAGTCTTGTTGAAAACTGGAGTTCAGAGCAGTTGAGAGTTTGTGTCTCTCTCCTGCTTGAAAAAGACAACTGTGTTTTCAGTTGCCAGCCCTCTTGGTATGTGCCTCTGTACCTCTGTTTTTCTATGGCTCTGCACCTCCTACCCAGTCTCAATGAGCTTTCTTCTTTCCTTCTAGTTGTAGAACTTCCACTCAGCCAGCTTTCCTGTGGTTCTGGGTGATAGTCGTTTTGTCTTTTAGTTGTAGGTTTGGTGTGGTTGTGAGAGTCAGCACATACCTTATGCTGCCATCTTAGTTTCTTACCTGCTGGGTTTTAATGCAGCCTTGCAAATAGTTCAGGAACACTTTCCAGCCTGCAGATGGTCATTCCCACCGCTGATTACAGAGGAACATGGCAAGGTTTGGGATGTGCTGGTAATAAACAGTCCAGATCCAGAAATGGCAGGATCAGGGATTTTGAGTAGTGTGAGAAATGCTCACCTGTCTGAATTCAAATAACAGACTTAGATAAAGAAGTATGGCAAAAATGAGACTTTTAATACATCCTTGAGAGCAGATGTCTGTCCAGTTGTACAGTCATACCTGGGGCAGCAAATACAGCCTATTTATTCAGTCCCTCCTCTGGCTTTTCATTGGCTGAGTACTATGAGGTCACCTATTTTCTCATACGTTGCCTAAGTCTTACTGTCTCCCCATTGGGCTATCTAAAAGATTGGGCTTAGGGCTTTTCTAGTTGTCTCCAGTTCTCCCTGTCTAGTTGAGGCAGGTGTCTCAGGGGTTTCCACCATGATGCTGGCCCACACCCACAGTTCTTTGTTCTATCCTTTTCCCTCCTCCCTACATTCTGTTTGCCCTGGGGAAATTCAGCAACTGTTTCCCTCAAAAGCTGACCATGCTGGAGTTGGGTCACAGAGGCACATTTTCTACAAGCAGCTTTTTATATTATTACCGTGTTTTTTATTATCTAAAGTTTTACATATGTCTTCCCTTTCCCCAATTGACCCCTCCACTGCCCTTCCCATTCCAGGCAAGCCCCTACTGCCCCGTCCCCACCCCATCCCTACCAGAGGTGGCCTGCTTTCCTTGTGCTGAGTTTGTGTGCTGGTTCTTCTGAAGGGGGCAGGGCTGTCTAAAAGAGTCAGGAGAAGGCATTCTAATCCACAAAATGCCTTTGATCTCACAGAGGCAATGTGCCCCCACATGGGGTGGTAGGAAAGTCCACCAGTTTTGTACTTGTACAAGCAGTAGTATTGTCAGTAAAGAATTTAAAAACAGTAATAAAATCAATTAAAAGTCCATCTGCTTTTCATGCTCACCATGCATTCATGGGAATATCAGTGATAAAATATTTCTCCCTGCCCTGCACAGTGTGGCTCAGTTGGTTGTGTGTTCTGAGCACTGGAAGGTTGCTGGTTCAATTCCTGATTGAGGGTATGCAGGAGTCAGCCAATCAATATTGCACTCTCACATTTCTCTCTCTCTCTCTCTCTCTCTCTCTCTCTCTCTCTCTCTCTCTCTCTTTCCCACTCCCATTTCCTCTCTTTCTCAAAATCAAAAAACTATTCTTAAAAAAACATATTTCTCCCTGACAAAGTTGACCTCTCCCACCACTTCATTCAGCTCACTCCATCCTCGGTCACTGCTGCCTGGAGGAGAAAGCAGACAATCTCAAGGGTCTTTCCCCCACAACCCCAGGCTCTCTCTGCCAGATTACCACTGAAGTCATAGCTCCTCTCCACCATTCTGAACATGACACTCTTTTTTTAAAATATATATTTTATTGATTTTTTTTTACAGAGAGAGGAAGGGAGAGGGATAGAGAGTTAGAAACATTGATGAGAGGGGAACGTCCATCTGCTGCCTCCTGCACACCCTTTACTAGGGATGTACCCGCAACCAAGGTACATGTCCTTGACCAGAATTGAACCTAGGACACTCAGATGCTCTATCCACTGAGCAAAACTGGCTGGGGCAGAACATGACACTCTTAATGCAGTAATCCGTGGGCTTTGCCCATCCCTCCTGACCAAAAAGGGATTTCTACTCTACCTTCAAACAATTTCTCAAGATAGAACATCTTAGCTCCTATAGCCAAAGCTGGCTTTATGGATGCGCACCAATGCAGTGGCCTGGGGGTCTGACTGAAAGAGGACCTCATTGAACTCAAGGTTCAGTGCTCTGTTGTTGTCATCTTGAAATGCTTAAGAACTTTATCTCTTAATATGTGTTTTGTAAGTGAAGTGTAATGGGAAAAAGGGACATGTGCCTGGAGACTCCATACATTGGTTCAAACACGGTCACAGCTCCTGAAGCCACTCTGCTTCTAAATAACTTTTGCATGAGGCCTTGCACATTACAAACTGGTTCTGCCTTCAGCCACCATCACTTCCAGCTCTGACTCATGGCGCCCAGACCTCCACCTCCATCTTTGTGCACTGTGGTGTGGACAGCAGGGAGAGGAACAGACACAAATAGGGAGGAAGGGGCTCCTGACCTCAGAGAAGAGTCTAGAAAGTAAGCCATGTGATACCATGAAGGATGCCATACCTGTAACCATTGTCATTTGGAAAACATGCTGCAGGAAATGCAAAGGAAATGGCAATTGCTGCTACTGGGAACCTCTTAGAAAAGATAGTTTTTGAATCAAGCAAGGAGGAATGGGTAAAATTTCCACGGAGAGGTGATGAAAGTGTGCAAGGTGAGGGGAGCATACATGCACCTGGGTTATAAAGCATATCCAAGTACCTTCTGGAGAGTGAATGAGATTGGGGCATAATGTAAGATCCTAATCATAATATGATGAAAAGGGAGATTAGGCCTGAAGTGCAAAGAACTCTTCTCTCTTTCCCTTGTGTCTCCCCTCTTCTTTAAACTGTGATTTAGGCTTTCCCCTTCTATAAAATGAAGGAATTGGATTAAATGATCTTCTCCTTTTAATACCCTGTAATTCTGTATAGGGCTCCACCAGCAATAAAGATTCATTCCCTAACCATTGCTATCATCTTTCATTCTTCCTATCAACTCACCCTTGTATTGACCTTGTTAATCTATATATTGACTCTTATTCTACCTGGGACCTCCCCCAACTAACCATACTTGATTGATTTCCTTATGAGCAGATATTCTGCATTTTCTGGGTTTGTAGTGGCTGGATTTTAGGGGACTTAATAAAAATTTTTCATAAACATTTAGTCTCAAATTATGTTACTGAAGCCTTATTCTGTTTGGAAGTGGGGAGTTGGAAGAAGGGGGTATAATTCTAGTGCAGGGGTGGGGAATATCTGGCCCTTGGGCTGTATAAGGCCTGCAAAATCATTTGGTCTGGCCCTGCCAAGGCATTAGGGGTGAGTTAATTAAATGTTTGACCAAATATAGTAGGCTAATTTTTAAGTTGATAATTTTGTATGGCTCAGGAATGATGTTATAAATATCCAAATGACCCTTGGCAGAAAAAAGATTCCCTACCCGTTCTAGTGGTATGTAGGTTATACTTGTATTTTTCAAGGTTCATTTTGATGGTCCTGCAAGATTGAAGAAAATGTCACTTATATGCAGAGTGAGAGGGAGATGAGTTGTCCTGTGGGAACCATTTTCCTGGGATAATATGATTCCTAGGGCAAACTCTAGGGTTGGGCAGCAAAGCTAGAATCCTTTGCTCAGCTTTAACCTTGAGGGAGTAAGTTGTGCACCAAGTGGTTCCCATGGAAAAAAGATGGTCTCCTTATCACAGAGAGGCGGAAATTGGAACAAAGTGCCTGCAACATTGCTTGCTGGCCTTTGGGGATAAGAGAACAGTTCTTCAGACAAGATGGGAAAAGAGGCTGCATCTGTAAGTCCTGGGAACAAGTTAGTGTGGACAGGCTCAGGCATGGATACTGGGTAAGCAGGGTGGCTTTTCTGTTTCTCATGCTACCTTATTCCTCTTCTGTTTCTTCTGGATTTAGTAAAGTCTTTCTGAGAGTGCCAAAGGTGAACCAAAGGAAGGGTTTTTATTTTTCATGCTTAGACATAGCTTTAAAGAGGAAACAGTAAACCCCTGGGGGCCAGCGAGTTGATAGAATGGGTGATTAGAGTGGATACCTACCTGTGGGTGGTGTGAATAACAGGGTATTAACGGTGTATTACCCATACAGCCACCCTGAGAGTCTCTTCCAGGGCCAATCTTTTGAGAATCAGGGCTTTGCTCTAGTGAGGGAGAGACCAACATCGACGGTATCTTCAGATCAGCCCACTAATTCCACACGGACACAGTGGAAACCTCATGTTGAGGTTCCGTTATGGCAACAGAATGATTGTGTTGATGGGTTAAAAATGCCATTTAAACAAGGACATAACAGAATTAAAAATCTAACCACTGAGACTTTTTGTAATGAAAACTGTAACCAACTAAACAAGAACAATTAATCAGCAAGGAAACTTGCAGTTCAGGGCAAGTCCGGCTCATTAATTTCAGCTGGTTGTTGCTGCCTCTCCAGCTTCTGCTGCCGTCTTGTGAATGAAAACAGTCTCTGCGGAGCAGTTGAGTGTCCTGGGAAAGCATGTTCACCGGAGAGCTTGGCAGAGCACCCTGAAACTCAGGCCCTCTCACAGAGTAGGTAGTGGCCCCACATGGTCCTTTCAAAGGGGAGGAGAACAGCTCCATCAATTGTGGCCCAGTCAGGGCTGAGCCCTTCTCTTGATGTCACCAAACAGAAGCAACCAACCCAACACCAGTTGCAGGGTATTCCTTTGAGAGTTTCCAAGGGCTGCATTTGGGTGTGTGTGTGTGGGGGGGGGCGCTGTAGATCTCTTTCTTTTCAGACATTTGCAAGGCTACTGTTGCCAATAAAAGGCTATAAATATGCATTTATAATTTTCAGGTTTAACTTCTTCATGATTTGCCAAGGTGGAGTGAGCTATGGTATTTCCAGGCTCAAGTGATGTCCAAAGAAATGGCAGGACATCATCCATACCCAACAGAAGGCTGCAGATAGAGCAGACAACAGATGCAAGTGCAGTGGGGGCTGTGTGAATAGTAAAGAGCAGAGGCAGAGGGTTGGCACGCAGTCTCCTCCTGCCTTGGCCTTTGTGCCCTGGATCCTAGGAAGAGATATAATCCTTTTAATCTGTAATTCTCTCCAGAAATTTTTTTTGGCTCATTTTGTTTTAAAAATATGCTGTGCTCTCTCCCTCCTGCTTATACAACTTGTACACACACACACATACACACACACACACACACACACAGTCTCTTTCCCCATCATAGAGCCACAGTGCTAGAAGACAGACTTGAGCTGAAGGCACTTGGAAGTCTAGGAGAGAAAAGCACTTTAGATTCCCAGAGTTGGGGACCGAGATCCACGAGCTCTATCTTGGGACATCAGAGTTTTATTTGCTCACCAAGAATGGTGGCACCCTGCTCTCTCTTATCTGTACAGGGACACTCTGCTCAGGTAGCTGGTCCCAGAATGATTCAGCTACCACAGCCTGCTAGTAACACCTGTGTTTCCTTTTCAGATCTTACAGGTGAACAAGGTGATGTCCATCTTGTTTTATGTGATATTTCTCGCTTATCTCCGTGGCATCCAAGGTAACAACATGGATCAAAGGAGTTTGCCAGAAGACTCACTAAATTCCCTGATTATTAAGCTGATCCAGGCAGATATTTTGAAAAACAAGCTTTCCAAGCAGATGGTGGACGTTAAGGAGAACTATCAGAGCACGCTGCCCAAAGCAGAGGCCCCCCGAGAACCGGAGCAGGGCGAGCACGCCAAGTCAGAGTTCCAGCCGATGATTGCAATGGATACGGAATTGCTGCGGCAACAGAGACGCTACAACTCCCCCCGGGTCCTGCTGAGCGATAGCACCCCTTTGGAGCCCCCTCCCTTGTATCTCATGGAGGATTATGTGGGCAACCCCGAGGTGGCAAACAGAACATCACGGCGGAAGAGGTACGCAGAGCACAAGAGTCACCGAGGGGAGTACTCTGTGTGTGACAGTGAGAGTTTGTGGGTGACAGACAAGTCATCGGCCATCGACATTCGGGGACACCAGGTCACGGTGCTGGGGGAGATCAAAACCGGCAACTCTCCTGTCAAACAATATTTTTATGAGACAAGATGTAAAGAAGCCAGGCCTGTCAAAAATGGTTGCAGGGGGATTGACGATAAACACTGGAACTCTCAGTGCAAAACTTCCCAAACCTATGTCCGAGCACTGACGTCAGAAAACAATAAACTTGTAGGCTGGAGATGGATACGGATAGACACCTCCTGTGTGTGTGCCTTGTCAAGAAAGATCGGAAGAACATAGATTGGCATCTCTCCCTATATATAAATTATTACTTTAAATTATATGATATGCATGTAGCATATAAATGTTTATATTGTTTTTATATATTATAAGTTGACCTTTATTTATTAAACTTCAGCAACCCTACAGTATATAAGCTTTTTTTTCTCAATAAAATCCGTGTGCTTGCCTTCCCTCAGGCCTCTCCCATCTGTTAAACCTTATTTTGTGACCCAGCTCTCAGGAGCCGCTCTGTAAAATCTATGTACACCAGTATTTTGCATTCAGTATTGTCAAGGCCATGACTGTCGTTTTAGTAAACTTGTTAAAATCAGATGATGTCAGAGTTATATATAGACACAGTAATATCCCCCTCCTGGTATACTTCATGTTTGAATAATTAGAAGAACTGTTTTTACCTCCATTGAAAACATTACCCAATGGAGCCTTAATTTGGGCGGCAAGTTCACTGTCAATAACTCGCTTTCCTCTCTCTGCTTACCCAGAATGGTGGTATCCTGCTCCCTCTCTCTTACTCGCCCAAGGGATTCACTTCGCCAGTCAGAATTGTGATTGCCCCAGCGGTATGGTCCCAGAACAGTAACAGCAAACCTGGCAATTTTAGTTTTGGAAGTTTGTTTTCAGCACATTCGTTGTTTGGGGTTGTTTAAGGGTTGGATTTTGTTTTGCTTTGGCTTTGGTGTTTGTTTCGCTTTTGTAAGTGGTTTTCATCCTTTAGACACATAGGAAAAAAATTTTTTAACTGTTTGTAACAATAATTGTATGGTTATGCAGAAGCAAACTGAAATGGATTATGAGTAATTTACCCACAGAAGAGAACTGACTCATCAGAGATCCTTTGGCGCCTGCCCTCCTCCCTCTCCTGGCGGTGCCTCCTAGAGAGAGCTGCATGAGGAATCAGAAAATGCTCTGGCTTTGCAGTCAGACCGGGGTTCAAAGTCCAGCTCCTCCCCTGTGACTTGGGGTAAGATTTGGAGGCCCTCTCTGAGCCCGTTTTTCAGAGACAGAAAGTGAGATGGAGATCCTGCCTACCTCCCAGGCTCTCTTGGAGATTCAGCTAAGTAGCCCCTGTAGACATCTAGCTGAGGGTAGGCATTCAAGAGTGCTAGTCCATCCTCTCCTCCTCTTTCTCTCAGCTCTTGTGTTCCTCTGTTTCATGTGTGGTTGATTCATCACTTTGAAATGTATAAGCTCAAATGGAAGGAGGCTTCCTAATGCCTGTTGGGTCCCAGAAGGAGTCACAGCAGCAGAGGGGGTCCCTGTGGGGATGGCCACACCTGTTCTGCCATGGCAGGCCTGAGGAGGACACCAGTGGTCCCCAAGTCCTTTTCCCAGTGGGAAGTAGTTCACCCTCTTGGGGCTGGAGCCTGAGGAATCTCATCTCTCATCTTAAAGATGCAAGGTGCCCTTGTCCCACTATAGAAGCTGTTATCACTGACCTGCAACCCTGCCCTGTGCCTTTCATAGATTGCCCTGCCTTCAAGGCCCATGTTTGCTCTCTGTATCTAGAACAGCCACAAACCCCAAGATCTCTCTGACACATACCTAATAGAAGATGTGTCCTTTCTGTGACATGAGCCCTTGAAATAGGATCAGCAAATAGCAGTGACTTGGTTAAAAGCATCATTCTACTGCACATGGTTCTAGATTCCTAAAATAGGGCAGGAAATGAAGAAGTAGCCCTGTGCTTCCTATGTGCTAGGTACTTTCAAACATGGCTACCATTAGTTGCCACAAGTCCTGTGAGGTATTCATGATCATCTCTAGTTAACAGATGAGGAAACTGAGGCTTGAAGATTTAAGTTGCCTATGACCACTAAGCAGGTAAGTAGCAAGTGAATATTTAAATACTTTTTTGAATGATGACAGTCTTGTTTCCTCCTCACCAGGAGGGTCTTGGAGGACTGGTGTCTGGCTCCTGGAAAACCCCACTCTCTCTTTCCTCTCCTCTATTGCTTGGATATCACTGGATAAGTCACCTGTCTTATTGGGAGCTTTCAACAGCATCCTGAGATTCTACTGCAGACTGGACAGCCCTCACTTTCTTAATGAATGCTATGCTGAGAAGTTCTGTTGGCAATTGGTAAAGACTTCTGTCTGCCCTCTTATCCCTCTCTAATGTTTTTCCACTTATGGACTGTGTGTACTTAAGCAAGTTACTGAACCTCTCTGAATCTTTGTTTCCTTATCTATAAAAATGAGGATAGTGCTTATTTCATAACATTGTTTTGCAGTGTAATGAAAACACCCATTTCCTAGCACATACAAAGCCCCCTAGAGTGTAACATGATAATGATGATGATTGATGCTGCTGCTTTTGATAATGATGATGACGACGACAATGACAATAGCTGGCTTTTGGGGGATTTGCAGGACTCCTCATTGTGGAATTCTGGTAGAGATTTCTATACTTCACAGTGAAAGTGTAGCAATCATCCCGGGGGAGGCAGTCCCCAGAGTAGCATTTGTTCAGTGCCACTGGCCCAGTCCTACCGACAGACCTTAAATCCTTCGCAGTTGATACAGGGAAGGACTTCTAACCCTTCTCAGCAAAACTAGCAATCTACCTAATTTTCTGAAAGGGAGAGGGTGTGTGTGTTATTTCTCTTTACAAATATATGAGACAGCTTTGTTCTTGTTTTCATTCTATCCCTCACTCAGTCCCTCTCACTGTGTCCAACAGTGCTTTCTCCAGGCTAGTATTTTAGGGTTTGGTGTTTCTGAGAATTTTTTTGTTGGGTCCCCTTCCTGCCTGTGTGTTTATGTGTGCTTTTTAGTTCAATTACTTGATGTAAAAACCCTCCATTGAGGCTTGGAGAAACCATCTGCATTTATTTTATCACCTTTGAACATGTGTTTGAGTATGAAATATGTGTAGTCAGTTTATAGCTACCTGGAGATTTGTCTGGCTTCACCAGGAAGATGCAACCCCCACTCCCACCCCCAGGCTTTAAGCTCTGACAGCCCTGGGTGTGCAAAGCCAACACCAGGGCCTCGGCAAAGCCCAGCTTTGCCTCACAGAGTTCCAGCGCTACTCTGAGGCCTAGAGAGCAGACAACTGTCTACCACTCACTCATCCCCAACAACCCTGGCCGGAGGACCTTGAACATGCTTGATTCCACACACCCAGAAGTTGCCACAGCCACTGAAGACTGACTCTCTCACTAGAACCTTCTTCAGCCTGCCCCTCTTTCTCAGATCCCCACTCCAAGTCTTAGAAGACCCAAGTCCTTACACAGCATTCTCAAATAACAGTGGGCAAGTGGATTTCTCAAAGGGCACACATTTTTCACAGTGAGCTGAACACAAGTGCCTTTGTGGTGCCTGGAAGCCCTATGTGTTTGGTTGGCTCCAAATAGAAGTTGGTCTAGCTTGGAAGAGAAGAACCACAGAGCAGGTGGAAGCACTCTGAATGGCCATGGATTTGCTGCCTTCAGTCCTCAGCCTGTGTTTGGTTACAGTGTATGGGAGGCCAGTGAAACAAGTGCATATGTGCCTGTGGTGGGAACAGTAGTAGGAAGGAGGAAGGAGATACAGAAGGCAATGGCCCAAAGATATCAAAAGTCTTTTCTAGAAGCTGGTTGCTGCTGATGAGTTTGGCTGAGTTGAGTTGTTGCAGAGTTCAGTAATAGCACTGTCTGTTCAATTAAAAAAGTTTCTGTGGAAAGAAAACATAAAAGTTTTTTGGAAAATTGTGAAACACAACCTAATGAATTAGATGGCTTTTCACGTGGAGATGTATGGAGGTGAGTGGGTGTGCATGTGTTTGCATGTGTGCAAGTATATGCATGTGTCCATGTGTGCGTGTGTCCCTGTGTGTGAGTCCATGAGTGTATGTTGTGTGTGTATGTGTGTGTGTAGTTGCTTTGATATCCTAAACATTAATGTATTGCATTTTTTAAAGGAAAGGTAATGCTTGAAAAGAATGCTTCAGAGATTGAGCTGGGAGCCAGCTGTGGAGCATATGGAAAATGAACATTCTTGGGACTAGAAAACAGGCTGGTTAGGGTTGAGAATTTGCAGACAGAAAAGGCATCAGGCCGGCTCCACCAGCCAAAACAGAAGGAGCTGGAGTTGTGGACCTTCTGATTTGGCAGGAAAGCACTGGAAGCCAGTGTGGATTTAGAGGGTGGAAGATAAGGTCAGACTAAAGAATAGCTAATGATAGTAAGGGTTATCATTTATAGGCTGCTTTCTCATGTAAGAGCCTGTGTACATCCTGGTAGTTTTAACTCCTTTGAGCAGCTGAGGGCATATAGTTAAGAACAGGTAAATAACTTGCCCGAGGTCATAGAGCTGGTAAGAAAGGGTAAGTGCTCCCCCTGCCCTCCAGGAGTCCAGGAGGTCTCTGTATGGTGTGGAAGGACGTGCTATCAACTGGGTCAGTGACAATGTTGGAGAAGAGGCTGAGTGCCTTAGGGACCTTGACTGTTGAATTTCAATGGGGGTAAGGGGCCCTTGGCACATGGGAGGTAATTAAAGTGTCAATACAGCAGGGATTCCCAACAATTGTTCCATGTGATAGAGTTTCCAGACTCATTGTTACAGGAACTCAATAGTTGGGGGAGAAAGAGTGGGCCTTGCACCCCAACCACTCCACCCCTCATCCAGCAACTTCAAATCACTATATTGGGGCAAGGTGTTATAGCTTCTTCTAAAGTTTAAAAACCAGCATTGCTGTCATATCCCTTTGGGACTCTTCTAAGACAGGAGTTTCAAATTTGTACAGAATCTTTTATTCTCCCTTACAAGGTAGAACTATTTTATTAATTCAATACATTTTTTAAAAAATTTGTTAAATGCCTACTAGATGTCAGACATCCTTCTCAACTATATAGCCTTGACACAAGAGATGTTAACCCTCTGGGAAGAGCAGTGACTAGAAAGGATGGTTTCTCAAGATATAGCAGTTTAGAGTAGCCTGGACCATTTCCATATCCTCTCTATAAGCACTTCCTCACAAGGAGTTGGTTCTATTTTTAAACAGTTCTAATCATTTTATAGAAATCTATTCCCACATATACAGATACAGCAGCTATAACTAGGTTGTCAACAAAAGGGCTGCAGGAATTCCAGAAAAAAAAAAGAGCAACTAAGTGTTGATTTGGACAGTTAGGGAAGCCTTCACTGAGAAGGTGACTGCTGAGATGCATCTAAGGATGTGTAGGACTTTGCAAGGGAATAATGATGGGAAGGATATTTCAGACAGAAGAACAGTCTACAAAAAATGCCTAATGGTGAAAGGGTTTGACATATAAAGAGAAAAGTAAAAAGTTTGGGGGTAACAACAAACTTTTATAAAGCCCTACTATGTGCCATCTCTTTTCCTAGGCATTGATTAATATAATGACAATTGGGCAGATGAGGCTCATACCTTAATGGAGTTTCCCATCTAGAGGGTGTGACAGGAAAATAAATAAAGAAATAAAAAAATATATTCTTTAAATAATTTCAGATAATGGTAACCACTAAGAAGAAATATAAAACAGTAAAAGAATAGAGAATAAATGGGGAGCAGTGGAGACAGGGTGAGGGTAGTGTTATCCTATATAATAAAAGGCAACTATGCAAATCAACCAAATAGCAGAGGAATGACTGGTCACTATGATGCACACTGACCAATAGGGGGCAGACACTCAATGCAGGATCTGTCCCCTGGTGGTCAGTGCACTCCCACAGGTGGAGTGCTGCTCAGCCAGAAGTGGGGATCATGGCTGGGGAGTGAAGTGGTGGGCGGGATCCTCTCTCACTTCCACAGCAGTGCTAAGGATGTCTAACTGCCAGCTTGTTGAACATCCCCCAAGGGCTCCTGGACTTTGAGAAGGTGCAGGGACCCTCCCCCACCCTGAGTGCATGAATTTCATGCACTGTGCCTCTAGTTTTCTATATATTTCCAGGGATTAAAATGCTTGCTGCGATGAAATTGAAGACATGAATGAAGTATGCCTAAGGGAAATCAGCATACAGTCTGAGCACATAATGGCCCTAATTGTATAGGATCTTTAACCAAAAATCAAAAGTCAAGATCGGCTATAGAAGTGTAAATAGGACCCAATTTGTGGTCATCTGTCATTCTTCAGCTTTGAGTGAAGCTTTTTATCAGTGACTTAGGCACTCTATGCTGCCTGTAGCAGAGGCAAATATCACACTGCTTTTCCCCAGAGGATCTTGTCCACCTTCCCTTCCTCTGAGAGACTTTTTACCCTGTCAAACTTGTTCTGCCATGATCAGGGTGCATCCTCTGGTTCCCCTCTACATGCAGAAAGGCCTGGGGGGGGGCAGGCAATGGACAGGACCACTCCCTCTGAATTCCTGTACCTCTGGCTCCTGCTGGCAGTTCTCCAGTAAGGGTAGGAACGAAACTGTAGGTAGCTAAATTTCTGATTCTGACACCCAGGGGAATTGTAACCTAAAGCATGCTTCAAGAAGACTACCCCAGGGGTCTCAGCACAGTGACTTTTCTTGGGACTGTAGCTGAGTCATTTGTACTCCACAACCCTTGGTTTTCCTTCCTGAAAAAATGGATATAATTACAATCCTAATTCAATTACAGAGTAACCTGGGAGCTAAGAATGAGCAGCAAGGGTCAGAACATTGAGAAGGTATAAGAAAACAAATTGGATGTTCTCTGAGAAGCCCCAGAAAGGCCATCAGAACTGCTTCCAACCCCAACCTAGTAAGCCGGCTGGACTCCAGAAAGGTTAGGCAGCTCAGCCAAGGTCATACAGCTAACATGTAGAGCAGAGCTGGGATTGCCTTATTAGGCACCTTCTTGACCAAACTACAGGAGTATATAACTTGAGAGTTTTAAACATTTCAGCTGGGCCAGCAGAGGTCTTTGGTAAGGGCCCTCCTGATGTCATCGAAGCATCTACACTGCCAGCAAGTGCTTTGCTGCTCTCAGAAACCTGGAATTTTCTGCCTGGAGTCTTAAATCTACACTTATCAGCCCTCCAGGGGCTGCCCCTCTGGTTGATGTTGTGGTGTGGTGTCCCAAGTCCAGGAGAGCTAGGCTAAATCCCTGATCTCACCACTCATAACCATGTGATCTTAGGTAATTTTCCTGATTTCAATCAGTCTCAAGTTTCCTATAAAATGGAGTTGATGATAGTTCCTACTTCTCAGGTGATAGTGAAATCTCTGTAGCTGGAACAGGCAGTGTGGTGGCCTAGTGGACCAGTAGAATTCAGCAGGGCCTCCCCGGGGCCTTTTGTGTGTATTGGAGAATAGGGAATTCCTGTTGACTCCAGGGAAGGGCAAGCAAGGATCATGGGAGATCCCTTGGGTGACTTAGAATAACAGTTATTACTAACTGGTACAGTAGTCATTTGGTATTTGAACAACTGACTCAGCTGTACCTTCCAGCCTACCATCCACTCTGCCTACCTTAAGGGATGTTGATGGGAAGGAAGTCAAACACAGAAGCCATCCATCCAGCAGCATGCTGGGCATCCAGGAAGTTCTCAGTAGCAATGACTCTCTCCCTCTGAGAGATGAGACCTGTATCTGCAGGTCCCAAAGGAGAAAATCTAGCTGATCGGGAGGCTGCCATGCCCAGACACACTCATTATTCTGCTGCTCATTGCCACCCTCAAGGGAAATGCCTTTTTCTTGTCCAAATGCTTTATACTGTAGCCCAAGTCCATTTTTCTAGCACCTTGATTTTTAAGTCCAGACCAAATCTAGAAGATTTCTAAAGCTCTTACAAAAATAGTCCAAAAGCACACTGTTATTTTGAGGGGAAAGGTCATCAGGAGGCAGACGATACCTAATTTCTATGGGTGTCTTTTGTAATATCTCCCCTTCCTCCTCATGCTCTAGCAAAGTGGCACCAATGGGTTCAGGCATGCTCCTGCTCCCAGGTGTGGCACTGCCCTGTCCTGTTTTATTTTTTTTTTTCAATCTAGCAAGAGGAAAGAGAGATATAGTATAGACAACTGAGAACCCGGTGTGGCCATCAAGAACAACCAATGTGAACATAGAATCCTGGCCCCACTGCACAGCCTCATATGAGTTAAGGGTCCCGAAGCCACATCCATCCCTCTGTGCTGGCTCTGTGTCAGACCCCTGCTTGGGGACACAGAGTGCAGCACAATTTCCGGGAGAGATAGACACACATAACTACGAGGCAATGTGTTCAATGTTTCAAGAGCTTTCATGACAGTTTCTTATTAGGACCCAGGAAAGGGACTCCGCCGGAAGACAACACATAGGTTTATGTTATTGTGACATAAGAGTGAGGGCAGCAAGGACCAGGTCATGGAGGCTCATTGTGCTGTGTTATGGAGCTTGGACCTCACCTGCAGAAAAGGGGGAGCCTTTGTCCTATGAGAGTAAACTAGGAGATATCCTTCAATAGCTAGGTCACCCAAGTGTCTCATCTGTCAGGATGGACTTTGAGATTCATCACTACAACCCCCAGACCACCTTCACTGGCTTCTCTGCTATATCTGTGCAGACCCAGGCCTGCCTGGAGTCAGATGAGCGGATGTGGCCAGCCATGTGGTGGATGCTCTATTGCATTCTCTCTGCAGGATGGATATGCTCAAAGGAATGTTGAAGGGAAAGACCTGGAGGAGTATCCTGGAAGATTGAAAAAAAAGTTTGGAGAAGCTAGATGCAAGAGTCATGCTATCATGAGGCTACCTCATTGCTCATCTCATCTGAGTTTGACCATCACTCAGCATCACACTGTGCATTCCCTGGTCCCTTTGGCCTCATAGAAGGGCCAGCTCTGATCACTGTCCTTTATGGTCTCCTACAGCTGGAAGGCCAGGTGCTAAGTCTCAGTCCTATGATAATTGTCCACATTGCTTCCTCTCCCTCTTATCTTATCAAACTTCCTCCTGAACTTTTGACATGAGCCCTGCTCATGTCAGTGTGACTGTTATCCCAATGGAGTTAGCCTTTTCAGGGTGGGTCTTGCAGCTTTGTTCAGACTATAGAACCCACAGGCATGGTTCCAGGCCACTGACACACACTTCCCTGTTCACCCAAGTGGCAGCAAGACCACAAAGCCTCAAGACAGTTGGAAGACAGTGAGCACAGGTGCAAGATAGTAGGAAGACAGAGAGCACAGGCTCCTTGCTGCCCCAGCAATTACTTTGCACAAACACGGCTGGTTCACCTCATCCTGCAAGAGCCCTGCAATAGAGTTGGCTTTTATTTTTCCTGATCTGACTTTTTAAAAGCTGTGGATGAGAATATTCCCAGACAGAAATTTTCATCAAATGCCACTTTCATCAGGTCCCACACAAATGCTTTTGGGAATCCCTATTGTCTAGAGTCCAAGATTCCTGGCTGGGCATTTGGGGTCATTGACAGTGCAACCCCAGCTGTTTTACTGCCTATTTCTCTCTCTCACTAACACTGAGAATGGCCCAACTGATCGGCTTCCCATTTCTCAAACTTACCTCTCACATATCCACCTCCACTTTTCCTAGCCAGCCTTTAGTGGTACTTTGACTATAACCAGAGCTGCATCAAGTCCCCTCCTGGGGACTTGTTAGAGAATCTGGGTGCAAAAGGCAAACACGGGTCTCTTGTTCATAATAATTAAAAATTTCAAAATGGTGACAGAAAAACATGAAACCCCAAGCATGGGCCTTTCTACATGCAGGACCCCATGGAACTACCAAAGTGACCACCCAGGAAGCCCATTGGGCTCCTTGCACCTGACCACCCAGCGCAGGTGCAAGGGGCCCCGAGCATCTTGCACCTGCTCTGGGCTCCAGAGGACCTGGTGTTTCTCTCCCCTCTCTCCACCCTCTCCCGGTAATATTGCCCCTTCCCCCGGGGAATTAGAGAAGCAGACCCATGGCATTGTTGAAGTCCCAGTATGAGTAGTGCTTGGCACACAGGAGTTCCTCAATAATGTCTATGGAGTTGGAAAGACATCCTCTATGCAACAGGCTATAAACTTCAGAAGAGGTGATTCTAAGAACCAAAGATATACATATGTCTAGGTTCAGATTTTTTGGTGTTTAAAACTTAAAAAAAATTTAAATCCTCTTTATAAAAACAAGAGTGGGTACCATTATGCTCCCCATTCAGGTGTTGAAGTCCTAATCCCTAGTGCCTCCGAATGTGACTGTATTTGGAGATAGCGACTTTGAAGAAGTGGTTAAGTTAAAATAATGTCATTATAGAGGTCCTAAATCCAGTCTGACTGGTGTCCTTAAAGAAGAGGAGATTAGGACACAGACACATGGAGGGATGACCAGAAGACCAACCGTGGAAAGGCACAGGGAGAAGACAGCCATCTACAAGCCAAGAAACAGATTCTTTCTTACATCCCAGCAAACTCATTTGTCAACAGAGCCAAATATCAACAGTACAATGATTGAAATTTCTTTTGAGAGCCAAATTTTTTAAAGTTAAACTTCTTCTAATGCCACTCCTTTAATAGACTTGCCTAGGTCATGGTATTTTGTGGAAGAGCCACACTCAAGAGGCCAAAAAGTCTCATGTGGTTTGTGAGCCATGGTTTGCCAACCACTGTCTTAGGAGAAACCAACAATCTCAGATTCCAGCCTCCAAAATTGAGACAGTGCAGTCCTGTTGTTTAAGCTGCCCAGTCTGTAGCCCTTTATTAGGGCAGCCTTTGCACACTTAATATAGGTACTTAAAGAAGAATTATAAATGTTAAAAGCTGACAGGAACCATAAACAATCAGAACAATCACTAACTTTCTGGCATACCTGTGCCGCATCCGCACAGCCATGGGTAAACCTGAAAGGGGCAGTGGAGGATGGAGAAGACAGACAAGAGAATAAAGTTGGGGCTAGGTGGGAAACTGCTTCTTTGATGGAGAGACAGTGCCACGCCCTGTAAGCTGAGTCTTTCTTTATTTTATAGCCAGATTCCACGAGGCAAAGTAAGGGCAAGATGTTTCCAATGTTCTCTTGGGTTTTGAATCTACTCAATTACATGCACCTGATCAAGCTTTGTTTACTTGCTGCACCTCCCACAGCCTATATCACTTAGCCACATGGGACCACAGGTTTGGACCATAAGGCCAAGCTTACACCTATAGCCTTTGACTATAATTGTGCTGGAAGGACTTTGCCCTCCAAGCTAGGACTTGCACGTAGTTTTGCCATGCAAGGATTGTGCCCTCTCATTAGTCTGAGAGGCTTGAACCTGTCCAAATACCGTAGCTGCTCTCCACAATACCTCTACAATTCTTTATTTCACATATTCTTTATGTCTGCATAGTCTTCATATCTGAAAATGCAGATAATTTAGCTTCTCTTGTAACATGATAGATCAAATTTTGTTTTTTAATATTGATAGTTTAGCAGTTTCAGGTTCAAAACTTAATCTTGATATCATGTACGTTTTCAGAATTGTTACCAAACTTAGGAAAACCTCTGTGAAGGTTCTTTCACATATCAGCTGGAAAATGTCAGGACATTGCCATTTGTTTTAATGTAGTGGTTAATCTTAAATGCTCTTTGAATTGCCAACACTCATTAACCAATCTGTCATCATCATTCACACTTGTAGGGTTATGTTATCTTTAGCCATTATATCAGTTTATGTTGAATCAGCAAAAAGGGGGACATTATTTTTCTAATGTGAACATATAATTCATCCCTTTCCCTTAATTGGATTATATAAAAATCCAAGAGTCTATTCATTACTTCTATTGGAAATGTATCATTTCTATTGGAAATTTGTCTCTCCCTCTTAATGAATTAATAGTTTAGTGTGACCTGGGATTTTTTTTTTTGGTTAAAATTTGTTTCTTGATAGAAAAATAATTTTAATCCTACTTTCACAAATTTTTAAAAACCATATGACATATGAATACATTGCTAGGGCATCTCACAGCCTTTGAAAGGGGTTGGAACAAGTGAGGGAATCTGAAGCTGAAGCTCCATTAGCTTCCTGGTGAGTCAGCCCTGTCTAAGTTGGAGGCTGGGGCTCAGAAGGACTAAACCAGCACATTACATACTTCCAGCCTTCACCCTTGCCCCAGCCAGCAGCACCCATCTTTAGAACCACAGTCCCAAGCTGCAGTGAATTTCTGTGAGGTTAGGATGAAATTACACACACTTTCTGTGTGTGTTGAGAAAAAATAAATAATTTTCTGGACTCAAAGTAGTTTCCTTTGGGGGTATTGCCTACTGTATTCATCTGGTTACCACAATAAGATTTTCTCTGGTTTTGTGTATAAAGTTTTTCTTTTTCAGCAGTCTTACTAGTAAAGGGTTTGATTTTTGTTATCTATTCCACGCTGAACCTCTGCATTCTTTCAGGGTGAGAGAATTGTTAGAGGTAGGTGAGAGGGGTCCCAGGTCCCCCAGTGTGGCCTGTATTCTTGCATGAACCTCACAGTGATTAAGAATGTGGAGCCTGGGGTCAGACAGTTGGGACTCTGACTTGAATTTTACTAGTATACTAGCCAGACCTAGGGCAAACCACCCTCTCCAATCTTGCCTTTCTTCATTGATGTAATGAAGGGAAGTGTACTTACCAGCACAGGATAGATGTCACTGTGAGGAGTAAGTGAGTTGTTATTATAGGAAAAGCACTCAGTACAGGACTGAACATTTCACTAGAGTTCACTACCAAACAATTAGTGTTTTTATTAAGGGCAGCAGTTCTCAACCTGTGGGTCGAGATCCCTTTGGGGGTCGAACGACCCTTTCACAGGGGTCGCCTAAGACCATCGGAAAATGCAGATATTTACATCACGATGCATAACAGTAGCAAAATTTCATGGTTGGGGGTCACCACCACATGAGGAACTGTATGCAAGGGTCTCGGCCTTAGGAAGGTTGAGAACCAGTGATTAAGGGGATAATCCAGAGAACTTGGTAAACTGGTAAAAGGGAATAGGCAGGTTCTGACCTTGCCCCAGGGGCTCCTCTGATCTCCTTCAAGGATTCATTGGGATTGGAAGCTGAACCCTCTGCTCCTATAGCCTGGGAACAGCCACGTATCTTGCCTCTCATTTCCTATCAGACAAAGGCAAGGAGAGAGCCAACTAGGAAGACTCAGGGCTTTAGCTCCTTCCAGGCCAAGGGCAGGAGATGGCTGTACCTGCCTCACAGGCCAGCCCGAAAACAGCTAGTGAGTGTTCCAGGCAAGCTCAAACTGCAGCTCACAGACCATTGTTGTGGACAAAGACCTGATGCAAAGCCTGATTTGGTGTGTGCCAAGCACCAACCATGAGAAGAGCAAGTCAAACTCTTCTCCCAGCAGCCTTCCCAGATCTCTCTCCTGTCTTGAACTCTGCCCATAACCAGAATCTGCTCTAACTCTGGGTTTAGCTTGTTCAAGAGCCACCCCCTATTATCATGTATAGTATGTTTCCAAAATTGTGCACTACAATAGAATATTCAAAAGCATAATCATAGATTTACATGGCAAAGGGATATTTTATCAGGGATCTAAAAGAAACAACATTATATTATACCTCACCTTTTATTTTTTGCACAATTTTTACAGTATACTATTCATATTTTGAACATTTTTAAAAAATATATTTTATTGATTTTTTACAGAGAGGAAAGGAGAGAGATAGAGAGCCAGAAACATCAATGAGAGAGAGACATCAATAAGCCACCTCCTGCACACCCCCTAATAGGGATGTGCCCTTGACCGAAATTGAACCTAGGACCTTTCAGCCCCCCGGCTGACGCTCTATCCATTGAGCCAAACCGGTTTTGGCTTGAACATATTTTTTAATATTTCAGCATTCACTGATAGGAATGAATATTAATATTGAAAAACAAAATGGTGCCCTAGGTGCCAGACACCAGTGTAGGTGTTGGGGATATGTCTTTCATGGAGTTGACAGTCTAATAACAAGAGGAAACGGATAATAAAAAGGACATGTAACACAAGATTGACTTGTGTTACATGTCAGTTTTCAATGAAACAGGAGTATTTTATTGTTTCATTGAAAAGGACATGTAACACAAGTCAGTCTTTAGCCGGTGATAAGTGCTATGAGGTGTGGGGGAGACAAAACAGAACAGAGTAAAGATGACCCAGAGAACAGAGGGTGGAATGGGAGGTGCAATTGGGAACAGGAAGCCCAGGGGAGCCCCACCAATAAGCCAAGCTCCAAGCAGTGACTTGGAAAGATGGTGAGGGAGTGATAGCCCAGGGAAAGAGCATTCTGGGTAGAGAGCCCATAGCATAAAATGGGTCTGGCACCCATGACAGCCCAGGTAATCCACTTAATTCTGCTGAGCCTCTGCTGATGGCTTCTTGGCTCTGCTTGGGCATGCCTAATGACACCTATCTCATTTGCATTATGTTTATGAGACTTATACCTTCTACCCCTACTCCCCACTGCTTTCTTTTCATAATGCAATAAAGACAGAATTCAATGAAATATGTAAAATAAGTGCACAAACTCTGTGCCTGAGGCAGAGGGAGATGGGCTGATGCCGAACTGTCAGCTGGCGTGCTGCGCCCCCACGTGGAAGCTTGGAAGGTTTGGCCCCTAGGCAGGAAGCTCCAGTCTGGCACTGGAAAGGAAGTCTGGGGATCAGTGCACAGTGCCCCAACCTGCATGCTGAACACAGGGGAAATTTATGCAAGTCAATGACTTCTTGCTCCATCAAAGCAGAGCCCAGGGCAGAACCAGGGAGTTGGGAGGTGTGTGAGGTGCTGTTGGAATGTGGGCCACACCTGTTTCCCTCTCAGAGCCAGGGAGGGTTTTCCTGTCCTTGAACCATAGAGCAGACAGTCTCCCTGAGGCAGCTGTGTGCGTGGGGCAGGTGGAGGGGTTCCTTCTGGGAGAGGGTGTGGTGCCAGGGAAGGTGCCCTGGGACACAAATGGGCACTTCTGTTAACTGGCTAAGCATGTCTTTTTCTTCCAGTTTCCTCTGGACCAGGACCTCTAAGGCACCCATGCTGCTGTTCCCAGAGGCTTAAGGCCAAGCTGTGGGACATGTGGGCGTCTGGGCTGGTGAGCCTGGGAATTGGGGAGGGGGTGTCTGTGCAGGAAAGCTGGCCCACCCCAGTCATAAATGCCATCCTCTCAGGGAAACGCAGGAGTATTTTATTGTTTCATTGAAAACTGAGCTCCCAGTGCAGCTGTTCAGGAATTCCAGGGGGCAGGACCGGTGCGGGAAGTGGGGAGAGGGCTCGCTTGTCAAGCATCTGAGATCTTGTTACTGGGGTTTGGGGGGAAATCGGATGCGGTTCCAGGGCTCAAATCTTTCTTGCCCCACACACCAGGGCGCTGGCTCCACTGAAGGCCATCAAGACACAAGGGCCATGTGTTTATTCCCCCATCAGCCAAGCAAATGGCTTCTAAGCCAGCTCTGGCAGAGTCTGTTTTCAAATAGGAAAAGGTTTTTAAAAACACTCTTTGTCTAGAGAGCAAAACCTGCTCCATGTTAGAGGTGACAGGTTAGGCTGTGCTGCAGACAGGAACTTCCCTCCTGGGCTTGCTTAGGGAGGCTCTGGCTCTGGCTGGCCTGTCCACCTGGGATGCTCTTTCCTCAAATTTTCAGTTGGCCATCTCCTTCTTGTCGTTCAGATTGCAACTTTAAAGCTCACCTCCCCCAGGATGCCTTCCCTGCCCCCACCCATACCCCCCCCTGGCACTCTGTCCATCCTGTCCTGTCTATACTCCTCTTATGGCAGCTCCCCCTGCCTGATATTTCTGCATTCCTGAGAGTGCAAACACCTTGAGAGCAGGAGTTATATCTGTGTTTTTGCTATGCCATCACCACCACCTAGAGTACCCAGCACACAGCAGGCATTCAATACAGATATTTTATCGTGTCGAGTACAGAAATGATGTTTAAGACCTGGGTTGTACATTTTCTTTGATGAAGAGGTGGAGAAAATATAATGTGGTGGAACAAAGGAAAGGGACCTGAGTCAGAAAAGAAAAATGATGCCTCCCTCTGCCCCCTCCCCCAAAGCTCTTTGAGATCAGAATCCATAATTGTTCCTGCCAAACAACTTGGGGACACTGGGATGGTCTCCCAACAGCCATGACCTCTGTTTTTTCTCCCTTTTTGAATCACATCCTTACCTTATACAGTCTTGAAATCCCTTTAATCATTTCTAAAAGGATTTCCTACAATTTTCCTACATTTCTAAAAGGATTTTCTACATACTCCCTCACTGGGGAAGGTATTGTGATTTTTACATTTAAAAGTTAAATAGAAAATACTTTCTGTCCCTCTAAACGTCTCTAGATTCTCTTGCAGCCAGCAGTAGCTGTTTGCCTTTGATCGGGTCACTTCTCTTCTCTGGGCCTTGGTTTTCTATAAAGGGAGGAGGTGCTAATGGTTGATGTCCAGGGTCCACCTAGAAAGCTGTGAGCTTCTGATGCCCACATCTAGGGAACATCCCCACAGAGGGCTTCTCCTCCTATGAGAAGCCTCATGACCCAGTAATTACAGAAAGTAGAGGGCCTCCTTCCCGATGCCAAGACCCCTGCCTGTTTGTAACCTTAGGGTTATTCTTCCCTTATAATATGCCACTACAACATATCATGCTGACCTTAGCTGATAAGAGAGGGAAAGCTAAGTTGCTCTGCAGGGTAGATTGAGCACAAAAATGGCCTTAGCTCTGCACCCGCCCTGTATCTGAGTCCTTTGCAAAGTGAGTTCAAAGAGACTGACTTTCTAGCTACCTCAGCCAAAAGAATGCAGGTTTTAAGAAGCCTTTAGCAGTTTCTTTCTTCTTCCTGGTCCCCTATCGCTGCCATGAAGGTAGGTCTAGGTTAGTCTTTTGGAGAGTGAGACACCTGGCACAATGCCAGCCAGCCCATCCATGGCCATTGTAGATTAACCAAGGCCAATGGAGCACCAGACACACAAGTGAACCCCAACCTAGACCAGAAGAACTGCCCAGCCAACATCATTCCAGCTTGGCTCAGATCAGCAGAGCTATGTAACTGATGCATAGACTCATGAGCAATGGTTGTGTTGGGATGGTTTGTTATGCAGCATTAGCTAGTTGAAGACATGCCCTGGATCTCCCCCAGGGCACCTCAGTCTTCTCTTATTTTGTACTCTGGAGTATCCTTACACATGGTCTGCCCTTTCTGCCCCCACAATGCCTAATTCAATTCTTAAAAACAAAACTTCCCTTTTGAAAATATATGTAAAGGCCTACAGGTAACTGCCTATGGGATGTAATTTTATTTATTTTTATTTTTTTCTACTTTTTATTGTGTTACATGTATACATATCTCCCCATTGCCCCCCTCCCTCTCAGGCATACCCCCACACCTCAGTGTCTATGTTCATTGGTTATGCTTATATGCATGCATACAAGTCCTTTGATTGATCTCTTATCTACCCCACCTCTCCTTAATCTTCCTGCTATAATATCAGTCTGTTTGATGATTTACTGCCTCTGTATCTATCCTTTTGTTCATCAGTTTACCATGTTCTTTATTATCCACAAATTAGTGTCTCTTAAAAACAAAGAGGCATAAAGTACAGCTACTTGGGCTAGCCATAATATATGACATTGTCTCCCTTAAAATTAGTCTTTTGAATTACACACATCATATAGATGAGCAGGCATCCCACCTCCATCTGTAGCATGAGCTATCAGGTGAACTGGAAATCTGGTGCAGGAACCATCACTTTTATGGTTGGGAATGGATCCCTGGAGGCATGCAGATTTGGTGAGGTAGAGGTCTCTACGATATCACTGGAACTAGGCAGGCCAGGAAAGCAGGAGATCTAAGGCATGTTCATACCCATCATTTAGCTGAGGATTGACCCTGCTTTCTTGTGCAAACATTCTATTTCCCTCTTGTGTTCAATGAACATTTGTCAGAAGTCTATTGTAAAGTATGCAGGCACTGGGTTAAGCCCATGAGATGTCAAAGATAAATAAGGCAGAGCCCCTGCCCTCATTGAACTTACTAGCTCATAATTCCAAAAGTGCAAAAACAACAAAACAAAAAACAGTAGGAGCACATGTCAATATATCATCAGGTTCAGATTTAGCTCTTTCTTCTAAAAGTCTGGCAATAAAGCCAAAATAATCAATGATGAATACTTAAACATTTATATTACTTATGAGTTTATGGTTCTTCAACTGTTATTCAAATTGCATTTTTCTTTGCAAATACTATTAGTAGTCAAAAGAAAAGCCTTGATTTCCAGCTCTCTCCCCAAATCCCACTACCTCAGTTTTATCCATCACTATAGATGGATTCGCTATTGACCTAATTGCTCATACCAAAAATATAGGGGCATCATCTAAAAACAAAATAATGTTTATATATAAAACCTATTATTCTTTTTATACTATATCTTATCTTTTGCAATTTCTGAAATTCTACTCTTATATACAGAATCCAACCAGTTCTTATGATCTCCACCACCATCATCCTAGCACAAGATATCACCTCTTATCTGGACTTTTGCAGAAATCTCATAACTGGTCTTCCTGCTTCCATCCTTCTCCTGTACATTCTTTTCTAACCAGATCAGGTTATGTTAGTCCTCAACTCACAACCCTCTAGTAATTTTCTCTCACACTTACAGTAAAATCCAAACTTCTTAAGAGAGCTTAACAGGCCTCAAATGACTTAGCCCTGACCACTTCTTGAACCACATTTCCCAAAAGTCTCCCTCTCAGTAACACTGCTCAAGTTATATGGTTGGTACTGTTTTTTCTTAAATCTTCCAAACATTTCTACCTCTGAGCCTTTACACTTGCTGTTCCCTCAGCCTATGACACTTCTGAGCTGGATCTTTTCATGGATCTTGTTTTCTTTTCCATAATATTTCAATCTCTACTCAAATTCTAACTCTTTAGAAAAAAGCCTCCTTAACTACCATCCTAATATATAAAAACCCAGGGTCGGTAACAACTGACCAAAGGCTCAACCAAACATTGGAAGTTAGTTCTGCAGTTAGTGCTGGGTTGCCATGGCTGACTGCTGAGGGGGCTGTGGATCAGGCCCAGAAAAAGGCAGGGAGAGAGAAGCAGGGTTTGATCTGCAGCCTCCCTTGGCAGCTGTTGATCAGCCGTTACCTTTCACTTTCTCTCCGGCTTTGCCCACAGCCATGCATCTCTTTTTCTCTTTCTCTTTCTCTTTCTCTTTCTCTTTCTCTTACTCTTTCTCTTTCTCTTTCTTTCTCTTTCTCTTTCTCTTTCTCTTTCTCTTTCTCTTTCTCTTTCTCTTTCTCTTCCTCGTCCTCGTCCTCTTCCTCTTTCTCTTTCTCTTCCTCTTCCTCTTCCTCTTCCTCTTTCTCTTTCTCTTTCTCTTTCTCTTTCTCTTTCTCTTTCCCTTTCCCTTTCTCTTTCTCTTTCCCTTTCTCTCCAGCCTCCAAGGGGACTGCTGATCAGCCACACCTCTTTGATCAGGCCCAGAGATAGGCTTGGAGATGCTGACTGGCATAGAAACTGACCAAATCTGGGTGAACTGTGAGGAGCCAATGGCTGCCTAGGAGGTGGAGCTTTGGATGCTGACTGACATAGAAATCAGTAATCAAAACTAAATCTGGGTGAACTGTGAGGCAGAGCTTTTGACAATGACTGGAATAGAAACCGATCAATCAGAACCAAATTGGCTGGCAGGGGAGAACAGTTGAGGACAAGATCAGGCCTATAGGAAGGGCAGTTGAGGGTGAGATCAGGCCAACAGGGGAGGGCAGTTAGGGGTGATAAGGCCAGCAGGGGAGGGCAGTTGGGAGCGAGATCAAGCTGGCAGGGGAGGGCAGTTGGGGGGCAAGAATAGGCCAGCAGGGGAGGGCCATTGAGGGGCAAGATCAGGCCAGCAGGGGAGAGGAGTTGGGGGCAACAAGGCTGGCAGGGTAGGGCAGTTGAGGCAGGAAGAGGCAGTTGGGAGCGATCAGGCAGGCAGGCAGGCAGAGAGGTTAGGGGCAATAAGCAGGCAGGCAGATGCAGTTAGGGGTGATCAGGCAGGCAGGAATGCAGGTGAGCAGTTAGGAGCCAGTCATCCCAGATTATGATAGGGATGTCCTATTGGTTCAGGCTGGGCTGAAGGAAGCCCCCCCCCCTTGTGCATGAATTTTGTACACCAAGCCATTAGTAGCTAAAATAAGCACCCATTCTGCAATGTCCTTCACTCTCTATCTTTTTATCCTTCTCATTACCCTGTATTATACTATGCATTTACTTGTTTACTAATTTGTTGCAGAGGTCTCGGCTGTCTTGTGTGCCACCATATAACTAGACTTTTAAACCATCCTTTGTTCTTCCCAACTGTGTAATAGTGTTTGTGGAACAAATGGCTAAGAGTTTCCATTAATTCTCCTAATAATTCTAAATGTTTCATTTTTTAAAGTAATCATTGAGTGAATAGGCAAGTTTATAGTATAGCTCAAACAGGACTCTTGAAATTCTGAAGGTGCAAATTAAATTCCATTGGTTCTCTATTAAAACAAAGTTAAAAAAAATACAAACATTTATTTTTCCTTCTTCAAATCATGCTTTCTCTCCTCCCAACCTAAGAGGTACTATACTTATTTCCATTTTACCAATGAGGAAACTGAGGCATAGAGAAGTCAGCCTCAGTTTTTGCTATCTCACTAAGAGGTTCGACATCTAGGATACAAATTCTGTCCAGGAATTATGGCCAGAGAAAGTGATCTCTGGATCACTTTAAAAATTTATTTATTTTTATTATTTTTTTTATTGATTAAGGTATTACATATGTGTCCATATTCCCCCTTTGCTGCCCCTCCTACCTCCCCCCCCCCACACACACACACTCCCATACACTTTTGAGGCAAACCTCCTGCACATTGTGTTCCTAACTCCTGTAACTAGGGAGAAAAGCGTTCCTTCCCAGGCCCCTCCTCTGTCCAGAGGTCCCTCCCCTCCTAGGGCAGGCTGGGACTTGCTTCTGTCTGTGAACAGGGGCTGTGCATGTGGGTCTCTGGTTACTAGGAACACTGCCAGCCTCCAGGAGCCCAAGGCTGCACTCTCCAGCACCTTCTTGTCAGGCGCAAATAAACAGTTGTTAATGTCTTCCTGGGCGTATGTGCTTGATGTCATCACAACAAGGATCTCTGCACTTGGCACAGAACCGGGTGCAGACACCCGAAGCCTCCAGGCTGACAGCTGCATGGGGTCATTTTCAATTAGAGGATGTCTTGGAAAAGAAAAGAAAATCCAGCATCGCAGCCTCTCCTGCAGCCTGCCTGCCCGGGGCCTGGGGACTCCCAGGTGCAGCCGCCCTGCCACTCCTCTGCTTGCAGGGAGAACAGTTAGCCCTGTGCTCAGCTGGGGGCAGCTTGTAGAATCTTGCCCTGCTCGGGCTGCACTTCCAGACAAGAGGAGAAAGTACCGGGGCCTCAGAAAGTAGTGGCCTCTTGGAGAGTCTCGTTTTTTGTGAGTCCTTGTTCTTGCAGAAGAAGGAAACCACACAGCACAGAGCAGTGGGCAAGAGGATCTAAGTCCACGTTTTGCTCCCTGCTAGCTGTGTGACCTTGGGCAAGTTCCTTGACCTGGTTGTATTAGTGAGAATTCCAGCAGAAAACAAAGGCATAAAGTCAGATTGGGTAATTTGAGGGAAAGTGGGTTGACTATTTAGAAAAGGGAGGGCACAAGGCGTCTTGTGGCATCTGGGACTAAGGGCAGCAGAGCATCATGCCCCAGGGAGGGCCACAATGAGAATGAGCAAGAAGGGGGATGCCACAAACTCAGCAATACAGATCAAGAATATTTTAAAAATTAAAATTAATGTAAACAATTCATGGTGAACAACGTATCAAAATTGTAAATTAAAACAGGCTTCTGTAAAGCCATGTCCAGCCAAGTGAAAGCCTGATGCAAAGGGAGGAAATGGGCTTCCTCATATACAAGTTTCTGTGTATTTTAAATGGTTAATTTTTTCTCTCTGAACATTCAAGGGGTTTTTTAAATATTGAAAATTAAAAGTATATAAAGCTCATATTATTTTAAGTATTTTATTCACATCACAACCAGTGTGTATTATAATTTTTACTTCCCTGGATTAAAATGGAAGCAAACTCAGTAATATTTTTAGAATCTATTTGTGAATTTGTCATTTTCAATTGAGAGAGTTGCCATGTTTGACAATATCTGTTGACCAAGTGACTGTCTCTTACATAAAAGGCCTGTGGCTGTCACACTGTAATGACCAAACTGAGCAGTGGCTCTTGTGGCTGGTGGGGTGGGGAGTGAGCTACTAGCTGCGGAGAGGAGAGCTATGAACAGCAGAGTGCTGGGCAGCTATGAGGGGCGATGGGCGGGGTGGCCAGCTGAGGCAAGTGGAAGTGAGCTACTTATATTCGATTTCATTCTCGCTGGGCCTCTACTCTTAAATAATTTTTAATTAACTTCAGTTCACTAAAATTCTCTCACAGAACAACGCCAACAGGTATCATTAAAACAAAACAAAACAAAACAAAAACACCACTTACAAACAAACAAAAAAACATCCTCAAGGCCACTTCTAAATTTGGAAAGAAATTGCACCAAGCAAAATATGTGAATCAATTTTAGAAGATCCAAATGCACTATGATTTTACATTATAAATGGTTGATATTGCATAATTACAACTATCTCAGATGAATTTCCTACAGTGCTTAAATTGTCAGCATACTTAAGATCTAAAGCAATGACTTCTTTTTGTAAATCAGGTTATTCGTGGAAAAACACTCTTACAGTTACAAATATGAAAATTTGTTTAATTTCTCTATCCCCATTTTAAATGTGAAATTAGGACATTTAAAATATTAATTTCTATTTGATGTGTGCTGGTGTCACCCTAATTCATATTCTTATTCATGACTCATATATTTCCAATCTCCTTACATTTTCTTTCATTTCTTTCAAAATACAGAGGGTATATTCATATCTCTTGATAAAGTTTTACATTCACCGAACAATTTCAAAGTTATTTCCTTTTATTTGTTATAATTTACTACTTTCAATAGAAAATATAAGTGAAGAGATAGATTTTGAAAATCTTAATGATGATTTTGCTTCTATTAAATCCAGAAAAATAAAATTACAATACATTCAGGTTAGCATATACAAAAAACATTTAAAACTAACTGCATGGATTTCTCCAATAAATGGGTAAAAAAAATGGACTTACAGCTTTTATGCGACCTCAGAATCTCAGCCCTGGTGGCCAAAGGCACACCTGAAATACCTGGCAAACCAAGAAGTGACTAGCTGGAGTGCAACAGGGATCCTGTGCCAGCCAATAGACATCTAAGGGTCTATTCAGTCCTATTGTGCTTAGTTTTAACCTAAGCCAGCCACATCATCCCTCAGCCTTCATTCCTCACCTGAGTGATAAGGTGATTGGGCTGGTCCAAAGTTCCATAGTCTGGGTTTTTAGGAGAATGACCCGGGAGTTTTAAAAAATCTACTTTCCTGGGCTTCCCCCCTGGAGATTTTGAGTCTGGACTTGGAGCACAACCCCAGAATTTGTGATTTTTGCAGGCTCTTGCAGTGATTTTGAAGGGTGGACACACTTGGGAACCACAAGTCTAGGTGATCTCTTGGGTCCAACCAGCCCTAGCTCCAGAACCCTCTTCCTCTTTGTGTAGAGGCTCTAGAGATGGTAGGTTTGGAGCAGAGTTCCACAGACGGGCAGGAGGTGAGGAAGTTTCTTCAGCACAGAGATAGTGTAGGGACAGCTGTGGTAGGCAACGATCTGGACCCTCCTCCCCCCCCCCTGCCCCAGCTTATTCTAAGTCATAATTGTTTTTATTGTTGTCATCATGTGAAATAATTACACTGTCTTACTATTTCCATGTCTCATCTAACCCCAGTAAAATCCAACTTTAATTGATCAAAAAAAGTTGTAATAATATTGATACCCAAAATGTTGTGTGTACCCTCTCAATCTGCTGACAACTTTTCTGTGGCCTGGAAACAATTTGCAAGGCACCTGCATCCAGCTCTAGGTTCCTTCTCAGATCAAATGCTTTACAAACAGGTGACTCCAGAGGCTGCATCTTTACCCAAGGAGTGGTCAACCAACCATGGGGAGTGTATAGAGCTGAGGTGGAAAGAATCAATAGGAGATGGGCAAAGTGACAGGTAGGACAGGAAAAGTTGAGGCCTGGGGTATGGATCTGGATGTTGGGGGTATAGCACAGCCCCACTGGACCTGAATCAGGGTGAGACTGGATTCTGAAGAGGTTGGCCCTGCAGAGGCACTTGGGTGACTTGCATATGAGACTCAGAGGCATTCATTAGCTGGGCTCCATCTTGAAGAGAAGGTAGTAGACAGCAGGCAGTACTGGGGGTTAGTAGTCCCATGAGTTCTACTTAACAATGGTTGGACACTAAGGTTAGGCACAAAGACTGGTGTGCCTCAGATGCTAGGTCTGGGGCAGAAAGATGGAGGGAGGTCAAGAAGGGGGGCGTCCCATAACTAGTCTTATTTTATGCCAGTTACTGTGCTGTGCTCCTTTTTTCTATACAGCACTCTGAAGTCATAAAATTCCCATTTCATAGGGGAAGAAGCTGAGGTTTAAAAGAAAGGTTCAAGGATGTGGCTGTTAGACAATATTTATTGATTGATTGATTGATTTAATAAATCTTTATTGTTCAGATTATTACAATTGTTCCTCCTTTTTTCCCCCCATAGCTCCCTTCCACCCAGCTCCCACCCCCTCCCTCTGCCCTTACCTCCCCCACATTGTCCTCATCCATAGGTGTATGATTTTTGTCCAGTCTCTTCCTGTACCCCCATACTTCTGTCCCCCTGAGAATTGTCAGTTCATTCCCTTTCTATGCCCCCAATTCTATTATATTCACCAGTTTATTTTGTTCATCAGATTTTTAATTCACTTGATTTTTAGATTCACTTGTTGATAGTTATGTATTTGTTGTTCCTAATTTTTATCTTTACCTTCCCCCGCCCCCCCCTTCTTAAAGAGTACCTTTCAGCATTTCATATAATACTGGTTTGGTGGTGATGAACTCCTTTAGTTGTTTCTTATCTGTGAAGCTCTTTATCTGACCTTCAATTCTGAATGATCATAGCAGCACAATTTACAATAGCTACAATTTGGAAACAACCTAGGTGTCCGTCAGCAGATGAGTGGATCAGAAAACTGTGGTACATCTACACAATGGGTAGAGTAATCTTGATTGTAGGTTCTTGCTATTCATCACTTTGAATATTTCTTGGCACTCCTGTCTGGCCTGCATAGTTTCTGTTGAGAAATCAGCTGACAGTCGTATGGCTGCTCCCTCGTAGGTAATTAATTGTTTTACTCTTGTTGCTTTTAATAGTGTCTCTGTGTCTTTTGCTCTTGGTATTAATTATGATGTGTCTTGGTATGGTCCTCTTTGGATTCCTTTTATTTGGGGTTCTGTGCACTTCCTGGACTTGTAAGTCTATTTCTTTCACCACATGGGGGAAGTTTTCAGTCATCATTTCTTCAAATAGGTTTTCAGTATCTTGCTCTCTTCTTCTGGCACACCCATAATTCTGATGTTGATATGCTTGAAGTTGTCCCAGAGGCTCCTTACACTATCTTCCAATTTTTGGATTCCTTTTTCTTTTTGCTTTTCTAGTTGAGTGTTTTCTGCTTCTTTGTATTTCAAATCTTTGATTTGATTTTTGCATTCTTCTAGTCTGCTGTTTGGTCTCTGCATAAATATTTTTTATTTCAGTCAGTGTATGTTTAATTTCTAGTTGGTCCTTTTTCATCTCCTCTTGGGTGTCTCCAAATTTACCCATCTTTTCTAGGAAATTCTTAAAAAACCTTATAACCATAGTTTTGAACTCTACATCAAGTCATTTGTTTTCCTCCATTTATTTTATTTGTGATCTGTTCCTTTGTCTCCACACTTTCACTGAGTTGGTAGAGTAGCTTTGTGTGCTAAGTGTCCTATATGGCCCAGTAGCTCTACCTTTCCAGTTACCTGAAGTGAACTCTCTTGGTGCACCCCTTTGTGGACTGTGTGTACAGCCTTGTTCTAGTTAAGTCTTGATTGTTGTTGATATCACTGGGAATAATTGACTTTCAAGCCAATCCACTGTGTCTATGCAGGTAGAACTTCTGTGCTAGTGTCAGCCTTCTGATACAAGACTTGCAAAATTGCAAAAGCCTCTGTGTTCAACATGGAGTCTCAGGGCTAAAAGGACAGCCTTGTCTTCCTATAAGCCCTGTCCTATGTGGCTCCTGGGTCTCAGTGTCCCTCGGTAATCACTGAAGCCCTTTCTAAGTGTGCACTCACACTTGCGTACCTCCAGACCTCTGCCTTTTCCAGTTCCCCTGAGTTTCTGTGCACTCTGGAGATCCATATGAGTCTGGGTCCCCAAGTTCTCACATGAAACTGGGGTTCAGTGCAGTCTGAAATGGATTTCAGTGCAGTTGGGAAGTTCTGTCTTCCTCCTGCTAGAGAAAGCCAGAGGCACAATCAGCAGTTAGCCCTCTGTGAATACATTCATGCTTGTGCGCCTCCAGACCTTTCATGGCTCCCCTAAGTTTTCATCTCTCCTCCCTTTTCACAACAGTCCAGATTCTCTCCCCTCCTCCCCCCCCCATATGAGTTTCGCCCAGAACTGAGGTTCAGTGCAGTCAGGAGTTTCGTTTTCCTCCTGCTAGAGGAAGCCACTCTGCCACCCATCTTCTCCACATGCGTGTCTTCATACCTCAGCTTTTTTCAGGTCCTCTGAGTCTCCATGAGCCTCTCTCTTTCCTTCTAGTTGTAGAATTTCCACTCAGCCAGCTTTCCTGTGGTTCTGGATGATGTCTGTTTTGTCTTTTAGCTGTAGTTTTGAAATTGTTGTGTGAGGCAGCAGTGTAGGTGTTCACCTATGCCACCATCTTGGTTTCTCCCTGTTAGATAGAATTGAAACTTGAGCCTGTGTGACTACCAAGCTTGTATTCTTTGCTAGGGGACAAGTCAGGAGAAAGAGGCTGGGCAGAAACCATTCCATTAAATATGCACCAAGACTGGAGGTTGGTGTGAAAGGTGAAGACCACATGGATCTTTTGCCTTCCAAACTCTTAGTAGTGTTGCTTACAGAAAAGGGCATGGGGTTGGGGCTGAGGGACAGGGGCTGGTGCTGGCTCCCTACTCTCTCTCCATTCAGCTTGGTGGGTAAGCCTAGGAGGGGCAGTAATAAAGACAGCTGGACAATAGATTTGTCCTCCCACAACAATCCACAGATTAGAAAATTCCCAAGACCTGCCCAGGGCTCCACCTGACATCAGTCAACATTAACCCAGTGTCTGCAATTTATAGTAAGGACAAGTGTGGTCTGGAATTAGCCTAAATATAAGAGGGCTGCTGGGAAAAGCAATAGTGATGATGTTAGTAAGAGCTGATCAAGGTTTTAGAAGGTGAAGAAGGACATGCCTGGCAGAGGCCAGGGGAGACATTTCAGATTGGGGCAAGAATGGCACATGGGATAGCTCAGAGATGGAGATAAGTGAGAGGCAGGTGCTAGAGTCTGGCCAAATCGGGTTCCTATCCCAGCAACCACTTGATGAGCTGAGTGATTATGGGCCAATCCATGACTTACTTGAGTCTTTAATTTTTTTACTTTTTTTAAAAAAAGAAGAAGAACACTAACCTCTCAGGGTTCTGCTGTGAGGAATACATTTGATCACACCTCAGAAGCACTTGGCACAGTGCTCAGCATGTCTTCAGGAACACAGCTAAGATTGGATCATTACAGATGCTACTGAGGTTCCAGTAGCCAAGGTGAGAGGAGAGACGAGGTGCAGAGATGCTGAGGCAGAGCTGATGAAAGATCCCCTCAGTGCAGGTGCCCCTAAATGGCACCACAAGCTATTAGCTTGGGAGGCTGCCCCAGGCAAGCAGAGGGAGCAGAGGGCGGGGCTTGCAGCCAGCTTTACAGAGGTGGCCTTTCAAATCCAGAGTACAGGCTGACAGCACTGCCTGGGTGGTGGCTGCTCCTCTGAGGGGCTGGGCTGCCCACCTGCCTAGGCTCCTTGGCCAGTCTCCAAAATGCCATGCAGCCAGACGTGAGCTCATGTATTTACTAGAAGGACCCTGCAGATGGGGTTGGGGGGGGGGGAAAGAGGGCAGGACTGGTCCGTTTCCAATGCCCCTCTTAAGGCTGTTCAGAGGGACTTGATCTGAGGCCCTTAAGCAAAGCATGCATTAGGTGCATGGGTGAGAGAAAAAGGTCCTGCATCTCCACCCTCCCTACTCCTACCCTTGCTTCCTTCGTACTGTCCTGGGCCAGGTAGCCTCTCCTAAATGGAGCTCCTGAACTTGGTGGCAGGTGTTGGTATAGACACAGCCCACAGGTCTGACAGGCACCACGTGAGAGCAGACTTCTCAAATTGCCTTTCAGTCAATGCCCCAACACCTCAGGCAGTTGAAACTCCCCAGGAAAAAACTCTGGTGGGAAGGAGATTCTGCCCCCACCTGCAGACATGGCCTCCAAGACTGAGAGGAGAGGCAGACCCATGTCCCTGAAATGGAAAGGAGACCAGGGAAAGGTGGCCCCAGCGGATTGGTCATGGGGCAAGATGAATAAAGTCACAGCATTGAAAGGGTTTCAGAGGCCATCAGACCCAGCCCTCGCACTTAGAAAGTAGGGAAACTGAGGCTCAAATAAGTGAAGTAAACTTCTCAAGCAACATGAGGAGTGAATAGCTATAGAAAGCTGAAAAATGGCCCTCAAAAGATATCCATATCCTGATATCTAGAACTGGGGAATGTTATATGATGGAGAAAGAGGGAGTCTTTACAGATGTGATAAAATTAAGGATTTTGAGATGAGGAGATTATTCTGGATTATGTACATGGCTGCTAAATGCAATCACATGTATCCTTATAAGAGGGAGGCAAAGAGAGACTTGACAACTCATAAAAGAAGGTCACATGAAGATGAGCAGACAAGGATCTCAAGATGCTGACCTGGAAGACTGGAATGAGACAGCCACAAATCACCAGGCCCTAGAAGAGGCAAGAATGGATTATCCCACCTCTGGAGGGAGTATGGGTCTGCCAACACCTTGATTTTGCTCCAGGGGCACTGATTTCAAGCTTCAGGCCCCCAGAGCTGTGAGAGAATTCTTTTTTGTTGTTTGAAGCTACCAAAATTGTGGTGATTTGTTACAGCAGATGCAGGAAACTAATATGGTGGTTTATGAGGACCAGGCTCTGCTCCTGGAGTCATACTTTTCCTATCATTACCAGGAGGATTGATATGAGGAAGTGATGATGAGGGCCAGGAAAGCAGGAATCCTGATTTCCATTATCTGTTCTTTCCACCAGCCCTGCTATGTCCCAAGGGTAAGAACAGAGATGCATTATTTGGGAGGAGTGGGGTAAGCTGAGGAGGGAGTAGCCACAGAAAATTACACAAAACGTGTTCCTGCTGTCCTATGTGTGCAAGGAGCAAGCCAGCAAGGCCAGACTGGAGGCAGGGCCATGGACCAGCGTCTTGCTGCTAATTGAGACTTTAATACTGTCTAAACACAATTTGGGGTATTTACAGTTGGAATTGCTACTGTATGGCATGAGCATTTGCAGTGGCTCAGCCAACATCTCCCTGTAGGCCAAGAGGGAGTTCCTGGGGTTGATTAGAAGAAAAGCCACTGGGGGAAAAAAATCTCTGGAACTGGTTAGTATTTCCTCCCTCCTGGCTGAAGTGGCTCCTCTGAAGGAGCAGGACAAGCCAGAAGTCCAGGCCCAAACTCCAAGGCACAGGCAAGGTGTGTCCCCTTTCCAAACAAGAGGTAGAGATCGGTCAGCTTTGGTTTATCTGAGAGAATCCTGGAGGTGGATACACAGGTTGGAAAGCCAGCCTACCCCAGCCACCGCAGCTGTGTGGCTTTGAGCGAGGCACCCAGCCTCTTGAAGTGGTAACAGTGGAACGTTAAAGTGTTTGTGAAAGGGCTTTTGTAAGCTGTAGAGGGCCAAGCTCCCAGGAGGGCTGTTATTTCTACTCCATTAGCTTTGTTAGTTTTCCTAATAAGTTCCTATTACACTCTGGTCAAGTAGATTAGATGGGAGATGGGTGGGCTATGATGCCAAACCAAGCCTGACTCAGGGCCAGTCCATCCCATTAGTAAAAAACTGCAGAGCAAATAATCCCAGAACACATACACATTTCCAAAGAACTGGGGGTGGGGGGGTGGGGGGAAGAACAGCCTTATCCCTTTTGAGTTATCAGTCTAGCAGGAGACACTGATTGCATACATGGGAAATGACCTTATTAGAAAGCAACAAATCCAAAAGTGCCAATGACACAGGCCAGGTGGACATGGAAATGCTGAAAGCCCACACAGCTGGAGCATAGGGGTGAGGCTAGACCAAGCCAAAGTACACTGCACTCCCCAAGTCTGACACTAAGGACTGTGAGGCCTCAGGCCTGAGTGGGTGTACTTGCCAGAGGGTGGGAGGAGGGAAAGGCTCTCTGAAAGAACTGTCACTCAGCAGCCTCAGGGAAAGGAGCAGAAAGAGTGGCTTGTGGGGTTACCAGGGTGGCCAAAGTTAAAGAGGCTCTGGGTCAGAGAGCCTGTGATCCACTGAGCTGTAATACCTGCAGGCATTCTGGGGGGAAGACCCTGCTGAACTCAGCACTGAGGGTGGAGTAGGGTGGGCCTTTGTGAGGAAGGGCCTTGTCCCATTCCCCCACTCCCCACTCAAAGCACTATGCTGTCTGGGACAGAGCTCATGTCAGCCACTGAGTGTCAGATGTCCAGGATTAGGCAGGTGACCTTGAATGTGACCAGAATTCCATGTTCTAGGAGCTACACAGAAGAGAAAAGCCATGGTCTCCTAGAGCAAGTCTGAGTTCTGGCCACAGTTATTGCTTTTGTTTCACTAAACAGGTTAATGAAACAAAAACAATAAAAGTTTTTGCATGACCACAGTTCGCCACAGTCTGAGGAGGATGATAACTCTAACTTCCCTACCCACTGCCTCAGAAGAGCTGTCCAACTCTTTAGATGTCACCTGCCCCTAAGGAGCTGGTCCTGTGGTTTCTTCCTGGTTACTGTGGCAGGTGACATCCAAAGAGTGGGAGAGCTCTTCTGAGGTGGTGGGTAGGGAAGTTAGAGTTATCATCCTCCTCAGACTGTGGCAAACTGGTCATACAAAAACTTTCATTGCTTTTATTTAATTAACCTGATTTCTCTTTATCATTGATCTCCAGTCCTCTCACCCAGCCCTAATGATTTTGGTATAAATCTTTAAATATGAATGGACTTTCTAAAACACATTTTATTTTTTCTAATTTAATAAATCTTTATTATTCAGATTATTACAATTGTTAATTATTCCTCTTTTTTCCTCCCATAGCTCCCCTCCAGCTGGCTCCCACCCCATGCCATGCCCTTACTCCCCACTCCATTTTCCTCATCCATAGGTGTACGATTTTTGTCCAGTCTCTCCCTTTACTCCCATCACCCCCTTCCCCCTGAGAAATGTCAGTCCATTCCCTTTCTATGCCCGATTCTATTATATTCACCAGTTTATTCTGTTCATCAGATTTTTTATTCACTTGATTTTTAGATTCCCATGTTGATAGATATGTATTTGTTGTTCCTAATTTTTATCTTTACCTTTTTCTTCTTCTTCCTCTTCTTAAAGGGTACCTTACAGCATTTCATACAATACTGGTTTGGTGTTGATGAACTCCTTTAGCTTTTTCTTATCTGTGAAGCTCTTTATCTGCCCTTCAATTCTGAATGAGAGCTTTGCTGGGTAGAGTAATCTTGGTTGTAGGTTCTTGCTATTCATCACTTTGAATATTTCTTGCCACTCCCGTCTGGCCTGCATAGTTTCTGTTGAGAAATGAGCTGACAGTTGTATGGGTGCTCCCTTGTAGGTAATTAACTATTTTTCTCTTGCTTCTTTTAATATTCTCTCTTTGTCTTTTCTGCTTGGTATTTTAATTATGATGAGTCTTGGTGTGGTCCTCTTTGGATTCCTTTTGTTTGGGGTTTTGTGCACTTCCTAGACTTGTAAGTTTATTTCTTTCATCAGGTGGGGGAAGTTTTCAGTCATTATTTCTTCAAATAGGTTTTCAGTAACTTGTTCTCTCACTTCTTCTGGCACCCCCATAATTTTGATGTTGATAAGCTTGAAGTTGTCCCAGAGGCTCCTTACACTGTCTTCAAATTTTTTAATTATTATTATTTTTTTTGCTTTTCCAGTTGAGTGTTTTCTGCTTCTTTGTATTTCAAATCTTTGACTTGATTCTTGTGTTCCTCTAGTCTGTTGTTAGTCTCTGTATAATATTTTTTATTTCAGTCAGTGTATGTTTTGGAATAGTCAGAGGAGGATAGGTTTTAATTCTTCCTTGAATGTTTGGTAAAACTCCCTTGTGAAGTCATCTGGCCCAGGCTTTTGTTTGCTGGAAGCTTTTTGATGACTGCTTCAATTTCTTTATTAGTTATTGGCCTATTGAGATGTGTAGATTCTTCCTGATTGAGTTTTGGAAAGTTAAATGTTTCTAAGAATATGTCCATTTCCACCAGTTTTTCTAGTTTGTTGGAATAGAATTGTTCATAGTATTTATTAACAATCCTTTGTATTTTGATGGGATCTGTTGTTATTTCACCTCTTTCATTTCTCATTTTGTTTGTTTGGATCCTCTCTCTTTGCTTCTTGGTGAGCCTAACTAGAGGTTCATCAATTTTGTTTATCCTTTCAAAATACCATCGCTTGCCTTTGTTGATGTTTTGTATTGTTTCGTTGGACTCTATGTCTTTTATCTCCACTCTGATCTTTACTATTTTCTTCCTTCTGCTTACACTGGGCTTTTCTTGTTTCTCTCTTTCTAGCTCTTTAAGTTGTAGGGTTAGGTAATTTGTTACCATTTTTTCTTTCTTTCTTTCTTTCTTTCTTTCTTTCTTTCTTTCTTTCTTT
>JAAGEH010000311.1:35361789-35438918 GCA_011751065.1 Lasiurus cinereus | reverse complement strand
TTTCTTTCTTTCTTTCTTTCTTTCTTTCTTTCTTTCTTTCTTTCTTTCTTTCTTTTTTTTGCAGTAGGCTTGTAGAGCTATGAACTTCCCTCTCAAGACTGTTTTCACTGTGTCCCATAGATTTTTGGATTGTTGTGTTTTCATTGTCATTTGTTGCCATGTTGGGGTTTTTTTTCTTCCTTGATCTCTCTGGTTACCCATTGTTTAATAGCATGCTGTTTAGTCTCCATATGTTTGATTTTTTTGGATTGTTTTCATTGTAGTTGATTTCCAGTTTTATTCCACTGTGATCTGAGAAGATGCTTGATATGATTTCTATCTTCTTGAATTTGAAGAGACTTTGCCTATGACCCATCATATAGTCTACTTTGAAAATTACCTACGTGCATTTGAAAAGAATGTATATTCTGTGACTTTGGGATGAAATGTTCTGAAGATGTCAATTAATTCCATCTGGTCTAGTGAGTCATTTAGGATTGATGTTTCTTTGCATATTTTTTTGTTTAGAGGATTTATCCAATGGTGATAGTGGGGTATTAAAATCTCCCACTATGATTGTATTGCTGTCAATCTCTCCCTTGATATCCTCCAGGAGTTTTTTTTATGTATTTGGGTGGTCCTGTATTGGGTGCTTATATGTTTACCAGAGTCATTTCTTCTTGTTGGATTGATCCCTTTTAGTATTATGAAGTGGTCTTTTTTATTATGTCCTTCACTTTGAGATCTAATTTGTCAGATATAAGTATTCATACCCCAGGTTTTTTTAAATTTCTATTTGCCTAAAAGCCGTCCATTCCTTCACCCTCAGTAAGTGTGTGTCTTTTTTTCTGAGGTTGGTTTCTTGTATACAGCATGTTTAATTATATGGGTCATACTTTCTTATCCAATCCATTAGTCTATGTCTTTTGATGGGGACATTTAATCCATTTAGATTTTAAGTTATTATTGATAGGTACTCATTTGTCATAATTTTTACTCTTTATCCTTGTGTTCCTTCTTTACTTCCTATTTCTTTTTTTATAGCAGACCCTTTAGCATTTCTTGCATTGCTGGTTTGATGGTAATAAATTATCTTTGTCCTTTTTTTTCTGTGTAGCTCCTGATTTCCCCATCAATTTTGATTGATAGCCTTGCTGGGTACAATATTCTTGGATTCAGATCCTTCCTTTGAATGACTTTGCATATTTCATTCCATTTCCTTCTGGCTTGATGAGTTTATGCTGAGAAATCAGTTGCTAGTCTGATGAGGGTTCCTTTGTAGGTAACTTTCTGTCTCTCTCTGGCCACTTTTAAGATTCTTACTTTGTTGGTGGTGTTTTCCAATTTAATTATAACATGCCTAGTGTTGGTCTTTTGCAGTTCATTTTGCTTGGAACTCTGTGAGCTTCTTGGATTTGTGTGTGTTTTTTCTTCCCTAAATCAGGGAAGTTTTCTGTCATTATTTCTTCAAACAGGTTTTCTATTCCTTGCTCAGCTTCCTCTCCTTCTGAAATCACTATTATGCAGATGTTGTTTCGTTTCATGTTGTGCCAAAGTTCCCCTAGGCTCTCCTCCTGTTTTTTAATTTTTTTTCTAGAAGCTTGGGTATTTTTTCCTACCTTGTCTTTTAGCTCACTGATGTGGTCATCTGCTTCCTCTAGTCTCCTTTGGTGCTTTCTATTGAGTTCTTTACAGTATCAATTTAATTTTTTATTTATTCTTGGTTCTTCTTCATTTCCTCTTGGCTCTTACTCATATTGTCAAATTTGTCTTCCATTTTTGTCAGCCACTTTATGACCATTTCTCTGAATTATTTCTCTGACAGGTTGCTTGCCTCTATTTCATTTACTTCCTTTTATGGTGATGCCTGCTTTTCTTTCATATGCAGGCTGTTACTTTGTCTGCCCATGGTCTCTCTTTTCTGTGTGTCTGTTATGTAGTTCTCTGTCTCCTGCGTTGATTTAAAGGCACAAAATACAACACAACCAGGTATAATGCACAAGGCAATGATCAGAAATGTATTCATGATATTAATAGCAACAAATAAAGGTGACCACTGGAGAAAGACAAATTAGCAGATAGGAAAGAAAGAAGAAGAGAGAAAAGAAAGGGGAAAAAGAGAAGGAAAAAAAGAAAAGAAAAGAAAAGAAAAGAAAAGAAAAGAAGAGAACAGAAAATAAAAGAAAAGGAAAGGAAAGAAAAGAGTGAAAAATAAAATTGGGAGAAGGGAGGAAGAAGAAGAAAAGAAAAATGAAATAAAAAGTAAGAGAAAAAAGCAAGAGAATAAGAAATAGACAGGAAATAAATCATATATATGAAGAGAAAACTACAATAGGACAGCCACTAATCCCAACAAATGCCAGTAACAATTAACTGGAGTTAACATAAACTACAAAGAACAACTAATATCAAGGAAGATGAGGGAAAACAGAAGTAAAGAACAAAAACAAACAAAGAAATAGCAAAAGAAAATAAGAAGAATAAGCAAAACAATCTCACAAAAATGTATAAAAAATCAATATAATAAACATTCAAGCAAACAACAACAAAAGGAGAGAGAGAAAAACAATTTTTTGATAGTGAAGTCAGAGAAGAGAGAGGTGTGTATGGAGTTGGAGGAATGGATTGGAAATTAGATATATAAGTGGGGTGAAATTTTAATGGGAGGTAAAAATAAAGAATAGGGAAAATCTAAAGTAGGAAAAGGGAAAGAGAAACAGGACAATGAAAAGGGAAAAGTTAAAAAGACAGTGATGGCATAAAGGTGAGTTGAGCTAAAGAAAAGATGAAAATAGGATGTAGAACTCTAATCCCAAAAGTAAAATAAAGAGAAAATAAAATGACACTTTTTTTTTTCAAAAAAGTAAAATAGTAGTAGTAATAATACCAATTGAAAAGAAAAAGGTAAAATAAAGTGAGGAAAAAAGAAAAAAATTAATTTCTTAAGTAAAAGATGAAAAAATTAAAAATTAACAAATTAAAAAATAGAATGTGCAGTAATGAAGGTCTTCCTCTATTGTTCTGTTTGCCATGCGGGTTTCCCAGTTGGGACAGTATTGCAGTTTCCTGCGTTCCACTGGTGCTTAGTGTTGGAAGCCAGTCCTGATTTTTAAGCAGGTGGTGTGTCTTAATCTTGTTATTCTTTTGTGATTACACAAGAGTCAATTTATGATCAGCCCCTGGGTGGCAGTGTGTCTGGATTGATCTCTGAGACTATAGGTCCTCTCTAGACTGTGCTTAGATCCTGTGGTACTCCATACCTGTTTGTGGGAATGGACTGCCTCAGAGTTGGTTCTTCAATGGTCACACCCTGCTCTGATCCCCAGGTTCTAGAAAAACAACTTTCTCCTGCAATCTCCCATGGTGTCCCCAACTGGGTGATCCTATATATATTGGGCTTAGCAATTAGAAGCAAGGATCTGAAAAGGAAAGAGTGCAAGTGTGCATGTTCCCCCTTACCTCCTCTTGTCTAAGCAGCCGACACACTTTAATAACTCTCAGGATGTCCTTCTGCACAGGTCAAAATCGGTTGCTTTCTAGAGATCCCTTCTATTAGCAGCTCTGAGAACCTCCTTCCTCATTCATGGATCATGACAGCCCCAACAGCCATAGATTCTCTTCATGCAGATTTCCCCCTGTCCTTTAGCTCCCACAATATGCACACTTTTCTCTGTCCAGTGTGTCCAGAGACCTCACCTTATCCCAGGAGAAATCTGACCTTTCCGTGTGGTGTGTAGAGCCCCTCTGAATCCATGTGTTTGCGTCAATTGGGGACTAGTGTTCTGGGCTCACAACTGTTCAGTGGGTGCTGCAGCTGTAGATTTTCAGGCTTTTTCATCCACTTTCCCCTTCAAAATGGTGCAGTCTCCACATCCACGTTGGTGGCTGTGGAAGAAAAAACCCAGCAGCAATGGGGGCTGCCTGGTCAGGGGAGCCTGTCCAGTAGTTCCCCACCTTCTCCTGGAATATAGTTGTCTCTTAACTTGCCAACAAACACTCCCAGTGCAATCCTCAGCTGTTCTCTCTGTCTGCTCAGGGATAAGCCTTGGGACACACCAGTCTATTTCCCTGCCATTTTTCTTTTTCCATACATACATATTTAGAAAAGGGGCATGTAATAATGTAATCAGATTTGTTTGGTACTGAATTCTATTGCATTGGACTGTGCCCATTCCTGCACCAAAATCACATCGCTTATTATTTTTATACTAGTATCCCAGTGCACGGATTCATGCACAATGAAAGAAAATAAATTGGAAGAAATATTTTAATAGCACTATTTGCCCTTTCTCTATAAAAGATGTGTCAACCAAATTCACAATCGATTATAACAGATTGAAACACACACGTGCGATTGGTGCCAGCAAGAGCTTTATATGTATTGCATGTGTTCAAGTCAACTTAGCCTTTTATATATGCACAGGTGCACACTTTTCTTTGTCCAGTGTGTCCAGAGACCTCACCTTATCCCAGGAGAAATCTGACCTTTCCGTGTGGTGTGTAGAGCCCCTCTGAATCCATGTGTTTGCGTCAATTGGGGACTAGTGTTCTGGGCTCACAACTGTTCAGTGGGTGCTGCAGCTGTAGATTTTCAGGCTTTTTCATCCACTTTCCCCTTCAATATGGTGCAGTCTCCACATCCACGTTGGTGGCTGTGGAAGAAAAAAACCCAGCAGCATATATATCTATATATATCTATATCTATATCTATATAGATATAGATATAGATAGATAAACTTGCTTAATTAGACTTGCTTTCTGATTTAGCTAAACTTTTTCCAGCCTGGTGAAGCACCCCAACTTCTCTTTCAGGTAATTGGCAGCAACACAGCAGTAAATATCAACACAAAGCAGATTATGATTGTAGATCACACTGGTAGAACAAAGGGTAAAATATTTAACTCTAGCAGTGTTTGACTGTATTCTGTGCAGTGAGACACCCTGAAGTCATTTTCAGGTTCCACCATTCTTTTCAATTGGGTTGAGTTTCTAAGCTTTCTAAATTCTCCATTTTCCAGTTAATTAAAAAAAAAAAAAAGGATTCTACCAAGTCTCCTATTTATCTACTCCAGGATTTCTGTGGGGATCAAGTGAAATGAGGCATGGGAAAATGCTTTACAGACATTTGGTTAAATTGTAAAATGTTTGCACCTGGCTATAAAGCAAGTTGTATTCCTGGACTGAAGAAACTCCAAAGAAGCTTGTCTCTAGGGAGAGGAAGCCAGCCATTGCTATGTAACATAATTACCAAACACCCACACTGACCATTTTCAGGCTTGGCTGCATTTTGCACCATAAGATCTTGGCAGTGTTGGCTGCAATTTGGTGGGCTCTTACTCCAGGGTGGTGGCGGGCCCTGTGTCCCACTTAGAGGAAGCCAAGTGTTGGTTTGTCAGCACCAGGTCTTTGGTGATGTTTATTTTTAAACTAGAGGCCCAGTGCACGAAATTCGTGCATGGGTGATGATCCTCAGCCCAGCCTGCACCTTCTCCAATCTGGGACCCCTAGACATATATCCGACTGCACGTTTAGACTCAATCCCACTCATGCACCAGGCCTCTATTCTATCCAATAAAAGAGTAATATGCAGATTGACCATCACTCCAACATCCAAGATGGTTACCCCCATGTGGTCAAAGACCCTGCCCCCATATGGACACAAGATGGCCACCACAAGATGGCTAGCAGGGAGGGCAGTTGGAAGGGACCAGACTTGTAAGGGAGGGAAGTTGGGGGTGACCAGACTGACAGAGGAGGTAAGTTGTGGGTGACTGGGCCTGCAGGGAAGGGAAGCTGGGGGTGGGGTACGTGAGGCCTGCAGGGGAGAACAGTTGTGGGGGACCAGGCCTTCAGGGGAGGGCAGTTAGGGGTGACCAGGCCTGCAGGGGAAGGCAGTTAGGGCAAAAAAGCTGGCAGGGGGGCAGTTAGGCATCAATAAAGCTGGCAGGAGAATGGTTAGGGGGTGATCAGGCTGGCAGGCAGAAGTGGTTAGGGGTAACCAGGAAAGCAGGCAGTTGGGAGCCAGCAGTCCTGGATTGTGAGAGGGATGTCCGACTGCCCATTTAGACCTGATCCTTGTGGGACCCAGCTGGTTTGCCCTGAAGGGTGTCCTGGATCAGGGTGGGGGTTCCCTTGGGGTGTAGCACGGCCTGGGTGAGGGGCCTGTGGTGGTTTGCAGGCCGGCCACATCCCCCAGTGACCCAAGTGGAGGTCCTGAGATCTGGGATTTATTTACCTTCTATAATTGAAATTTTGTAGCATTAAGCAGAGGCCAAGACAGGACAGGGCTGCAGAAGCTTGGCTTCCTCCATTGCTGGGGACAACCCTAGCCTCCTGCTCTCTCCAGCTCCATGGCTGCTGCCATTTTTGTTGGGATTTATTTATCTTCTATAATTAAAACTTTGTAGCCATGAATGGAGGCCTGGGCTGTGTGGAAAGTTTGTCTTCCTCCATTGCTGGGGAAACCCAAGCCTCTCTCCTGCTCATTCTGTGGCTGCAGCCATCTTGGTTGGGGTTAATTTGCATACTCGCTCCTGATTGGTTGGTGGGCATGGCTTGTGGGTATAGTGAAGTGATGGTTATTTACATATTACTCTTTTATTAGATAAGATGGCCAGTATGCATCATGGCAGCTCCTGCATTGAGTATCTGCTCCCTGCTGGTCAGTGTGCATCATAGCTACCAGTTGGACAGATGGACACTTAGCCTTTTATATATATAGATTAATATGGGTTTGTAGTATTTTCATATTTTTTTACTGAGTGAGATAACTATCCTTACTTATTTTTCTTTAAAAAAATGTAATTAAGGCAAAAGATTTATGAGATCTGAGACTAATGTTCACGGTTTAACTAAGTAAAGAGACATATTCCTGGTTTTGTGAGAATTATTACTATTTTTACTATTATTCTGAAAAGACATTGAGATTTATTCAGTGCTTTTTATATATCTATTAAGATAATTATATCATACTAGAGGCCTGACACACAAAATTTTTACACAGGTACAGTCCCTAGGCCTGGCCTGCAATCAGGGCCATCTTTCCCAGCTGCCTACCACCGGCCCCACCCCCTGCCACCACCCACCTCCTGTTTCCTGTTCACCATTGGGTGGTCAGAGCCTGATGGCCAGGGGAAGGGACTAAGAGGTAGGCTGTCCCCACCCGCTCACCAGCCACACCCCCACCATGGGTTCCCCTCTGTGTGGGGGGGTGACTGGCAGAGTGGGGGCCTTGGCCTGGTACCACTGGTGTCCCCTGCCACCCACCCCCAGTTCTCTGTTTGCCTTTGGGAGATTGGAGCTTGCTGGCTGGGGAAAGGGACCAAGAGGTGATCAGTGTGCCTCATAGTAACTGGTCAAGCGGTCATTCTGGTTGTTCTGCTGTTAGGGTCAATTTGCATATTACCCTTTTATTATATGGGACTAGTGGTCCACTGCACGATATTCGTGCACTGGGGCTGGGGTGTCCCTCAGCCCAACCTGCACCCTCTCTAATCTGGGACCCATCAGGGGATGTCCAACTGCTTATTTAGGCCTGATACCAGTCCTGATTGATACCTAACTGCTCCTCTGCCAGCCTGTTTTATCCTAACTCCCCTCCCCTGCAGGCCTAGTCCCCCACAACTGCTCTCCTTTGCAGGCCTGGGTCCCCCACAACTGCCCTTCCCTGCAAGCCCAGTCACCCCCAACTTCCCTCCTCTGCTGGCCTGGTCATCTCTAACTGCCTTCCTCTGCATGCTTGATCACCCCCAACTCCCCTCCCTTGCAGGCCTGGTCCCTCCCAACTGCCCTCTCCTGCTGGCCATCTTGTGGTGGCCATTTTATCTCCCCATGGGGGCAGTCATCTTGGGTGTAGGAGTGATGGTCAATCTGCATATTACTTTTATTAGATAAGATAGAGGCCTGGTGCATGGGTGGAGGCCAGCTCGTTTGCCCTAAAGGGTGTTCCAGATCAGGGTGGGATTCCCTGGGGTGTGGGGCAGCCTGGGCAAAGGGCCTATGGTGGTTTGCAGGCTGGCCATGCCCCCTGGCAACCCAAGCAAAGGCCCTGATATCTGTGATTTATTAATCTTCTACAATTGAAACTTTGTAGCCTAGAGCGGAGCTAAGCCTTGTGCTTGTTCTGTGGCAGCAGCCATTTCTGTTGGAATTTATTTATCTTCTATAACTGAAACTTTGTAGTCTTCAGCAGAGGCCTGGGCCAGCCAGGGTTTGTAGAAAGCTTGGCTTCCTCCATTGCCAGGGCAACCCAAGTCTCCCTCCTGCTCTCTCTGTGGCCGTAGCCATCTTGATTGGGGTAATTTGCATACTCGCTCCTGACTGGATGGTGGGTGTGGCTTGTGGGTGTAGCAAATGTATGGTCAATTTGCATATTACTCTTTTATTAAGTAGGATTATTCTCTGTGGTCCAGTATTTTACTGAAATACTTTGAAATAATTTTTATATTGTTACTTCTTTCTGAAAATATTCTCATTGATTTTAATGTATTATTTTAAATACACAGTTGGATTTATTTAATAAAAATATTTTTTATTGTTTGAATAGTCATATTTAAATATATGTTTAAAATGAAATAAGTCTTTTCAATTGTCATTTGTTGGCTTTGAAATCAAGGTTTTAGGAGACTCATAAAAAAATTTCTCTCTCCTGATAAAAATTTGCATAAAATACATTATTTTTATATAGCTTGAAAGCTCAATAGCATTCTCCTATAAAACTTTCTGAGTTTGGGTATTTGTTTACACATGTGTGAATTTGAAGGGAGCATTTAATGTTTAAATTTTTAAAAGATTGATTGATTTACTCAATTTTTCTAATTTACTACTTTTACTTTTTTCAGAATTTATTCATTATACTTAAATTTCCAATGTTTTTCTAAAATAGTACAAGGTAGTTCTTTTGTTGTTTAAAAGCCTCTGTTATATCTAGTACAGTGGTACCTTGAGATACGAGTGCCCTAACATATGAGATTTTTGAGATACGAGCCATCAAGCGAGCAATTTTTGCTTTGAAATATGAGCAACATTTGAGATAGGAGTAATCTCACGGATCAGCCAGCTGCACACGACCCACCAGTTTATTGCAACTCGAGCCTCTCATAGTTTCCCACGCTTCAAGGTTACGGAACAAATTAAACTCGTATCTAGAGGTACCACTGTATTATTTTTTTATTCACTCTATATTTTTTTATTTATGTCTTGCCTTCTTTCTTTTTTTAAAAAATATTTTTATTGATTTCAGAGAGGAAGGGAGAGATAGAAACATCAATGAAGATAGAGAATCATTAATTGGCAGCCTTCTGCACACCTCCCACCAGGGATTGAGCCCCAACCTGGTCATGTGCCCTGCCTGGGAATTGAACCATGACTTCCTAGTTCATAGGTCGACACTCAACCACTAAGCTACAACAGCTGGGCTTTTTAAATTTTGATGTCTTGCTAGAAATTTATCATAAATATATTAAACTTTTGCATAAAAGCAGACTTTAGTCTTGTTAATTTTTTTACCATTTTGGCTCATAATTTGTTGATTTCTGCTCTCATTTTAATTTTCTATTTCCTTTTTAGTTTTTCAGGTTTACTCAATTGCTCTTTTTCTAACTTTTTGAGTTGAAGGCTTAGCTCATTTGTTTTTGTTCTTTTTTGCTTTGTGATGATAAATGTATTTAAAACTAAATTTTTCTCAGAGAAATGATTTAATTGTGTCCCACATATTTTTACATATGGCATTTTCATTTTGTTTAATTTTAAGTATTTCATACTTTTCCCTGTGATTTCTTTTAATCAAAGGGTTATTCAGTAGTATGCTTTATAGTTCCCAGGCATATGAGATTTTTAAAAAATGATTTTTTGTTACCAAGACCTAATTTTATTGCATTATGGTCAGAATGTAACTTCTGCAATGTTAGTGCTTTGGAATTTATTGAGGTTTCCTTTGTCACCTAAGTTTAATATTGATTTTTGTGAATGTTCCACATGCTCTTGAAAAGAATATGCATTTTGTATTTATTAGGTGTAAAATGTTTATGTATTAAACATGTATTAGTTAAAGCCTATTAGTGAATAGTTTTGTGTAATTCAAATTTACCATATCTTTCCTTTTCTCATTGGTTTAATTGATTAGGTTCATGGAGGAATGTGTTAAAATCACCAATTACAACAAAATATTTATCTATTTATTTCCATAGTTATGTTTTAGATTTTTAATTTATATATTTCAAAACTTTATCATTAGATTCATATTTGTTAGTAATCACTGTATTATCTTCATTTTACTGATGTACATAGTATCTCCCTTTGTTCCTTTGGATGAAGTTTGCTCTTTTTCTTTATTGATTAAGGTATTGCATATGTGTCCTTGCCCTCCTTTTGCCCCCCCTTGCTCCCCTGCTCCCACTTATTCCCTCACCACTCTGGTGTCTATGTCTATTGGTTAGGCTTACCTCAAAATGCATTTCATCTGGTAAATTGACACCCTGGCTAGGTTTAGGTACACATTCATTTTATATATATTCCCCATACCTTTATTTGTATATACTCTGAGTACATGCAAAGGATATTTCTAACACAAAAGAATGTTAGAAATCAATAAAATACACTCATGAAGCCACTGCTGAACTCACGGTAAAACATCACCCCCCTGGGTGCTCCTTCTAAATCTCATCATGTTCCCTTAACTCCTAAGATAACCTGAATTTTTTTCTATCATTTTTTTACTTTTATTTATGTGGGTTTTTTTTAAATATCCATGTATTCCTACACAGTAAATACTTTTTCATTTTCACATCTAGTTGGCTTATTTTATTTATTAGTCCTTACTAATTTTTTCAAACCTCAATCTTATCTCTTTAAGCATAGCAAGTAGACTTAGTTTATATTCTCTATCTGGTTATCCTAATATCTAAAGCATTTGCAGGGGTAACTCTAATTTCTTTTTCCAGGGCTAGAGATGAATAAAGAGAAAGGTAGCTCTGTAAGATTACTTCAGAGAATAGGCATACTCCTGGAATTGAATTCACACTATAGATTTGGAAGAGCTAATCCCAAGACCATGCTTAAACCAGGGCTTCCTATCCATTTCTCCTCCTAGCTACTCCCCCTCTATGATCCACATCGCAAAACACAGAATGAAGAGGTCATGACTCTGTGATTCTCTGAAGGATAACTCAGGAAGCAATGAGATAGATACAGTTTAAGATTAATATCCTTTTCTAGCTGTGGAGTCACATGTGGAAGAAGTTTATCATCTTCATGCTGGCTGTAATCTGCCAGCATCTTTAGAGCTGTGATAAAGAAATATCATATTGCTCACCTCTGCTAGGCAGGCAGCGGAAAGAATCGGGGCTGGGAGACAAGGAGGTTTTGTCAGAGGGAGCCAATCCTAGATGGAATTGTAAACAAATCTGAAATATTTCCTATTCAACAATCACTTCTCCTTTGTTCTTCCTAAAAGAACCCTGACATTTCTCAGGTATCCTGTTCTTCAGAAAAGCCTGTTCTTTGGGGGAAACTGAGTTGGTTTCTTCGTAATTAATAAGAAATGTAAGAAAAAGCTGGCTTCTGTTCTTCCACTGGGCATTGGCATGCCTGGTTGAGATATTAGGAACTGCTTAGCCAACTTGGGACCATAAGGAGTCAGTCACTAGAAGATGACAGCACCAGGAGAATTACAGGGTAAGGAGCCTGAGCCCTGGCATACAGAGCTGTCTCTGCCTGTGACCTTTCATGTGAGTCATGAATCTTCTTACCCCTTAAACTCTTGAGTCAAGGCTATCTGTAACTTGTAGCAAAAACATCCCAAATGGATTAGGTATGGAGAGAGTATTTCAAAATAACAGTCACAGAATGGAAGAGAGCTAAAACAGTGTCCAATGTCATCAATAACGTTCTACATAAGGAAACTGAGACTTGGTCCATGCTAATTCCTGTCAAAGCAGTGACTGGAATCCAGATCTCCTGGTCCTGAATCACAGTCATTTTTTCCATGATAGACAAAAGAAGCAGCATTTACTACAGTTCCCCAGTAGTGAACACCTATTACTTTTTTTTTTTTTTGCCCCAAGTCTTTTCTTTATGTGATTTGTTCCTCACATGACTCCATGTAATTCTTTGGGGCTGACAATCAAGGGACATCACTGGAGGAATAAACATGTGACCCAAGAAGACAGCATTCTTACTCTGATCAGTTCATTTGAGGATGAGCACGTGACCCCAGTCTGGCCAGTCAGAATCCTTTTAAGGTATTGTTACATGTGGTTGGAGGGATAGGAAAGATCTGAGATTCTTTACATGACTAGGTATTTGCTTTCATTTAGATATTATTTTAACTGTCACCTTCTCAAAGCAGCCATGGGGATGTAAAGTACAGCATAGGGAATATAGTCAATTATCTATATATATATAAAGAGACAGGATCCATAACATCCAAAATGACTGAAGGCTTGACCAAACACCGGAAATCAGCACTGACTGCCACACTGCAGGTGCCTCAGCAACCCACCACTGATTGCTGATCCCAGGACCATGGCAGTCAGTGCTAGGATGGCGTGGCAAAAGTCAGTTCTGCAGTCAGTGCTGGGTCACTGCTGCACTGTGGGCATCTCATCGTCCCAGAACTGACTGCTGAGAGGGCTGCAACCAGACCCTGCTTTTCTCTCCAGGCCTCTGTCCAGGCCTGATCACAGCCGCCTCGGCAATCAATGCTGGGTTGCTGAGGCACCTGCAGTGTGGCAGTCAGTGCTGTGTTGGCATGGCAGAAGTCAGTCCTGGCAACCTCGCACTGACTGCTGAGGGGGCTGTGATCAGGCCTGGATGGAGGCTGGGAGAGAAAAGCAGGGTCTGATCACAACCCCCATTGCAGTCAGTGCTGGGTCAGTGTGGCGGAAGTCAGTCCTGCAGTCAGTGAACATAGAGTCAATTAATATCTCTTTGAGAGGAATTGAGAATATAAAGTACAGTGTAGAGCAGTTACTTATATTATTGCACTAAGATATTTTCCTTTCTTTAAAATTTATCTTTATTGTTGAAAGTATTACAGATGTCCCTTTATTTTAATTTTATAGTGTGCTTTTTTTCCCCATTGATCTCCTCCATCCTAAACCTGCCCCTTCCAGGCCGTTGCCAGACTATTGTCTGTGTCCATGGGCTATTCCTATCTAATACATAAAAACATTTAGAGAAAATAAAATAAAAGATATGCCAGGTAAATGTTGAACAGAAGAGCTGAAGTTGCTGCATGAATACTGGATACAAACTTGAAGCCAAAACACAACTCATAAGATAAAGTTAGTCATTGTAACATAACAAAAGATTACATTCACTAAAGATATAAGATGGTTCCCAATACCTATACACATAATAGAACAATGTGGAGGTTCAGAATGTATCTCAGTGGTATGCAGATTTTTGAGCTAAGGACAATTTTAGCTTTAGGTACAAGTGAAAATTCTGCCCCTCCCTTTAACTACCTAAAAAAAAATTGAATTAGAGGCCTTGCCCATAGTAAGACATTATCCTATATAATAAAAGGCTAATATGCAAATCGTCCAAACAGCAGAACCTACCCCACTAGGGGGTAAGTGCTTAATGCAGGATCTGTCTCCTGGAGGTCAGTATGCTCCCACAGGGGGAGCACTACTCAGCCAAAAGTCAGGCTCATGGTTGGCTAGCATAGCAGTGGTGGTGGGAGCCTCTCCCACCTCCACAGCAGCACGAAGGATGTCTGATTGATGGCTTAGGCCCACTCCCTACAGGCTCCCGGACTGTGAGAGGGTGGAGTCTGGCCTGAGAACCCCTACCCCTGAGTGTACGAATTTCATGTATCTGGCCTCTAGTATTGTAATAACTATGTATGGTGGCAGGTGACTACTAGACTTATTAAGGGGATCACTTCTTAAATTATATAAATATCTAACCACTGTGCTGTATACCTGAGGCTAATACAAAATAATACTTGAATTGAAATATTGACTTTAATTGAAATCAATAAATAAATATCACCTCTGACAATTCATGCTAAAGTAGCCCTCCAAGCACTGGTCTCATTATACTGCTTAATTTTCTTCATTATAATTACTATAATCTTATTTTTTTGCTAATTTGTTTATTGGTCTCTTTTTACATCCTCTTATAACCCCCACCATTATCAACAACTTGGTTACTCCAAGAAAATGGGGCTTTATTTGTTCTCCTGTGTCTTCAGTGCCTGGCACAAAATAGATGCTCAATAAAAGTTAATTATGTTAGACAGTAGTATTATCTAAACTATCTGCTGGCCTTCAGTACTGGGCCCTGTCGGAAACCAAATATTGTTCTCACTAAATGGATGTAAATGGGAAGCCAGAAGGCTGGCCAACCTTAATTGCTCTGAAAGGTCAGAGCTGATTACTCATTGTTTAGTTGAAACTATCTGTTTGTATCATGTTAATTTCTGTTACCTCCTGCCTAAAGGCTAGGGGTGTGTCCCAAAGCCTTAATAAAAGGGAGACAAAGGCCAGAGCAAATGGCAGTCCTTTCCACTAGAGGAAGGCTCCCGCCTGGCCCCCCAATATCGCCAAATTTATGCTTTCAGTCTCTCATTTCGTTTGCGTGCGGCCTCCTTCAGAACCCGAACCCTGACCCGGGAACCCTGAACCACGCGGGACGTGGAAAGAGGTTCCCACATCTGGCGCCTGACCGCGGGACGTCTGGAGGAGAAGGTATTATTCGCCTAAGAGCGAAGGAAGGAAAATTCACCAAGGAAAATGGTGAGGGAAGATTCACCTAGGAAAAGGTGAGGGGAATTCAACGTACGCAAAGCCCACGGATTAACTGCAGAGTCGCGATCTGTAAGTAGGGTGGGAACGTCTTTTGCAGCCAGGCTAATGGGGAAGAATTCGGTTATAAATATAAAGTAAACTGTATTATAGACTTTTGGTTTGCAAGCTTAAATAATGTGGTTTCTTGTTCAAATTAAAATCTTAGTTTGCATTTGGAATCTGAAATCTGTAATAAGTGAAACTCCACTGCTGAAACTGCCTCTGGTGTGGAGAAATTCAAAGGTGGCAGGAGAGGGCAAGGCTCTCTGCTCTCCTGCAATGAGATTACTTAAGGTTTCACTTAAAAATTATAAGAGAAATCGAAGGGAAATGCTAATCTTGGCCAAATTAGGTGCTAGCTATTACTTCGGAAAGCGAAAAAGAAAGAAAAAATTTAAGATCTGTCTTTATCTTTTAAGCATGAAAAGAAATTCGGCCAGATCTGTTAGAGATGCTTTCCCCTGAAGTAAGCAGGATGTGGAGGGAGACACTGTGGCAATCCAGTATGAAAGTCCACTCTCCCAGTATACTAATCTAAAGTCTCCTTTCTCGCCATGAAAAAGTTTTAAAAATTTAGAGATGTGTCTGGAATTTCTGTACTCGTGAGGAGAGAAGCCCGGCTTAAAAAGAAATGCGCGCAATTGTCCACCTTTTTGGACATATTAGACAGGGTTTTAAGCTGGAATCTCTCCGCAAAAGCTGCAGAAAAAGAAACCCCAGAACTGGTCTTTATTTTTTAAGAAAAATGGCGTAAAGGAACCAAAAGGAGATGATTTTGTGTTATTAATCAAGGTTTTCAACTAAATGCAAATTAAATTGGGAGAAAATAAAATAATATTTCTCTAATAATTAGGAATTCAAAATACGTTGTTGATTGGTCTAATAAAAAAGGATTAATTCTGTGATTTCCAACTGACAGTTTAAAAATATAATTGATATTTTAAGATAATTATAAAAATATTATAATCTTTAAATCATATATGAATATATATATTTGATGGTTTTTTCCATGTTAAAAGTTCAAGGCTTTAACAGAGATGATTCTTGTAAAGCTCCATGGGCCCAGAGTAATACAAGAAATTTGTTCTCTCTTTTTAAAGGACATCTTCTTAAATTTAGCCGATCTAATATACTTGAAATTTCATGGAAAGCTTTATCAAATAAGAATTAATAATTATATTTTAAATGTTGTGAAGGTTTTGGCCTCTAAGAAGGAAACAAGGTAGCACTCTAGGGAGAGGCATAAACACTCAGCCTCTGAGAGATCCAGTCTCTCGGTGTCCTAGATGTCAGAGAGGTAACCTTGGGCCAGACAGTGTAAATCAAAATTTCATAGAAATGGGCAGCCTCTAAATCAAGATACAGGGTATAGTAAACCCCCGGGAAACGGCCAGAGGGATGCCCCCCAGTCTTGATATTAATAGGGGAAACCTGCCCTGCAAGGCCCACAGTGGATTCCTTCATCCGAAAAACTCCAGGAAGCGCAGGCCTGGATCTTAACAGCACCAAAGAGGTCACTTTGACTCCTGATAATGCTCTGCAAGCTATTCCTAAAGGAATTTGGGGTCCTGTGTACAGACATCTAAGAACGTACTTCTTGCAGTACCAACAGTTACCAGCTGTACGGTAATATTTCCTGGGGCACATGGGGAAGTATTTTTGACTTATATTCCTGACCCTTCATGGGTAAGAACCGTTAGGTATACTGATTCCCCTGTTTCTTGTAGTCTCTAAGAAGGGCAAAATTAAGTAAATATTTCTTAAAATTCCAACATTAGAATTTAAAATGACAAAAAGCCCAAAGCCACCTGTATTCTTAAGCTAGAGGCGGGGCAACATTTGTGGCTTGTGAATCAGACATAAACAATTACTAAATTTCTTTTGCTTTAAAATTGAGATACCTACTTTAATTAATAAATTAGCTTTTTAAATAAAAATCAAAAGTTTTCAGCTAAATAAAGAGCCAATATTTTTGTAAGCAATTTGATTAAATATTCTAATAAAGTAACTAAGAACTTCTGTATACAAAAAAGAAATTGATAGCCAGTTTAAATTGAATTGCCATGGCCTAGAACAAAAGAATTTCCTTACATAATATTATTCTACAATGTCATTATAATTTTTTTTGACAAATATCCCAAACAAACTTACAATCTAATTCTCTGAATATTTGGTAGCAATTTTAAAAAAATAACATAAAAGGAATTAAGGCAGTGAGAAGGCACTTGAGCATTCTATATTGGCTTTTCTTGCTCTTTTTGCCAAGAAGGACCCTCCCACAGCTGTCGCCTGAGCTTTCTGTTCATGCTGAGGTTGAAGCCTAGTGTTGGCTGGTACCATGAATCTGTCTCTCACCCAGTGGTGTGAGCTGGGCCCTTCCTGGAGAAGAAACCTGGGTTCCCCAAGATATGTGATCAGTGCTGGGACCCTGCCAGCAGGCGAGGGGATCCCAAGGCAGGTACTGGGCGTGGAGGCCACAAGGGCATCGGCTACCAAGGAGACGGAACTGAACCTCACATCAACCTGCTTGTCCCCGGAGGATGGCTGGTTAGCCAGAGACGGGCAACTGGAACTTATACGTTACACCGACCACCGCCTAAGCCAGGAACTGGGCCTTATGCTGCCCTGCTTTCCAATGACGGGTAAGGTGGGTTGGTAGCGTATGGTAGTTCCTGACCTAAGACAGGCACAGTCGCAGAGGGGCCATCAGGAAAAAACTTGGGGATCAACAGAGGTTGATCCTCACCCCCCAACATTGCAGAGGCTTGAACCTTTGCCCCTTCTAAGGGAGGTCTCCTGCCCCATGGCTGCTTCACTTCCCACGCCCAGCTCCCATCGGGATCCAGGTGACAAGACAGAGACTTGGCCCAGCTCCGTTTGGGACACAGATGACAGACAAAGATTTGGTGCAGCTCAGATTGGGACCCAGCAACAGACAGACTTGGCTGACAGTTGCCCTATATTCTAAATCCAACTTAACACCAGGAATGCTCAGGGCCTACTCAAGAATGCAAATAAATTGTTTCCACTAATATTTACAGGATAAAACTAAGATTGTTGTTAGAATATTAAATTTAACAATAAAATAGTAGTTAAATTTTCAAATTAATTTAATTGGTTAATTGAAATAGGTGAATATTCAAGAAAATTTAATTGTCCTGGAAAACAGTTGTTCCTAAAGTATAAACTTAAATTTCTATTGGTAGTTCATTGCATGGTAAAATTACTCAACATGCAATACACATAAAGCAGTCATATTTGCATTATAAAAAATTTTCCAAAAGCATCATAATTACATAAAAAAGGGGGGATAGTACAGTAATATTGTGTAAGGAAAAAGCATCCTGTAATCAAATTACATCTAGAAAAAATTTTTTTACTTAACAGCAAGACCCCCATGAAAAACATACATAGTATTAAAATAAGCCAAAGGAAAATCATTTGGGCAAAAATAAAAAGGATCCAAAGTCAAATTTATAGAAAAAATTCCTTTACTAACTTTTGGTCGAGAATGTTTATATATTTTCAGAAAAACAGCTCCAAGACCATGTGAATTCCTACAACAGAGAATGCTCCAGCTATGAAGACGAGAGGAGAAGCAGTCCAGAGATGGAAGATGCTGACGACACCTTGCCATCCTAACAGTCAGCAGCTGTGCATCGATGCAGGTTGCCCAGGACCAAACCAGAGAGAGTTGGACCTGCATTGCCACCATTTGTCCACCCTCCAGAACTGAAATATCATTGCTAATACGTACTGTTGGACATTGAAACTGGGACTCAAAGGACTGTTGGTCCAGAAAGAAAGATACTATAGTCTTATTCATTTACCTCTTAGCATAGCCATTGTTGCTTGTCTTATTTTTTGTTCTTAAGATTTATTTCTAGTCTGTAGGTTTAAGATTTTTTAGAGGAAAAGAAAACGGGGGAGATGTCGGAAACCAAATATTGTTCTCACTAAATGGATGTAAATGGGAAGCCAGAAGGCTGGCCAACCTTAATTGCTCTGAAAGGTCAGAGCTGATTACTCATTGTTTAGTTGAAACTATCTGTTTGTATCATGTTAATTTCTGTTACCTCCTGCCTAAAGGCTAGGGGTGTGTCCCAAAGCCTTAATAAAAGGGAGACAAAGGCCAGAGCAAATGGCAGTCCTTTCCACTAGAGGAAGGCTCCCGCCTGGCCCCCCAATATCGCCAAATTTATGCTTTCAGTCTCTCATTTCGTTTGCGTGCGGCCTCCTTCAGAACCCGAACCCTGACCCGGGAACCCTGAACCACGCGGGACGTGGAAAGAGGTTCCCACATCTGGCGCCCATCAGGGGATGCGGAAAAAGGTGCTCACAGGGCCCTCTTTTACAGGTTCCTCCATGAGGCTCTTTCCTGTAGAAGGAGTATATGTCCCCCACCAATGATTCCAAATGTGATCATCGACTATTTTGACTAATAGAAACCACTGTGAGCATTTGATCGATGTGAGCTGCAATGATCTATGCTGCTACTGAACAGAAGCTTGAAGAACTACCGAATGCATGGCCTCAGAACTGCTTTTTACCTCTTTCACAAGACCAAAAGTCTTCTCTCTCAATCTGGTCCAGTAAGAAAGACAGATACAGACAGACCTTCAGCCTTCCTCCCCTGTGAAAGACATAAAACATATGTAAGAAATAAACCCTTTTTAAATGTAAGAGACTGAGACTTGGGGGGTGGTTGTTACTGCAGCAAAATCTAGGGAAAGTTGATTATACATTGGTTAAGTTAAGTGATAAACCAACAAATGATGTTTTCCTTGAACTAGTTTGAACTGGGTTTCTGCCATTTGCAACTACAAAGGCTATCACTAATGTATTATCTTATGTTGTTCTCTTTTCATTTTGTTTACATTTCATCTTCCTCTCCAGCATGTGAGGAGAAATATAATCTTATTCACCACCGTTTCCCTGGGGCCAAAGATACTATTGGCTCATGTCTATATTTTGATTACTTGGTCTTTGCCTCTACAATCAAGCCATTCAAGAGAGGAAGAGAAGGGAACTTTCTGGCCTTTAGTATCCCAAATTAAGGGTATACTTATTCAGTTCTGAACAATCCACTCTGCCATCTTTCTCTCTTATCTCCATTGACCTAACCTATATCATTAAAATGAAGAAATAGTAAAGGTGGCTTGCTCAGGTGGTTTTAGGCCAAGAAGTCCTGGCAATAAAATCAGACAAATAGGGATGAAGATAAATGACGTGGAACAAAGGTCTGGGCTATTCTGAAGCTCTCATCTCTTTATATGGGGCTCTGACAATTTACTGATTTTCAGCTGAGGATACCATATTTTGTTTTCTAAGTAGAGTAAAGTTTTTGGATCTAAAGAGAAGCTCAAACCTTCTGTGAATAACAGATGGGGATTGATGAGAAAACTCATGAGGATAATAAGTGCCAGTGTAGTCCTGAGTGGGTGAATAATGACAGGGCTTTGAAAACAGGACCAGAAATAAGAAGTCAGTTGCTTGTGAAAGGAGATGGCTACAGATGACTTCCTTGTGGTGTGGAGAAGACTAGTACATGATAAGTAACTATCCTCCAGACCTATTGACACAAGGCAACCTAATTTTGTGACAGGACTAAAGGATCAAAGTTTGATCTGAAAGAGAGTGTTCATGAAAATGATTTATGGTTTACTTATGAGTCAGGAACAAGAACACATAAGACATAGCACAACTTACATCTGTCTCTTCCAGATGGTTCAGAGAGGGTTTCGAATGAGATGGTTTAAAGAAAGATTTTAAGCCATAGATCACTCTAACAGTCTGTTGAAGCCCATAGACACTGTTACCAGACTAAAGGGGTCTGTTTGCCTGAGTGCATCATAGCTCAATAAGATACCAAGAGGTACTTGAGCAAAGAAAGTAAGGGTTTCATTTTAGGAAGTAGCTCATGCCCAGAGACACAGGTGAGCCAAAACTCAAAGATTGATTTCCAGGGGATGGGTTATATAGGGCGAAATTAATTATGGTGACTAAGGGATTTAAGGTCATAGTCTCTACTGATTGGTTAGTGCTAGGGTAAGGGGTTACTATACATCTGGCCCTGATGTTATCTCTAGTTTGAACAAAGATTTTATCTCTGTGGTCAATGGACTCAAGGATTTGTTCCTGAGATTACTTGATGCTGACTAGAACCTCACTGTCCTGAAGGCTTAATGATTAAGGGAGTGGTCATGTAAGGGAAAAGGAGACAGGTGAGTCAGGGTGCTAAACCAGGCCAATTTGTATCAAAAGGAAAGAAAGAAATAAAGGTGATATTAAAAAACGAAGTTTCTGCACAGAATAATGTTTTAAAGATCCACATAACATAATAAAACACATAGGATTACAAACAAAATAATTAAAACACAGTTATCAATACATGGTGATAAAATATGATTAAAATATCATTAGTAATATATTAAATAACAAAATATTGCATAATTCTAAAAACTGCCCTATTTCATGAGTATGAATATTTTGTGACATCTGCAATAAGAATGTGCTACAAAACTATCTCTGAATTTTGTTGGTGACAACATCTCCAGTACCTCTAATAGTAATATGATTATTGTGCTTATCCTCAAAATAGAAGGATATGCATGCTACACTTGTTAAAGGTTAATTAACAAGAGTTGCATTTTTTTCCATCCATGTTCTTGGATATATTCTGTCCAAACATACTTTGAGAATATGGATTCTTGGGTAAGAACCCTTCATTTAGAGATAGTCCACTTGAATTCAAAGAAAATGATGTAGTATTTTCTGGGATCCATCCTTTCCTATCAATTCAGCCCTAAACAACCCAGTTAGTCAGTGTTTGACTCAAGGAGGCAAGCTGTTACCTGAATGGTTGTTCTGGCCTATTGTGCCAGGGAGCCAGACTGGGCATTAAATATGCATGAACTGGCTTAGTGCTTGTCACTCCTCCCAGAGCATCACAGAAGGCCTGGTGGCACAGATTGGGCTTACTCTGTGCCCTCCAATTCAGCAGGTCTGGGAACCATCCCAGCAGGAGCCATAGTACCAATCCCTGCCTCCACCCCATCTTCATCCGCTGACTGAACCTATGACCCCATCTACTCTTGCATAATTGAAGCCATATGTCCATCTGGGACCACCATATTCCTGTAAGAATAAGAGAGAGAAGGGGAAAGGAACCAACTCTAACTATGCACCAAATATGTGTGGAGCATTGTGATCAGCACTTTGCATATACCGACACCATACCCCTGAGACACAAGTGATACTATCATATCTTACAGATATGGAAGTCCTGAGCAGTTGAGTTGCATCAGTTGAAATTCAGAGTGGTGGAGCCCATATTATCCAACATAATGCACAGTTTCCCAAAACTGAGAGCATGCCATCTCTTTGAAACAGCTCATTCAACCTGAGGGTAGCTCTGACTCTCAAAAAGTTCTTACTTATTCTGAGCATTAGCCTACCAAGAGAGATGATTGGTACTAATTTTTAGTTTTATTCAATAATAAAGTGTTCATTCACTAACTCATTCAACAATTTTATTGAGCACTGACTAGGTGCAGAGTAAAGCAAAGCCCCTTCCCTCTTGTGGAGAAGACAGGCAATAAAAACCAAGCAAGACAACATAGGGCATGTCAGATTGTTGGAAGAACTATGGAGAATACTGACAAAGGTGATACAGATGTTGAGATGCTCTTGTGGTTAGGATAGGCTTCCATGAAAAGGTGAAATTTGAGCAGATCTCTGAAGGAGAGAAGGGTCAGGCCACGTGGATAAAAGCATCCACACAGAGGAAACAGGGATGCTTGGCACATGGCAGTAAGGAGGCCAATGTGGCAGGAGCAGAGTAAACAGGAGGAAAATGGTAGAAAAAAAGGCTGATTTTCAGCTAATATGTACCTACTTGGGCACACTAATCATGAAAAGATTGAAAATCTTCCAATCTGGTTGGTAAGTAGGCACTCTTCCAAACTCTTAAGTGCCATCCCATCACCACCCTCATTCTTGGAACTCCTCATACCCAGCAACTACAGGGGTAATGGCTGGCACAGCAGGATGCCATCACAATTTTCCTCCAGCCCTATAGTGAGCACCCATTCAGATTGGTCTATGCCCATGCTGTCCTTTTTTGTGCCATTTAGCATTCTGAATATCACCTTGTGTAGCAAATGAAGTCAGAGAGGGAGCAGGAATCCAGATCAGCTGATAAGGAATTTGGTTTGTTTGTTTTTTGAATGAATAAAAGAAGCCCCTTGCTGGTTCTGAGTGGAGGAAAGTCATGGACAGCTTCCAGATTGAAATGGCTAATTCAGCTGTGATGTGACGGCTGAAAAGATTGTAAGGAAGCAAAGTCTGAAACAGGGAGCCCAGCAGGCTATTGTCACAATCCTGCAGAATGGGCAGGGGTTTAGAGCACTAGTGCTGGCAAGAAGTGATCAGATTCTGGAGATATTTTGAAAGTAGAGCTGACATTATTTGCTGATGGTGAAAATATGGATCATGAAAGAAAGCCAGGAGGCAGGGATGATGCCAAAGTTTTTGATCTGAGCAACTGGAAAGATGGAGTTTCCATCAGCAGAGGTGAGAAAGACTGCGGGTGGCCTTTTAGTCCTGGCATTTGGATGAAAGACTGACTCTTTGGACTGAGTAAGGCGCTGGAGGGTTGAGACAATGAAAGATGGTTTTTATTACCTAAGTGATTGCAGAGCATAGTCACTATATACTGTATTGGAAATCCTGCAGAAAGAATTTGGTTTGGGAAACATTAAAGTTGAGATAAAAGTAGATGTTCATATAATGTCCAATATACAGTTAGATAAAAGCCTGGAGTTTGCACTTAAAAAGCTGCCACTGGTTGAAAAATAATGGAGTAAGGTCAGGGAGAGGAAAGAAAAGATCCAAGGAATAAACCCTGGGACAGATGTAAAAAATAACCACCCAAACAAACAACAACAAAACCCATAAAATATAGAGAAGGAGGCATAGCAAGAACAAATAGTGAAAAAGGAAGAAAATCAAGATGAGGGATGCTCTGCAGCCAGATGAAGACAGTATATCAAGGAAGAGGGGGCTGCTACTATGTATCAACCAAGATAAAGACTGAGACCAATCATGATGGAGCAGGATGGAAGTCTTTGGTAACCTTGACCAATAATCAGAACAAAAGCCAAACGTTGAGTGTTCAAGAGAAAATAGGAGAAAATTATTCCCAGTGGATACAATTAAGACTTAGAACTCTTATTTGTTTGTTTGTTTGTTTGTTTGTTTTTATTGATTTCAGAAAGGAAGGGAGAGGGAGAGAGAGATAGAAACATCAATGATGAGAGAGAATCATTAATTGGCTGCCTCCTGCATACCTCCTACTATGGATCAGGCCTGCAACCCGGGCAAGTGCCTATGACCAGAACTGAACCTGGGACCCTTCAGTCCACAGGCTGATGCTCTATCCACTGAACAAAACTGGCTAAGGCAAAACTTAGAACATTTGAAAGGAATTTTGCTCTAGAGAAGAACAAGTATTGGAGGGAGACTTTTTTTGTTTTTGTTTTTATTTTAAGATGGGAGATACCACAGTTTGTCTGTATGCTGCTGGGAATGATTCAAGAAAGTGGTGGTACAGGAAGGGCCAGCTGCCTACCTAAGAAGGAGAGAGAGCAGGATCTGGGAGGAAGGGAAGTGGCCCAGGTAGGAGCACTGGGGGTGCTAAGTGCGGGGGGCAGGTGTGCAGACTCAGAGGCCCCAGGTAATGGGTATGGGGACAGGAATGGGTAGAAGTTATTCTCCAATGGCTCTAGCTTTCTCAGTGAAAGAGTGAGTGAGAATGAGGAAGTGATGTCTTCTTTAATTATTCTATACTAGAGGCCCAATGCATGAAAATTCATGCAAAGTAGGCCTTCCTTTTCCCAGCTGCCAGAACCAGCTTCCCTCCAGCACCTGGGACCTGAGCTTCCCTCCTCTGGCTGCTGGCAGGCACCCAGGACCTGAGCTGTCTTCCCTTGGGCTGCCAGCAGACACCAAGGACCTGGGCTGGCTTCCCTCCAACCCCAGCTTCATCAGGAAGGAAGTCTGGAATGATGTCCAGAAGTTGTCCAGTCTAATTAGCATATTACTCTTTTATTATTACACTAGAGGCCCAGTGCATGAAATTTGTGCACTTGCGGGAGGGTTTCCTGCACCCTCTTGCAGTCTGGGACCCCTCAGAGGATGTCCGCTTGCCTGCTTGCTGCTCCTTACCATTCGGCTCACTGCTTCTTAGTACTGCCGTGGAAGCAGGAGAGGCTCCCACCACCACAACTGTGCTCTCCAGCTGTGAGCCCTATCTTTTTGTATAGTTGTCTGAGCCAACTGCTCTCTTCCTTCTCATTTAGGGGGAGCAGCATGTGAGGGAAGAGTGCACTGTCACGAATCACAGAGGGCTGCCCAGAGCTGAGGGAAGTGATCCAGCCCATGGGTTGAGAGGTAGACCCAGAGGACGCTATCTTACCCAATTGTGGTGGGCTGGCTAGCCTTCATCTGCCTGACCCCTCCCAGGAAGGGACTGAACAGGGTGTCTGCCTCTCCATTCTCCATTCTTCCATTCTGTGACACCTGTCACCCTTGGCAGGCCTCCCCCAAAGTGAGTTCAGCTCAATCCCTAAAAGGGCTGGGGGGGGAGGGGGGGGGGAAGAGGCTCCACTCCAGTGCCCCCTGATTCTCAGCAACAGGACCTGGTCTCAGGATGGTGGCCACAGCTGCAGAACATAGATCTATTTCAAGAAAAGTTAGAAATGCAGACTTTTGTATGAGCTCCTATTCCAAAAGGTGGCAGTTTATTCACATTGTGGCCAAGACACCTTCAAGAGTAACATAAGTGGGTAAAGTCAGGGCCAAACCAGGCCATTTCCTCATCCAATGTCTCTGAGGCATGTGGACAGAACCAAGTCTCAGCTTTTCACAGGGCACTTCTGGGTTGTTTTTTTTGTTGTTGTTGTTTATTTGGTTTTTGTTTTGTTTTGTTTTGTTTTCCTCAAGGATAGTAGTCTGTCTTCATTCTTATTCTTTGGGATTTTTTTCATCGTTGGAAAAAAGGATACATACATTGGGGCAATCTTCTTGAGATACAATATTCCAGTTGCACCCATGTGACAGTGACAGTGTCCCTAAGAAGGAGGGAGCCAACAAATGGGGAGCAGGGAATTCTGAAAACCAAAGCAAAGGTGCAGAACATGGAAGAAGTCCTTGTGTCTTTCTGAGAAACTTGGACTCTTTCCTCTGTAGTCACACAACTGCCACATTCCAGGCAGTCACTCAAAAATAACTTCGAATTGGCCAAACTATGGAATTCTTCCTTCTCTCTGTTCTCCTGAGCCAGACTCCAGATGTTGACTGCGGCATTCTCTTGGTCATCATTTGTTGTTGTTGTTGTCTGTTTGTTTGTTTTTCCAAAACATTACAAAGTTTATATGAATATAAATACAAAGATGCAGCCTCCTTTGTAGGAACAGGGAAGGAAGGGGTGGTCAAATAAGGCACACAAAGCTGCAGCAAACACCAGCCAAAGGGGAGAAGATGTTGGCACTGGGCCTGAGACCCTAGAGCCATTGCTGGGAAAGTAGGGATCTTTTCTGAGTGCCATGTTCTGAGGCTGAACTAATTGGTCAAGCTGAAGCAGAGGTGAATGGCATATCAGCCATCTTTGGTGCTGTTTACCCTTTCCCACCCTAGCTCTGTTGTAAAACCTCAGAGCCCTGGAAGTGGGTGAGAGGAAATGAGTAGGGCAAGTTTGACAGCCGATATGCCACAGTGGTGAGAGATAGCAGGGAAAGGGCTCTCATACATACCCTTCTGTGGGGGCCACAGGTAAAGGAGGCCAGGGGAGTAGGATAGGGATGGGGCACCATGGTCCAAGCTTTTTAGGCATCCCTGTCTGTCCTCTGCAGTGTACATGGAGGAAAGGGGCTGCCTCTGAGGAGGGGCTAGGCCAGGCCAGGTGTCCATCTTGAATTCTGTTTGAGGTAATAGCACCTTGACATGCCTTCTAACTGGTGATGGGCCCAGGCCTGACTTCTGCTGCCACTGCTGCCACTCCTAGGACCCAGGCCTGACTCTCGCTGCCACCAGAACACAGGTGTTTGGTTGTCATCTGGTCACAGTCTTAGGCTATTATTAGTATAGATATTTTAGTATCAGGGCCCAGCCCATCCTATATAGTAAAGAACTAATATGCAAATGGTGGTCACGCCCTTACACTGTCACGCCATGATGCCTTCATGCCATCACAATCCATCACCAGTAGGCTGCTTGTGCAGCAGGTCCATGTGGCTGGGTGGGAACTTGATGCTGCATGCACAATGCGGAGGCAAGTCCTGGCAGCTCCATGTGGTGATATGGGAGTCCTGGCAGACTCCAGCCTACCTCTTTGGAGTAATCTATCAAGGAGGCCCGAATGGGTGAGCAGGGCCTACCTCTTTGGGACAGTTGATCATGGGGCTCCTACACTTTGAGAGGGCACAGACCAGGCTAGGGGACAACCCCCTACCTGAGTGCATGAATTTTGTGCACTGGGCTTCTAGTGCCTTATATAATTCTGAACCATCAGCACTTAGCACACGGTAGGAACTTTGTAAATAATAATCAGTTGATTGATGATAGGCCTTTTTCAGAGTATCTTTTCTAGAGTTTTACAAAGGACCAAGACTTAATTCATATTTTAATTGTCTACCTACACCTCCCTCTGTACACCTGCAGTCACCATACCAACTAGCCTACTTAACTACCACCTGGACAACTGTAACATCCTCACCCATTTTTTCATCTGTAGAAAATTCAATCATCCCCCTGAGCTCCCTTCAAAAGCAACTCAACATTTTCCTGTCCACCAAAAAAAAAAAAAAAAGAAGAAGAAGTAATCATTAATTTGTCATTTGAAGTTGCTTCCTGAGAATGTTGCCTTTTCAAGTACATCTGTGAAACTACCCTTCTAAATCTCAGTGCCTCCATGCTTCTGTATCCCTCTTAGCACTCTGTTCCAAACCAGGCAAAGAGAAAATGCTAAGTGCAACTTGTCAACTAATGCTTTAGCAAGGTTTGGTACTGGCACTCACAGAAAAATAAACACTGGACCAACTATCTTCTGCACCTCCCAACCCCCTTCTCCCTGGCCCTGTACTAGCATATAACTCAATAAATGGGGAAGCCTACTGACACATTCAGGCAGCACAGACAGCAGTATTAGAATGCAGTTTTGTGTCTACCCCACTCCCCTTATCTCTCCCTTGTCATCACATGTGAAATGCACAAAGGAACATCTGAGCACAGAGAAAAATTGGAAGATGGGATTAGATGATCTGCATGGCATAAGTTAAAATGTATGTGGGAAGGGGGCAGGGAAGAGGTCTAAAGAAAAAGCACTCATTCTACACTCACTCTGAAGAGTGTCGGATGAAATCAGCTGGCTCCAGGAACAGAGGTTGGAAAGAGGGCAAAGAGAACACCAGGCCTGAACACTCTCTCCAGGGATCTTCTTATCTAGGCAGCCAGAGCCTTTTGCTGGGTGAACAAGTGTGCTGTAGATGTGTGGTCCAGCAGGTGAGCCCCCTACTTACTATAATGAGAAAAGTCTCACACCTCATCTGTAAAACAGATGATAACTATCTTCTATCATCACATCCAGAGAGGCATGGAGGGATGGCTTCCATGATCAGCTGATCAGGCTTGCCAACAAGGGGCTTTATACTAAGTATATTCCAAACCAATACCCAGAAATGCTGTGATCAACTCTCCTAAGACTTCAGCATCCTGAATCCACAGATGTGAATGTCGAAAATACTGAAAGGTTCATCTAGGTCCACTTTCTCATTTTGTAGATGTTTCCTTCTCCTTCCTTTCTCTCTCTCTCTCTCTCTCCCTCTCTCTCTCTCTCTCTCTCTCTCTCTCTCTCTCTCTCTCTCTTTCTTTCTTTCTCACCTGAGGGTATGTTTTATGTTTAAAGAGGAGAGAGAAACATCGATGAAGAGAAACATCGATACCTGGACAGGAAATTGAACCCACAACCTAGGTATGTGCTCTGACTGCCATCAAACCTTCAATCTTTTGGTGTACAGACAACACTCCAATACCTGGCTAACATAGGAAATGACACCCATGACTATTGTGATTGGCCCAGGGGTAGGGTTGTCACTCCATCAAATTATTTTTCCTGGCCTTTTAGGTATAGATGTCAGGAGAGTGACTCTAACTTCCATCTGCAGTAACAAAATTGGAATGATGTAAATATAGAGCTATCCTCAGCCATACTCCCTGCCCTCACCCCATGGAAATGGGAAAAGGGAAAAGAGGAGAGAGAGGGGAAAGGAGGAAGACTTGATTAAGTGTCCATGATTGCTGAGCTCAACTTCATTCCTGAACTTCCCAGTTACACAGATAAGGTTTCTGCCACTTGCAATTTAGGGTAAAGTATACTTGTGTAAAATTTTTATATTTAATGAAGCCCGATAAACTTGATTCTTGATTTCCTAGTCTTAGTTAGAGAGTGAAAGGATAAGTCTCTGTGTATGCAGTGATAGCTGTAGCTAAAGGGGAACTTGGCCAATGAAGGTGAGAGGTGATCTTCCAAAGAGTAAGATGACAGCCAGAGCCAAGCTGGTGACAAAGGACTATGTGGCAGTTGAGACATATGAATGGCACAAGCCATGATTCCCTGGAGTTTATCAGAGATTCTTGGGAAAGAGAGCCTGGTACAATGGAGTTGGATTCTGATATAAGCATTCAAGTTTCATGTACCCTGTAGGTTGCAGAGGTCTAGAGTCAAGCTTATTCCTTCTCTCCCTCTCTTCTTTCCTTCCTCCCTTTTATCCTCCCTGCCCCTCTCCAAAAGTAGGCTTCTCTCATGGAATTAGGTCAGAAGGGGGATGGCTGTCTGAAGACCCAGTGAATACAGAGGGAAAGGGAAGACACTCTCCTGACATCTATCCACATTTACTGAGTTTGCACCACTTTGGTACATTTCTTTGTTTGCTGTATCTTAGAAACACTCACCATGGGGCAGGGGTTGGAATGTAGGGATGTTGCTAGAAGTTTGCAATAAAACCTCACCCCACCAGAGCCTTGGAAGTGCTCAAGTGACCAATCTGCCAAGACTCACTGGGGGCAGGGAGCTGAGCCCTACTGTCCTCTCCCCATCACCAACACCAGCACTGTTTCTGGCAGGACTATGACAACTGGTTGGGCTGGAGGATGGAGACAGCCTTGGACTGCTGCTGATAGAAGGAGCAAGAGGGCTGCTCTAAGGACTCAGGAAAGGAGTGGGTCTTCTGGGGAAAGGAATAAGAGGGGTGGTGGTGGGAGAGGTGAAAAACCTGAGTGAGGACTGAAGGATCTAGGGAACTGGGCTGCGGAGCCCAGAGACTATTGCAGGTGGATAAGAGCATGAGTTTTAGAATCAAATACAGATAGAAAGACAAGCTTTGTTACTTAAAACCTTTGACAAGACATTTACAGCCTTTAGTTCATCTGTAAAATGGAAACCATAAAATCTACTTCATAGCATTGTTTTTAGTGTCACGGGGAATCATGTCTATGAAGCACTTGACTTTGTGCCCAGGCATAACAAGCTCATACACAGGAAACCACCACCACCTGGGGCTTCGTGAGCCACGCCTCGAGTGTCTGTTACTCTCAGTCTGGCATGTAAAGCCAATTATGAACTGGCTCCTTCTTGTATTAGCAGCCTCAACTCCATTACTGCTTCTATGTCATTCATTCTGAACTTCAAACAAGACCTTTTTCCTCCTTTTAAGGTTCAGGAGGAGCATATGGAAGGATGGGAGATTAGTAATTGCCTATGCAACACCCATTTTCCTCTTTTCCCTTACCAATAGAACCCTGACTTTGTTAGAAGATGGAGCAATGTACCCAGCAAAAACAAACAAACAAACAAGAAAACTACATTTCCCAGACTCCCTTTCAGATAGAGTAGGCATGTCACTGAGAACTGGACAGTAATATTTTAAACAGAAGTTATAGGATGTGGATTGCAGAAAACTCCTAAGGAAAAGAGGCTGCCTTAACTGGCAGTCTTTTTTCACCTTCCCCTTTACCCTTTATTTTCCCCTAAAATAAAATGATGGCTGGAACTGAGGTCATCTTGCAACTGTGAGGTGGCCTTGAGGAGATCAGCAGCACCAACCCTCTTGATCCTGCAAGGGAGTCTTGCATTTGCTCCAGGTGTCTCCCAGTCATGCCCCTCTCCCTTCTAGACCACTTTGAAGATATTCAAGACCCTAGAATTTTCTGACTAAATGGCCACAGCCTATTCCTAAGGCTGTCTGCCTTCTTCCCTGTGTCTGTGCTCCCAAGATTGGCCAATGTCTCTAGTGTGTGCTGAGTCCTGGGCTGGTTAGGGTAGGCCTCTCTGAGGAAGTCATATTTGAGCTGTGACCTGGATAAAGTCAGGGAACAAGCCATGTGAGAATCTCAGGCAACAGAACCTCAAGCACAGCAGCATTACATGAGAAATGACTGGCATGTTTCTGGAAGCTGGTGGGCTATCTCAGAACCCATTCTACCTGGTTCCTACCAAAGCCACACCATGCCACTGGGCATAGTTCCTGATAGCTATGGGATTCCATTTTCAAAACAAAAATTAGATGAGATAAATTCTGAATTTAAGTTCTGAATCATTAGCTTTCAGTTCCCTTCTCAAATGTTCTCTACATCATTTGAGCCCTTACCAAGATTATAATGGTCCTGGCTTGTGGCTGGAGCTTTAGCCATGGACAGTATGGTGGTGGAAGGCTGGTCTGTATTATCTGTTCCAGTTGCCATTCTCTCTTTCCTGGAACATGGTTTCCTTTCATCTTGGACTAATTTATTCCAGGCCCTGTCTCATTGGCCCATTCTGTTTTTGGCATACCAGTCTGGGATGAGTTTGACATGGTTCCTGGCCTGGAGGCAAGGGGATGAGTGAGGTGACTTCCAAAGGAATCCACAAGCCATGGGAATTATCAGTGTGTCTCTGAGTCATGTCACCACTAACTAGGCCAGAGTTTGGCACATTTCAACATCTTGAAATCTGTTTTCGGCAGAGGGAGAGAGGGGATGAAAATGAATTAAGTGTAAGCAGGGACAATAATGTGAATGGAAAAGGGAAAAAATAGTGTGGAGACGATAGCAAGTGTTCATTAAAATGGGCTTCTTGGCATTTAAATCCGTTATGTAGTGTAGAGAAAAGATAAGTTGGTTTGAGTGTAGATGCATCTCAGTCACATAGTTGCCTTTGGGAAGGACCCCAAATGACTCAGAATATATTCACTACAACCAAATAAAGGCAGAGGATCTCCAGGGCTTTGGGGATGTGATGAAGGGCCAGCTGTGATTAATACATTTCCTCGGGATCAGATTAGAACTGATAATTACCTCTTCCTTTAGGAAAAGACTGGGATTAGGGGGATTGGGAAGAAGAAGGGGGGACATGAGAACTTGGGGACACAGAAATTGTTGCCTTTGCTGCAGTCTTGTCAGGAAATGTGGAAGGTCCAACATTTTTTTGATAAGATTTCCATAGAGAAGCCAATTTGACAGACGCCAAAGGTTTTCCCACCTTGGATCTCACTTACGTTTTGGAATCAAGGCAAAGGTAAGCAGCTACTCAACTTGGCTTGTTTCTTTTGGAATGAACTCAGGCAAATTCCTCCTGGGTTTGTTTATGTTGGCTGTCTGCAGTGACTTAAAAGCCTTGAGACAAGAGGGAGCAACCTCTATTTAGAGGTTCTGAGCAAATTCTAATGATTCAAAGCTACTGAAGGGGAGTTTCTGAGTGGGATAGGATGGAGGGCAAGTGGGAATTGATGAGAGCCCCATAATTAAGCATCCAAGAATTTGTACTTTTTATGCAGAGATAAATGTTTTGTACTTGGTACAGCATGGACATGTACTGATTACAGGATCCTGAGGTCCCTGCTGTGACAAACATCACTCTTTTATTATTTCCAGGGTAATAAGGAGGAAAAAGGTCCCCCAGGGAGTAGCTGGGGTGGCCTGGGAGTACACCCCAGGAATTTAGGGGGCAGGCAGTGACTTTATAATCTAATGCAAAATGATTTCAATATTCTAGATATGGCCCTGTTGTAGTGTCAATGAAATATCAGATCTGATTCTTTAAAATATAGCTATGGAAAGTGAGGTATAGAAAGGGTGTGGAGAGAATCCAAGATGGTGGCATAGGTAAACACCTATACTGCTGCCTCGCACAACAATTTCAAAACTACAACTAAAAGACAGAACGGACATCATCCAGAACCACAGGAAAGCTGGCTGAGTGGAAGTTCTACAACTAGAGGGAAAGAGAGGGGCTCACGGAGACCCAGAGGAGCTGCAAAAAGCTGAGGTACGGAGACGCGCGCTGAGAGAGCGGGTGCCGGAGTACCTGGCTGGCTTTCTCTGGCGGGAGGGAAACGGAGACTCCCAACGGCATTGAACCCCTTCTCTTACGACACTAAACCCCAGATCCAGCCGAAACTCATAAGGGGGGAGTTTGGACTGTGAAAAGGGAGAAGTGCACGAAAATTTAGGGGAGTTGCAAAGGATCGGAGGTCTGGTCACGCACGGCACCGCGGAGGACGGATTGCTGATTGTGCCGCTGGCTTTCGCAAGTGGGCGGGAGACAGACCCTCCCAACTGCGCCACTTCTGAGTCCACTGGGCCCCTGTTTTGGGCGAAACCCTGGAGACCTAGACTCGTGTGGTCCTGGTGCGCAGGGGAGCCGGAAAGGCAGCGGTTAGAGGCACTGCGGGTGGGTGCGCACACAAGGACCACACCAGCCATTACCCAGTCACGTGAGAATCAGGGGCCGTGGAGGGCGGGGCCGACTGGAAGGCAAGGCGGTCCCTTAAGCCCTGAGACTCCACCCTCCCAAGCTCAGCAGAGGCTTCTTCGGCTGAATCCAGCACAGAAGTTTCCCCGGCACAGTGAAAATGCCGAGACAAGGGAAGGGATTACAAGCAAAAGAAATGGAGGAAAAAAAACGACTGGATATAGAGTTCAAAACCACGCTTATAAGGTTTTGCAAGAATATGCTAGAAAAGATGGATAAATTTAGTGAGACCCAAGAGAAGATAATAAATACACTGACTGAAATGAAAACTATTATGCAGAGTACTAACAGCAGACTAGAGAAAGGCAAGGATCAAGTCAAAAATTTGAAATATAAAGAAGCAGAAAACATTCAACTGGAAAAGCAAGAAGAGAAAAGAATCCAAAAATGTGAAGATAATGTAAGGAGCCTCTGGGACAGCTTCAAGCGTACCAACATCAGAATTGTGGGGGTGCCAGAAGAAGAGAGAGAGCAAGATACTGAAAACCTGTTTAAAGAAATAATGACTGAAAACTTCCCACATCTGGTAAAAGAAATAGACTTACAAGTCGAGGAAGCACACAGAACCCCAAAGAAAAGGAACCCAAAGAGGACTACACCAAGACACATCATAATTAAAATGCCAAGAGCAAAAGAGAAAGAGAGAATATTAAAAGCAGCAAGAGAAAAACAGTTTATTACCTACAAGGGAGCACCCATACGACTGTCAGCTGATTTCTCAACAGAAACGATGCAGGCCAGACGGGAGTGGCAAGAAATATTCAACGTGATGAACAACAAGAACCTACAACCAAGAATAATCTATCCAGCAAAGCTATCATTCAGAATTGAAGGGCAGATAAAGACCTTCACAGAGAAGAAAAAGCTAAAGGAGTTCATCAACTCCAAACCAGTATTATATGAAATGCTGAAAGGTACCCTTTTAGAAGAGGAAGAAGAAAAAGGTAAAAGACAAAAAATTATGAACAACAAATACACATCTGTCAACAAGTGAATCTAAAAATTAAGTGAATTAAAAATCTGATCAACAGAATAAACTGGTGAATATAATAGAATCAGGAGCACAGAAAGGGAGTAGACTGATAATTCTCAGGAGGACAAAAATCATAAAGCATCAAACAGACTGTGAAATTATAGCAGAAAGATTAAAGTTAGGTGAGGTAAATAAGTGATCAATCAAAGGACTTGTATGCATGCTTATAAACATAACCAATGATCACAGACACTGGGGGGTCGGGGTACGCCTGGGAGGGAGGGGGGGCAATGGGGAGATATGTATAAAAAATTAATAAAAATTAATTAAAAAAAAAGAAAGGGTGTGGCAGTGGCTGGTCATTGTTGCTTTCTAATAAAAGCCTCATTATCAACCCACCTCCTAAATATCTCGGTTGGGACTCTAACCCACATTGCTTCTTACCTTCCTTCCTCAGTTCCTGCCTTCCTTTCTTGCAGATATCAATCTTTATTGAGTGCAAACTATGTTCCAGGGACTGTGGTAGGCTTTGGGTCCTAAAGATAACTAACATGAGCCTACATATTTTCCTTAACAGAAGTCAAGCCCATGAATAAACCATACATACCTTTGCTCAGTGTGAGAAGTACTAACATTAGGTCTCTATGTAGATTCACAAGCATAGTTACAGTTTAGTGATAAAAGAGTGAGCTTGGGTGGGAGAAAGAACTATGTCGATGAAATACAGTATAGCCCTGCTTAGAGTGTTGGCTGGTAGACTGAGGGATTGTAGGTTCAATTTCTGTCAAGGACATGTACCTCAGTTACAGGCTTGATCTCTGGCCCCAGTCAGGGTGCATGCAGGAGGCAACCAATCAATGTGTCTCTCTCACATTGATGTTTTTCTCTCTGTCTCTCCTCCTCCTTTCCCTGTCTCTAAAAATCAATGGGAAAATATACTCAGATGAGGATTAACAAAAAAGAGAAAAGGCTGGGGTTATTTGGGGAGGGCAGCTTTGGTAGGAATAAAAAGTCAGGTGTTAAAACAATGGGTTATCTGGCAACAAACCAGAAATGAGCATTCCAGATGTAGCAAAAGCCCAGTAAAGGAAGACTGGAATATATAAGAGATGAAAACAGATGGGTTTGGCCAAAGTAGAGAGTTTATATAACTAAATCTTGCTGGGGGGTGTGGGTGAGGGGAATGATGGCAGGTAAGCATAAAGAAAATATCATGGCCTCCAAGACAGACCTAGATTTCACTTTTGGCTCATGAATATATTAATTAGGTAATCTTGAGTGAGTTAGAGAATATCTTAGAACACCATCTTGTCATCCATAAAATGGGGTATTGTTATGGGTCATTGTAAGGATTACAGATAATGACTATGATGTGCCTAGTTAAAAAAGGGCTCCAGTGAGTAATTGTTACAGCTGTACATTTCCACCTCCCTCACTCTTCCTACACCTCTCCCAATCCCTGACCTATGCTTCATATGTACTTCTAAAGTAATTGGGAAAGTGTTTATGAAGGGAGTTGGTGGAACTTTAAGTTGGGCCCAGTGGCATGACCAGAGTGGACCAGGAGTCTCTCCACATACCCTAAGAAGCATCATGGAAGGACATGCCAGGGACAAGAGAGAAGCTACATAAGGTTGCAGGAGATGCTCTGGGCATGGGAATGTAAAATGGGCACAGTTCTCAGCCAAGTGGGGATGGTGCAGGTGAGCAAAGGGTCAGACCAGGGCTGGGCACTACATGAAACATAGCTAGTGTGAAAGGTTAGGCAGCTGGGAGCCACAGCCAACTTGGAGTGGTACTCCTGCTCAAACAGTCAGGATCTTATAACTCAAGGGCTCTAGTAAGCTACTGAGTGAGGCTATGCAGTCTCTCTGTTTTATTAACTTGACTTTATAATCTCTTTGTTGTCCATAACCTGACACACTTTACATATAGTTTATGATCTCTCTCTCTCTCTCTCTCTCTCTCTCTCTCTCTTTCTCTCTCTCTCTAATAGATTAACTATATTATATGTTATAATAGCAATTTCAAATCTCATTTGAAAGTGAGTGGTAGATAAAGAAATAGAAATATCTTCTGTTTTTAAAATCTTTGTCAGTGGCACAGGATTTTATCTTATGCCTTGCTTTCCAAACCATATCCCTCTGTTCACATCCCCTACCAATATGGGGCAGATAAATGCCAACTGGTTCTCATCTGAGTTAGTGCTTTTCAGTGTGTGTCCAATTATTCATTTCTGCCCTTACTGGAAATAGATTTCAGCCAGCAAATTTTCACCAATAGGTGGAGGACACTGTTTAAAAAGCCTATTCTTGGTTGCCCAGTTTGAAGGGTACTTTCACATTTTCTGACTTAGTGATCCTGGAATATAAAGGCCTCCATGTGGCATCTCGAATAAGCGGTAGTATAACCAGAGTCACCATCTTGGATTCTAGATGAGCTGTGGCATTATGAAGTAATCATACAAAGATCAGTAAGAAAGCCAGTTTTCTTCTAAGGAAATTTCAGTCTTGATGAAGCATTCCAATCTCAAGTCTCCCCTGCTCCCAAAATAAACTCTCTTTTCTTTGGTTGACATTTATAAGGAACCACTCAAGGAAACCACAAAAACCATGAAAAATTAGTTCAGATTAATGCATTTTCTGAAAATCATGATCTAGAGACTGAAACTTATACTTCAGCATTATTTGATATGTTTTTAATGGAATTGGTGCAATGTTTTTAAAAATATGTGACATATTTACCCGACGTCAAAGCAAGGAAGGCATTTGTTTTCAAAGCCAAGGCATGTTAACAGAAGTGGGTGTATGGGGGTGGGGAGACAAGAATTCTTTAGTGAGTCCTGGGCCATGACATCTCATTTGAGGTCCTCCTCCATAGTTTACTCATTTGGAAACACAATCCAAAATGGAATTCAGCAAAAGTGCTGATGTCAAGAACACTAACCAGGTGGTGCCAGGTACTCTGCAAATCTTCCATTTCCTGGCAACTGTGCCATCCTCTGGGAATTGCCCCACCTGGGCTTTAGGTTTACTATTGGCCACAACTGTCTCTACCAATTTCTTTTAGTCATTGATGATAGTTTTCATCTTCTTAGAAATGTATGTGTTAATTATAACATCATTACCTCATATCTATCTTGTGCTTTGTGGCTTACAAAGGACAACTCTGAGAAGAAAGAAGGGCAGGGCAGTATCATTTCCATGCTTCAGATGGAGAAAGCAGCTCAGAGAAGCTATGGAGCTTGCCCAATGGGAGAGTGGGCACCAGAACTCAAGTCTGGTTCCTTAACAGAGTGCATTTTCTATTAGAGTAAGTTCCCTCTGCACCATCTGAAAGACTGTCTCCACGAAGTCTTTATGCAAACACAGACAGCTGAGAAATGTGCCTAAGTAATGTACATATGTAATGAAGCTGAAAGACCTTGGAAACTTTGGGGACACAGCCTCTGCGGCACAATGGGGAGATAAAACAGTAGACAATAAATTTAGGCAAGGAAAACAGAATCAAAAGAGACTAATGGAGCACAGTGAAGTAAGAGGATGATAGTTAAGAAAACCAAGTTTGAAGTTGATAAGACAGACAGAGAAAAACTTCTGAGAATTTAGTAAGAAGTTGATACATACTTTCTGAAGAATTATGTGCAGGCAAACCCTGAGTCCATCATGCTGAGAGAAAAGTAAGAGCAGGTTTTGATGTAAGATCCATGTCAAAAGCTTGCCTCTATCACTTAGGGATTTGTTCTCCTAATTAAAAAAGTAAGGAGTGCAGGGCTGAGAATTCCAAGCCAGGATGTCCACACATTCTGGAAAACCAAGCAGAAGTTCCCTCAGAATGCCTATTTTCCTATTGGGCCAGCCTTCTGCTCCCCTTCCTCTTCTTTCCTGTTCTCCTGCACTGCAGTGAATAGCAGTGCCCCCAGAACCATACTCTTTCAGAATACTTTCTCAACAGGACTCTCACCGAGTCACAGAGGAACCCACTTACTCTTCTGACCTTCCCCTGCAGCTTTATCTGCAAAAAGAGAAATGCAAGGCAAAGGTCCCCTGAAAATTAAAACATAAGACTCTCCATATGAGTTCAGGGAATCTTTGTGTTTTATTGTCCTGTCTTTCCAGAATGTGTGGCTGAGCTGTGAAGGTGGGTTCTGTTCTCTGGTGCCCTCTGCTGAGGATGAGCAGATCAGATACCACTGTGGGTGGGGGCCAGAGTGGAAATTGGGACAACACTTACATGGACAGAATTGGGTTAGGATACCCAGGATACAGATATGAAAGATAAAAGTTATCAACACTCGACCATACTCTTCATTTTTTACCATGCTGTGGTGAATCTGTAGAACTTGGTCAGCTAGGAATAGAAGTTAGCACCTGCCAAGTTCAACCTCTTCATTTACTAGCAAGGAGTGTATCTTAGTAATACATACTTAAGGTAAAGATAAGGCTAACAGAGGTATAGGAAGTTCAGAAAAGTAGGGTTATAAGGAGTGTGGGGAAGTAACCTCTTCCAGATTATCCGTGAAGGATTCATATAAGTGAGAATTGAGATGCTGCTGGAATGATATATTGGAAATTCTACAGTAAGTCTTCACTTTGATAGATTTTTAGATCATGTGACTTTAAGTGAAATGATGACTAACAAAACCAATTTTACGCTAATTTACATAAGTAGAAGTTAAGTTCCTTTGGAATATTTCTGCTCATAAAACATCACCAAACTTCTAAATAAAGACCCAAATTCTTCTAATATTAAGTATTGAAATAAATGTAGGCTATACATACATTTAATACAGATGAATAAAAACAAGTAAGATTATTCTTTTCCAACCCATGGATCCTAGTTCAGGGTCACAGATAGCCAGAACCTTTCCACCCAAAACTTAAGGCACAATGCAGGTACCCATACTGGACAAGATATCCTTCCATTGAAAGGCCACTCACACACACACACACACACACACACAATTTAGATACACCAATTAACCTAACAAGCACATCTTTGGAATGTGGGAGGAAAACAGTCCCCAGAAAAAATCTACATAGACATGAGGAGAACATACAAACTTCACATACACAGTGGCAAGGGATAGAAATCAAATGTTTCCCTCTCATCAACATTATAACAAAACTAGAGGCCCAGTACACAGGATTCATGCACTGGTGGGGGGCATGGCGTACAGGATCTGCTGCTATGGGAGCACCACTCATCCAGGTCAGCAAAGAGGGTTTGGACCTACTCTCTGAGCAACTGCTCCCTGGTCTGGTATCTTCCATGGAGCTGGGGCACTCACCTCTTCAGGGAACCCAGATTGGGCCGGGCTCAGCGACCATACCACTGAGAGGCAGTGGAGTAGGCCTCAGTCCCACAGTGCCCACAAACCCACCTCCCAGCCTCTGAGGTCAACTCTGATAGCCCGGTGGCTGTTGCTGCATGGCCCGCGGGCATCCTGAGGAGGTGGCAGGGAGTGAGGAGGAGGAGCCTGTGGCAAGGAGGCAACAATCACAGCCTGGGTTCCTGCCTGTCTGCCCAGGGTTTGCAGTGGGAGCAGTCACTCATCCTGGTCAACCGAGCAGTATTCCCACTGTGGTAGCACACTAACCACCAGGGAGCAGCTTCTGCCTTGAGCATCTTCCCCGTGGTGGTCAGTGCACATCATAGTGACTGGTCAACTGGTCGTTCTGAATGTTCCGCATCAGTGTTCATTGCTTTTACTAACAGCTGCAGCTATGCCCCAGTATCATTTTATTTTATTTTAAAATAGTTTTATTGCTGAGACCAGTTTGGCTCAGTGGCTAGAGCGTTGGCTTGTGGACTTAAGGGTCCCAGGTTCGATTCCGGTTGGGGGCATGTACCTTGCTTGTGGGCACATCTCCACTGTGGGGCGTGCAGGTGGCGGCTGATCGATGTCTCTCTCTCATCGATGTTTCTGACTTTCTATCTCTCTCCTTTCATCTCTGTAAAAAATCAATAAAATATATTTTAAAAATAGTTTTATTGATTTAAGAGAGGAAGAGATAGAAATATCAATGTGAGAATCATTGATTGGCTGCCTCCTGCATGCCCGTCACTAGGGATTGAGTTCACTACCTGGGCATGTGCCCTGACTAGGAATCAAACTGCAACCTCCTGGTTCATAGGTCAATGCTCAACCACTTAGCCATGCCGGCCAGGCTGCTCTGCTATCTTTTAAAAGGAGGACCCACTTTCCAGAACCAGGATTGGCAGCAATGTGATCCTGCACATATACAGAAGGAAACAAAGAAGCATGTAGCGCAGCCATGATAACCAGCCTAAGCTCCCATGAGCCCTCACATCACAGGATATATTCAAATATTACCATAACTCTCATTTCTCCTCTGGAGCATGGCCTCTTTGCAGCTTCTATTTAGGCATTGAGTTAGAGTCCACCAAACTGACCTATAAAATGGGGCCAGATTCAGAGGAAGAGGACTATGCAGCTGATATCTGGAAAGCAGGTGTGGTTGCGTTATGTAAAAGGCAGTAAAGAATGATGTTTGGCCCCTGGTTCCAACTATACTTGAAAATCATATCACAACAGAGATCTGGAAGGCTGCTACCATCCCATGATGTTAACATTGCAAACCGTAAATTTTTAATCATTTTGGGTTTGAAATGAATTTGCATATAAAATGGTAAGTCCCTTACCTTTGGTGTCCTCACACTTCCTGTCTCTTATTCCTTTTGTTTCTCCATAGCACTTATTACTATCTAAAATTCTATACATGTATCAGCTTATTGTCTGTCTGTCCCCATGATGTAAATTCCATGAGGCAGGGATTTTTGTCTCACATATCTCTAGTCTGAGAACAATGTCGGGCACATAGTAGGTGCCCAATAAATATGGGTTGGGGTGATGGGAGTGAAAACCTAAGACAAGGAGAATCATCTTTATAAAGAATGTTTTAATTTATTTTATTTTAAATCTGAATCGCATAAAATGATTAGTTACATTCAGCTCAAAGCACCCCTGTGACATGAACTGAAGACAAGCCTAGGTTTGAAATTTTGCAACTCATTATCAGGTCCAGTGGCCACAGTAGTAATCAGCCCTGTCACTTAATTTGCATCCACTGAAGGTATGACAGACTCAGCTGTAAGTACTCAGAATTTTCTCTGGGTGATGGTGGGAAGCAGGGGGATGATCATTTATTATGGATGCTACAACAGGGCCCTGACTATGCTTCTGTCATGGCCTGCAACCATCTGAAATGAGGGAATACCTGAGGAAACATAGGGAAGGCTCTTACTGGAACCCTGATGTTTTTCCTGGAATCCACCCACTTACACACACTGGTCCAACAAAATGCATGAACAGGGGTTTGCAGTATATAAATAAAAAAAATAATTTAATATTGAATTGGCCAAATGAAGGCGGAAGCTTATATTCTAAAAAAAAGCCCCAACTCTCCAATAGAGTATAGGTTACAGATCATATAGAACAAAATCAGAAGACACTGTGGGTTAGGGGTTCAGGGTTGTGATCAGAGGTGAGGCGAGTGTAATGAATCATTTCTTCAGATCTTGAGGACAGTTCTGAGGTCTTTTCTGGTATCCCTCTGTCCAGTCTCATGGGAAAGTAACCAGGAGGTTGTTCCAACTTAGGGCTCAGAAATTGAAACATAACTTAGGTGAAGATGCGATCTTTATCCTGACAAAGATCTGGATCCTGTGACCACTTGTCAGGTCTGAGCTACTGTCTTTTCCTGCTTTGGAGGCTGCTGATTATGGGGAAAAAGGTTAAGTCTCTGAGGGGTATGTATATATAGAAAGAGGGATATGATGTCTAGAGTTAGGACTTCCAAGTCATAAGGACCCTTGGTTTCAGTGCCTGGGAATTCTGGGATAGAGAAACTCAAAATGGTACCAATCCCCCAAAAGGCTACAGTAAAATACACTTAATCTTGAAGTTTCTAAGAAGCAGCATCATTTTCTTCCTTTTTGAGCTCATTCTATCTCTCTTCACATATACACCCATTTGAAGACACCCTTGTGCCATATCCTGGCAGATGACAGACACTACACTGTGCAGAAGCACAGACATGCTTGTGAATGGTCTCTCACTGCTGCAGTGCCCCCTCAGCAGTGTGGCTGGCTCGCTCACACACTGGTATGCTGAGAACCAGAGGATGCGATGCTGCCTGGCTGACTCTGGCCAGATAATGCTGAGCTGGCTGCCCGGCTCCTCTTGCTCTGATGGCCCCCTTCCTGGCTGCTGGGGGATGGCTCATCTATCAGCTTGAGCTTCTCATGCTCCTCTTTCAGGAAGAAGTCCACCAACAAACTCTTCTCTTTCTTGATCTGGTCGCTGATGTCCGTAGGGATATCTGGGATCATCCAGTCCACGAGGACGCTCAGGAACATCACGAGGTTCTGCCAAAAGCGAGAGATATAGGTAGAGAGAGGAGGCTTGGCCAGGGAACACCAGTGTACCACTGTCTACGCTTGCTTGTCAGAGTCTCAGCAGAGGAGTTGGTGGTAGTGTGCAACAGTAAAGGACACAGATCCAGGGGTAAACATCTCTGTGTTATTCTGGCTCCACTGTTTCTTAATAGGTGATCTTAGCCATGGAGCATAACTGTCTCTTGTGTGCCCATGTGGAAAGTGGAATAGTAACAGTACATACTATCTGAGGTTGTATGAGGATCAAATGAGTCAACACCTTGCACATAGCAGGGCTCCATAAGTGTTAGCCATTGCTTCTTCCCATCCTCCAAGACATTTCATGTGTCTTGCTTTGGCTTCTTGGCCTCAAAGACTCCAGCCCCCCTGCTCCAGAGCTGCTGGGAAGTGGCCACAAGGCTTAATGGTCTCTCCAGGGCATTTCCTGGGGCAGTTGCTTCTCACTCCTGTGCACCTGACCTTCTTGTCTTCCATATCAGAGATGTATCTTTGGTTTTTGTACTGAACTATGGCCTCAGAAGACCTCATCCACTTCTCACATTCATCACATCCTGCTCTCCATGCCATGCCAGCCACTTTAGTTATATGGCCTATTGGGGGCTCTCTGCCTTTTTTGTGCACACCTGTAATTGGCTTCCTCATCTGTCTGCTAAGCTACTCCTCCTCTATTGCAAACACAGGTAGGATAAGACTACGCTCCCTTGGGAGTATTTTATGTTCAGGTAGGTGAATATGTTATAACAGTGCCATCATGGCCCAATAATGTTTGCTACTTTGGTAATCTGGGTCCTATTCATCTCCTAAGCCACCATCAACTACACCCAATACACTCCTCTGGTAGTTGTGTTCTGTGCCTGACAATTATATGCTCATGTGTATTCTCTTTTCTGAGGTTCAAAGGACAGTAACAAAGCCTAGAATAAGATAACATGGCTGTTTTCCATGCTCTCAACCTATTCCCAGTTTGACCTTGAACCCTTTGTGCTCCTAAGAGCCCAGAGGAAGGCTTTGAGAATCAACTTCTATTTCCAGAGGCTCCTGGCTGCCTTAGGTTATCTCGAGCTGCTCCAAGTCATACACTTACTTTTCTTTTAAAAGAACTCCTCACAGGGTCAGTCAATTCTATATGTGACATATGGTAAAGTGAAGTGTCTCCAATAGGTGAGACAGCAGGAGATGTCTGAGTAATTTTTTAAATATATCACCCTATCTCCCCAGAGGAATAATGGCTGTCTTCTTTAGGTGAAAGACTAGCCGTTGGGCTCCTTCACTTCCTGGGCTTGGGTCAGGGGCAGGATATTTTAGAGCCTTCTAGAGATCTGCCTTCAGGGATTACAAAAGCCTGAGGGAGTGGATTAAAAAAGGATCTGGGCTGGGGGTCCAGTTTTGCTTGAAGACCCACAGAACCCCAAGTGGAAAATCAGGAAGGGGGTGCGGGTCATGCTCAGAGAATCTTGGAGGTACAATTGGAGCTGCTTCTATTGTCAGAGATAGGAATCACTGGACTCAGATTTGCTATTCATTCATGAATGGTGGGATGGCTCTGGCAGACCTTCCCACCAGATGTCTCAGGGGTTAAAACAACAGGAACAGAGGGAGCCAGCTGAGAGGGCTAGGAGAAAGATTCAGATGGGGCTGTTTGTCTGCATTAGAGCTGAGACTCTGGTTTCTATTGCTTTTCCCACTTCCCTTTGTTGTCTTAGGTTGAAATGGGAATCTATCCCCACCCTGAAATTTACTCCACATCTGCCTTGTAATCTTATTCTGTGTTTTAGTCTCTTTCTGCAAACCCATCAATTTGTGGATGCCCAGGGATGGGAGCACTCACTGCCTGCCACCTGTGCTGTGAAAACCTGGAGATGAGGGGCAGGCAAGGAGACATGGTTGTCTTTACTTTTGCAGTTTAAGTCCTAATTGGCAACTCCTTACTGGAATAACTCACCTGGAAGATTATGACAAAAGCCAGACGGGCAGACAGAATAGACCAGTACTGTTTGGAATATTCATATGGGTTTGGGGCCCATGGCGGCTCTCGGTAATCCTTAAACCTGCAAGGAGAGAAATGTGGTGTTCAGATTGAGAAGAGATGGAGGAAAGGCAATACTGTAGCTCTAGGGGGAACATCAGGAGTCAAAGCAACAGGCAAGCCTTGGCTCTCTGACTTGGAGGAAAGGGGATAGAGAGAAGGAATCCATGGCCCAACTAACAAGTGTCCATGGAATAAAAAGACCCAAGTCCCCAAAACACAATGTCAGACTAGAAATGTCTTTTTCCTACTTTCTAACATCCCCAAAAGCTTCCTCTGGTGTCTGGATTGTCCTTCTACAGGAGCCCAGGAATCATGAGAGGACCCTAGAACAGTGAATCCACCTTGGCTCCCACTAGTTTATGGCCTCTGGAGGGGAAGGAAGACAAACCTCCCCCGCCATACAGTTTTTGCAGTCTGTCGACTCAGTGAAGATACAGGTGCCAGCAGACAATCCCAGGCTTCTTGCCCAAGTGTTTGCCTTGGAACTATAGTCTTGAGAGGGGCTGGCCTCACTTGATTTCATTCTTGTACCCAAAGGGAAGTGACCAAGCTGAAGACAATGAATTTGGGGAAGGAGGGCCGATGATAATAGTCATGGTTGTTCAGTGTCATCCTCTTTTACTGGCCATCTTTATACGTTGTTTATATGGCTTAAGAAACAAAATGTCAGTGGCCTGACATGAACTCATGCCTCTTTCTCAGACCTCAGACCCTTGGAGGGGCATTTCTTCACCATTGTTTTTCCCCCTACCCCGACTCATGTTAGAAATGGCTCATTTTCTCAGACTCACTTCTTTCTAAACCTGGAAAAATGACAAAAGCTTGTACCAGAAGAATTATGATCCTTCATGAAACTGTTTCCTCCATAGACTTCAGCCAAGCTTTGACGCTCAATAAAATCAAAGCAAGCCCAGGGCTGGAGGAAGGGTTGGGGTGGCATCAGGCCACAATGTGGATGTATGACCATTGAATGGGGACTCTATCTGAGGAGGAGATAGGAAGGGAAAGAGGCAATATGTGTCAATCCCTGAGCAAGGAACTTTTTCTGGAATATTTCTCATTGAATCTTTACAACAGCATCCTCATGCAGGCATTGATATCCCCATGTAACATAAGAAAAAACTGAGGTTCAGAGAAGTTCAAGTAGTTGGCCAACATCTCCTTGACAGCAGGAGGCTAAGATAAGGCAAGAATCCAAGTCTGGTCAAATTCAGGCTTTTCTCCTATCTCATACAGCATCTTACTGTCAGTAGCAGTTTTGGTGGGGGGAGGGGGAGGGAGAGGGTCAGAAGTGGGTGCTCTCTGTAGCTCCCCCTAACCTGAATGCACCAGCTGTTTTGAAAGATTCACATCAAAGCATGGTGACTTCCAATTGCCCAAGGAGAGATGAGGGAAGAAGAGAGAGAGAAAAAAAAAACCTGAAAAGAGATGCACACAAGAAGATAGAAAAAAAAACCTTAGCGATGAAGTCAGTAACAGAAAAGACAAACTGAGAGGTGGACACTAAGCAATTGGCTAGGGCTGGGCAAGAGGCCAGGAGCTGCCCCCTCCCCACTCAACTCCCCTTCTTCCAACAGCTGATCACAGCTGTTGCAGGCTTGGTTTGACATTCGGATGAAAAGCAAAACTAACTGCAGCCCAGCAAAATACCACAGCATTCATCACATCCATCCGTGGCTGAGGACAGAAACACAGCCAGCTCCAATTATGCTTGCTAATGGGAGAGAGTGAATGAGCGCATGGCTAAAGAAATAAGGACATCTTGGGATGGGAAATACTCAGGCTCCCCACTGTCCTGCTGCCCCCTCACCCAAAGGATCCCATGGCAGAAGGGAATTGATCCTACTTTTTCTTTTCAAGACCTCTAAGGAGTGTTATACACACACCCCCACTCCTTACCACAGGGAAATCCTTCCCAAGGTCTAGCCCAATCCCTCCTGCTGCAATCAAAGTCTGTTTTGCTTGTTGTCTAGCTTCATCTATGAAGGAACAGATGTTCACTGACCTCAGCATGAGAGCCATTGCTCACTCTGCTTTTTTTCCAGTCTGGAAAGAATCCATAAATAATCTAATTCTGGTCCCACCTCTGCTACTAACTCACCACAGCTTTTGAAAATGTCACTTTGCTCTCCCTAAGTATCCATCTAATTAAGGATCTAGGGAAAGACTAATACATAGATATGTCCAGAAAGTTCTGCTTAAAATACACCTAGGCCAATGGGCTAAGGATGCTCTGTTAGGAACTACAGGACAAGTTATCCACAGAAAAGAACAATATGCAATTTAATTAATTACACATCTGTTTGCATTTCTCTTTCCAAAGCTAACTTTTTAATAACTGTGACCTACAGTAGTAACTGTATATTTTGAATTAATGCACACATAAATATATGTCACTGGAATGAAAATTATACAAAAATACTCTTGCTATGTCCAATACATTGGTATTTTTCTATTCTATTCTATTCTATTCTATTCTATTCTATTCTATTTCATTCTTTCCTTCTATTGGGTGTTTTGTTCCATAAAAATATATTCACACTTTGAATAATGTATTAATTCCAAGGAGTTAAAACTGAGAAGGAAGAAATATCAACTGAGCTATCTATCAGCTGTTAAATATGTGTACATTTTTGGGTCATCCTCATTCTATTCTGTTCTGTTCTATTCTATTCTATTCTATTCTATTCTATTCTATCCTATCCTATCCTATCCTATTCTATCTTATCCTATATTATTCTATTCCATCATATATTAATCTATTCTATTCTTTAAAATGCTAACCATGACCCACCAAATTGATTTCATAAACCATTAATGAACCATGACTCATAGTTTGAAAAACATAGACTCCAGTAAGCCTCTGCCACCAGGTAAATGATTGGTTATTTACATTCCAATATAAATTCCGATTTCATAATTAAAACACACACACACACATAACCTTCATCCTAAGAAGTTAAGCTTATTACATGTTTTCACTAGAAGACACTAATTAAACAAGAAATCATTAGCTTTAAGATTAGAAATATCCACAAAAGGTAAAGTGATAAAGTGGTTAATAGAATCAATTGTACCCACCATGGTAATAGTCATCTGCTTTGTCTGTTTTGCTTCTAAGCCCAGGACACAGAATTGGCAAAAGCATGGGCTTTGGAGTCAGGTGTCTTGATGCCACCTCCACTATTTCAGTTCTATGCAGGAAGCAACCAGATATGGGTCACTCAGTGCCTGGCTGTCCAGTGGGATTGTAGGAAATGTTAGGGACTGTAGAGCCCAAACATTCTGATGGCCGAGGCCATCATCTATGAAATGGGCCTCAACTTTCTGCATCTCGCAGAGTTGTAATAAAGATGAAATGTCAGTGAAGGGCACTCAGCACCCTACCTGACCTATTCTATATAATAAAGAGGTAATATGCAAATTGACCACCACTCTAATACACAAGATAACCACCCTCATGTGGCAAAGATGGCTGCCCCCAAGTGGACACAAGATGGCTGCCACAATATGTCCAGCAGGGGAGGACAGTTGGGAGCAACTAGGCCTGCAGGGCAGAGCGTTGTGTTGGGGGGGGGGGGTGGGGGACAGGCCTGTAGGGGAAGGCAGTTAGGGGCAACCAGGCTGGCAGGGGAGGGCAATTAGGGGTAACCAGGCTGGCAGGAGAGGGCAGTTAGGGGCAATTGGGCCAGCAGGGGAGCAGTTAGGTATCAATCAGGCTGGCAGGGGAGTGGTTAGGGGGTGATCAGGTGGGCAGGCAGAAGCAGTTAGAGGCAATCAGGCAGGCAAGCAGGCAAGCAGTTGGGAGGCAGCAGTCCTGGATTGTGAGAGGGTAGTCAGACATCCCTCAAGGGGTCCCAAATTGGAGAAGGTGCAGGCTGCGCTTGGGGACACACACACACACACACACACACACACACGCATGCATGAATTTTGTGCACCAGGCCTCTTGTCAGATATATATTCCCAGTAAACAGTAGCTATTCTTTCTCCTTTGAGGTAACTTATGAAACACATCCCTTTTGTTAAAAGAGGACAGAGCATATACACTCATGCTCCTTGTTCCTCCCTGCTTTCTCCGAGGATTTTTGAGCACCCAAGAGCAGATGCCCCAAGTTTTCCATGATGCTGATCTGAATAAAAAGAGTCAGCCAATGCCACAACTGCAAAGGGCTTCTCTCAGGATCTATGTCCATGTAAATGTAGGCAAGCCTCAGGTTGGTGGGAATTAACTTCTGCTTCATTTCCATCAACTCAAGTATTTTCTGAAACCAGACCCTTTCCCCTGGTTTAGGGAGCTTGGTTTTCCTACAGTCCCACTGGGCAGCCAGGCACTGGGTGACCCATATCTGGTCGCTTCCTGTATCTACCGGCTGGGATTTAAGCTCGGGGATATAATTTTAGGAATCATTCCCAGATCTCACTCTCAACCCTCCAGTCCCTCTTTATTTTTTGGGGGACTTAACATTAACTTTGAAAGTTTTCTTTGGTCTTCTAAAAAGGAGTGTCTTTTGTGATGAAACAACTAGAATTTCTAAAAAGCAGATGAGCACTTGGAGTGGCTATGTCACTAGCTGTAAGGACCTGGGGAAGTTATTTCACATCTCTGGTTCTCAGCTTTCTAATCCATAAGTGAGCTGACAAAACGTGCCTCTAAGTGCTGAGTACACCGATGGTACATACACCATCTCTCTCACCCCAATCATGAATAAACAAATACACACATGTGTGTATGTGTGTACACTGAACATGAAAGACAGTGAGAATTAAATAAGACAACACAAGTGCATGTGATTTCTTGAAACTTTTACAGAAAATGGACATAATGGTTTCTTCTGGAAGAGAATGACTAGGGTAGGGGCTGAGAAGAGTTTCTTCCTTATATTTATATAAAATATAATAAATAATTATATATATAATTAATATAATTAACATATTATGTAATACTGTATATAAATTCTATAATATGTATTATATGTAATACTTGTGTATATACATATATTCATGCATATACACACACACACAATTATACATACACATACATACAGAATTAGGGGGCTGAGAAGAGAGTCTTTCATACATACATTTATAAATAGGGATGACTGCTTTTATAGTAAAAATAGGTTCAAAATTTCAAAAGAAGAGTATGCACCGGGCCTCTTGTCAGATATATATACCCAGTAAGCAATAGCTATTCTTATTAATAGCAATATTCAGTTGACTCAAATATGTTTTTATACTTAGCTTTCAGGAGCAAAGTTATAGTGTTAACTGAGACAGATTCCCATACAATAAGTGAAAATGGTACAAAAATTAACATTATATTTTAGCTTTAAGATTACATTAATATTTTAACTGGATCTAACACTAAGAAAAATTACATTGATTGAGTAGAATTTATATATTACTTAAATATATAAAGTTCCCATGTCAAAATATATTATATTATTATAAAACAAATCCATGAAACAATACCTTAAAGGTTCTCCAAATCCATTTGATACAAATGCATAGAAAAATGTCTGAAAAAGATCACTGTTGGGAAGATGCCTAGGACCAGGCAGGGGTTAGGGTGCAGGTGGTACTAATTTAGAGAGGTTGCCTGTAGTATTTAGAATTTTTGTATTGCATGTGTCATTAACTATTATTTTTTAAAGCAGAAAAGAATCTTTGGTGATTATTTATTCCAAATCCTCATTTTATAGATGAGAAAAATGTGGTGCGGAGAGGGGAAAAAAATTCCTGGCTCAGATGTCCCCCTCCCATCCTCACTTGGAGGGGTGACCAGTAACAGTGTCATCTGCTATAACTCATCACAAGACTCAATCACTGTGGGCAGGAAGGGTGCCTAAATAACAAACTGAGGAGTCGGTCATCAACAATCAGTAGTTTTTTTTTTTAATCAGCTTTTAGTTATATTACAAATTAGCTAGTAAATGCATTTCTCAACTTCAAACAGTGGTATGTCAAAAAAAAATTAAGTCCCTGTGGAAATTAATGTTATATTAATGCTGAACATAATTATATATAATATTTTCATACCATCTGATTTACTTAAAACTGCCTTCTAAACTTGGCCTTTAACAAGGGAAAACACCATAGCCAATTAGGAACCAATTAATGAGAACCATGTCAATCCAGTGGTTGATAAAGATCAGGAAAGGCAACACCCGGAAAAGCTGAGTTTACCTCTGGTTTCAGCAAGCAGATGAGGGGCAGCCATGGGCTGGAAGAAAATTCGCCTCTTCAAAGCTTTTACAGGACCTCAGGGTATGAAAGAACTTGGGCCTGCAGAAAAACCCAGTAGAGGCCACCCAAGGATGCTATTTCTTCAGGCTCAGCACCTCCAAATAGACCCATTGGATTGACCATGCCCAGGTTGGCTCCTCCAGGCTGGCACCCAGATCCATGGCCAGGCTCTGTCCTGCTGATCACTCTGCTCCCTTCCAGCTAAGCCAGGAGCTCAAGACATCATCCTTCCTGCAGGACACAGTGGTCCTTTGACTTTGTCATATGGGCACTAATCAGCCTACACATTGACATCACTGGACTGTTTATGGAGCCGTTCTCCCAGAGTGGTTAGATGTTTGAGGCCAATGTTACTGCAAAGATGCTGGGAGCCAGAGACCTGCCTTAACTTTTATTGCTATTTTTAAGATACCTCTTCCCTGGCAAGGTTTTATTGGATCTGGAGACCTGTTTTATTTGACCACATTTATTTCCAGAGGTCACTGAAAGCTAAGAATAAAAAGGGTCATTGAGTTCCCAACACTATTTGCCAGAAAATCAGGGCAAATTTCAAATCCCACCACAGAAGCAGTTTTAAATGCAGGCTTTGGAGTTAGCGACAGAATTGTCTGTTTCTCTCTCTCTCTCTCTCTCTCTCTCTCTCTCTCTCTCTCTCTCTCTCCCTTCACCCCCCTTCCCAATTCCCCATCTTTCCTTGTCTCTCCTTCTTTCCCTCTTCCTCCCTTCCATTCTCTTCTCTCTGCTTTACTTTTTTTTGTTGCCACCGACAATTCCTAGCTTAGAAAGACATTAGTAGGTTATGCTTCAACTTCTTAAATCTCCAAGGAATTTGGTGACCCAGACAAGGTTACACAGCATTCATTGAGTAGGACCATAAGAGGTAGAGGTTTCCATCAACATTTTCACCCATTTAGGAAAGGTAGCCTGCAAAATACACCAATTTGATAGGGTTTGTCTAGAGATAAACTGCTCATGTTCTCTAGGTGTCTGCTCACACTGTGGAATAGGGCATCTCTTTATTTTTAATATAATGCATAGTCTTCACACTGCAGACAGAGATAACACCAAGGAAAAGTTTGAGCTCATCACTGCTCCTTTAAATCCCCCAGTGGCTCTGTGCTGCCCCAAGAGGGAATCCATACACTTCTAAATGATCAACATGTTCTTCTTGGTCTGGCTTATGTGCCTTCTTCCAGTCTTGCTTCTCATAGCTGACCTCTATCACTCCAGCCCTAACCATTGAACAAGCACAAACTCACCCCTCCACCTGGAAGACTCTAGCTCTCCCTAGACCTCTTTCCCTCCTGGACACCCCCTTTACCATCCAGCATTGCTCTTCTCATCCCACTTACCACCCAGGCCAGCTTGGTCATGTGAATGAGGAGTTTCAACTTTCCTACTGTTCATTCTTCAAATCCACCTCCCTTAAAGCTTCCCCTGATCTCTTAAGTCTGAGTGAAGTGCATTTCATCTGTCCTCAGGGCTCTCAGAGTTCCCTGTAGTGACACCATTGTAAATGATTAAAACTATATTTTAATTGCTTATTTACTTAATCATCTCCTCTATCTAGATTCCTTGAGGAAGGCACTATGTCTTATTCCCTATCACATAACTAATTAAGGTCTCAAAACCAGTTGTATTAGTGAATCTATAATCCTCACTGGCACTGAATAAGAAAAAAAAAATCAGATGTTCCAAAGATTATTTTGGTTTGATTCTGGAATGACCTATTTTCTGTGAATAAATTTTCTTGATAAAAACATAGAATATACTTCCCATGTATGCACCTATTGATAATTCTGCCATTCATTCACAGAATTTAAGAAAAATGGTGGTGGTGGGGGGTGGTAAACCACAATGGGATACTATGCTGCTGTAAAAAAAGAAGGAACTCTTAACATTTGCAAAAGCATAGATGACATGGAGAGCATTATGCTAAGTGAAATAAGCCATCAGAGAAAAATAAATATCACATGATCTCACTCATTTGTGGAGTATAATGACCAACATAAACTAATGAACAAAAATAGATGCAGAGATATAGAAGCATTGAACAAACCATCCAACCTCAGAGGGAAAGTGGCAGGGTGGGGGTGGGGGAAGGGTAAGAGATCAACCAAAGGACTTGTATGCAAGCATATCAGCATAACCCAAGGACACAAACAGTAGGGGGTGAGGGCATATGCTGGGGGATGGGAATAGCTGCAAAGAGATCAATGTGGGGAAAAGGAGACATATGTAATACTTTAAACAGTAAAAATTTTAAATAAAAAGGGGGGTACAGATAAACCCAAAATTACATCTACTTGCATGGAAACAATGGAGAGAAGAGTTACTGTGGTCTTACAACTGACTAGAAAATCCAGTGACTCTGAAGGTAGATACAATAAAGTTCAATCTGATCCATGTATACTAATACCCGATGTCCTGGGCATGTGTTGTTTTAGCCAAGTGGTATCCATTCATCTTGTCTTCTCATTAGGGAACTACTTCCAACTCAGAGATCATGTGCTTCAGCTGGAGATGATTTCACCCTCCAAACCCCACATGAATGCCCCCAAAGCCATGAAGAGTATTACATTTCTCTGGTTAGAGTGATTGGTTATGGGTAGGGCATGCATACAATCCTAAGCCGCAGTGAGATTTTTGCTGGGGTCATTGGGAAAGAGTTATCCCACTGGCCTGTCGTTGCTGGCAGTCATGCAGATCTCAAAGTTATAGTCAATGTCAATTGGAATGGACTTGGGAGATGGAGAAAGATTTGCTTAGAGCAAACTTGGTTGAATCAAACCTTGCCTAAAAGTAGGTTTACCCTCAACTTTCATTATGAGGGTCAATAAAGTCACTTTGTATTTAAGGCAGTTTAGGCCACTGATATATCTGGAAAGCATATTCATATGTATTACTGAAAGATCTGATAGCCAGGGGAAATATCAGCAAACCTCAGTGCTCTGAACGAACATGTGCTTCTAGACTAACTAAAGAAGCAGATAGTGTTAGCTTTGCCTCCACATACTACAAGTCACACTGATATTGTTCCTCCTCCCCTCACCGCATCCCCTACACATGGGAGTAGAGGTTTGTGTTCTTGGATAGATATAAATTTTAGCTTAGGATCTGTTATTAGAAACCTCTGTAATCTTGGGGAATTCTTCAACTTTTTAAGCCTCAGTTGTTTTTTTTTCATGTAGAATGAGGAGTGTCAACAAGATGATTTCTGTGATAACTTCCAGAGATAAAAATTATTGTATAATTTGCACTTTTCAGTACCTGCTTATTAAATGTAAACCTGTTGACTGAATCCGTGGACTGCTGGAGCCAATCTAGGTGCGACTAGAAAAGGCCTAGAGCTGGTATAGATCCTATCTGAGCAGTAAAAATATGTCTGTTGGATCCATAGACCAACTAGCACCATGGACAGTTTGGCACTACAAACACACAGAAGAGTGGCCCCAGGTAGCAAATATGTCAGCATATGACTTCAGTCTAAGAGCTAGAATCTCCATAGCCCCAGGTATAAAATTTCCTAAAACATTGAGATTGATATAAATTGATGTCTATGGATAAATTTAATTTGATCTCTGATTTTGAGTCCTTTCTTGGTTGGACCCAGAATATTCTTCTACTTAAGTCACACATTAGTAAGGTTGTTTAACTCAGCCATCTGCATTGGAAGACCAATTCATTTTCTCCCTCTTGTGGTCTCAGACTGTGAAACTGAACTGAAGCAGCCATCTTACAAATGGCTGATCTTGAATACCAAGGTGTCCCAGGTAGGAAAGCATGACAGACATGCCCAGGGTCATAACTGCTGCAAATACAGCTGAAACATTGCTTCTTCAATTGAGTCATTGACAACTTTTATGCCAGATACCACTGGAGATTGTCCAAGAAATTCTTATATTTTCCCAACAATACCTTTCCCTATGTTTTTATTTTTATTTATGAGGTGTGATCTTTGATTAAGTCTTTTATGAGGACTATCATTTCATCAGGATACAAAAGTGTTAAATAATTTAGTCCCCTTTTATCTTCTTTTTATTTGCCCTTCTTGGAGAGTTTTCTGGGTTTTGGCTTCAATAATCCCCATGTTTAAATTTTTAATCATAATTCTAACCTGGACCGCTCTGTAATTCCAGCTTGTGTCTAGGAGTTAGGCAAAAATTTCCCCTTGGATTTCCTGCCAATATTTTCAATGCAACATGTTTGAAATCAAATTTATTACATGTACCATAAAATTAGATTCACTCAGTGTCATCCTCATCTCTGTCAATGGACCCACAATTTCTTAGTCCTCTAACTTTAATCCAAACTATGGAGATATCTTTAACTCAGACTCTCTCTAATGTGTCTTATCACTAATTTTGCAGTATGTTAATAAAATTGCTCATTTTTTTTCTCTTTCTCTTTCACCACCTGGTCTCTTCCTACTATGGTTCATGTCTGAATGATGCAGCAGCTTAGCTGCCCTCCCTGAGTTCCCCCAATTCTAGTTTATTTTCTTCAATAAAACCAGATCAATTTTCCTAAGCCTACCCTTTATCCTGTCATTCCTTGTCAATATCTTATTATATCATATTAAAATTCTTGTAAAATTTCAAAATTTCCCATCAACTATTTTATTCTATTTATTTAAGTTCAACAATGTTTTTGGCTTATATTATCTTAGGAATTTCTATCTATATTGTATTTCCTATATTATTCTCATAAGTACACTCTTTGCTAACTACATCACCTAGCCATTAAGTGTTTAACTAATACCCCAACTTTACCCCTACCCACCACGACTTTGTTCATGCTGACTCCCCACCTAGAGTCCTACCTTCTCCATTCTAACCAACACTGATCTCCCTCTACTTTGAATATGCACAATGTTTACGGTCCATACTAGATATAATCACTGAATAATTGCTATTTCCTATTTGTTCTGCTTGTTTTCTTCCTAATCAAACCATAAACCCCTTGCCAGTAAAGAAAAGGTTATATACTTCTTTGTCTGCTCCACAGTGCCCAACAAAAGGCAATCAATAAGTATTTGTTGATTCATGGAAATTAATTTATAATAATTGGGAGTGGGTTAAGAGACAGAAAGAAAGGAAAATGATCTAAGTCTAGGTCATCCAGATAATTATTTGGATATACCATTTCAGGTCCTTTGCCTCCCTCCTCATTATCATTACTTTACCTGCAGAACTGAACCTCCTGGTCAAACTGTGAGTTTTCAGGTTGTGTTCCCTCCTTCAGCTGACTGACATTGAAAAAGGAGAGGGTATGATTGACAAAGCCATGCAGAGTCCCGTTGTGACTGTAGGAGTACTGGTACACAAGGCGAGGGATAAAGTCGGAGGTGATGGCAATGACAAAAGCCTGAGGAACAAAACATAAGCATTTGAGGAGTGTCAGGATGGATGCTGTCCAGTTGGCACAGAGCCCATATGACTATCTCCTCTTGGGTTCTCCATCCAGAGCTTCTGCTCTGATTGATGCAGAAGTCCTTATCTCTGAGCTCTCATAGCTGACTTACCTGGCTTTTCCACCTTTGCCATATGTAAGCAAATCCATAAGAGAGTGGCTGTTACTGGAGTAAATTACAACCACTGTAGAAAAGAATGCTAATCCATTTGGACCATTTGGTGCTGGAGGGAATAAATAATCTCTGAGATAGTTGGTATTGGCCAAATCAAAGCAGAGTGAAAGGTTTTCAGAGAAAATTACTAAGTGATGAAAGTGCCACTTAAGTACAATGAGCAAGGATTCTGAATGACCGGGTACATCTGCCCCTGAGTGATACTAGAAAGCCAGGAATACCAAGGATGTGGTTCCACACTTTCCTCAGTTTTACCATGACCTCTTGGCACCTTTTGGTACATTGTATAATGGAAATTATTCTTTCATTCATTTTACTTAGGAAAAATGAGACACAGAGGGTAAATGATTGGGTCCTCCTGGGTGGAACCACACATACCCAACGTAGCATCTGGCATATCTAAGCACTCTGTAAATGTCTATGGAGCAAATCAAATGACAAATGAATAATTATATGTTTGAATGTGGACATACTTTGTGCAAGGAAAATCTTAAATTTTCTTGGCAAGTGTTTATACTATATTCCACATCAACAATTAAAGCCCTTTTTAAAAATGTAGCTTAGGCATTGTTTTCTCAATGTACACATGAGTGTGGATGGTCATAACCATATCTTAGAATGAGTAACATATTTATAATAATCACAGCTACACCTACTGAGCACTGGCTATCAGTCCTTTTATCATCTCGTTTAACTTCCAGAATGATCCTGTTTGGTGGATACTCTTATTCTTTCCCATTTTCACTTTCCCAAAGATAAGTGAAAAAAGTTTTAGAGAGGTCAGTAAAATACAACTTCTTTCCTTCTACTGTATAGGTAGAAAGTGCTTAGTACTCAAGGCCTCTCTTTTAGTAGACACAACTCCAAAGCAGCTATTGATCTATTTTCCAAATTGCACCTTATTTCTCAAGATGTGTGTTTCCTACATCAAACATTCAAAATGCAAAGAGCTGATTCTCTCTGCCTCCCCTTATACCTCTCCAGTCAGTTTATGTGTTCTTGACACAACACTAGGTCCCTCCTAGGATCAATGTTTCTCTTCCAAGAGAAAATAGACTGTGGGCTTCATGGTGTTCACTGAACTAGCTGATACTTTCTTGGAAGATGGAAGAGGAGGCCCTGCCTGGCTACCATCCATACAGAAGGCAGAAACAAAAGGAGCTGTTGGCTTATGCCCAGCAGGATTTCCTCTGAAATGTGGACATGTCTAGCAAGGCAGTTAAGGGAGTCACAACAGGTAGGACCCCTCTTCTTCCATGTCCTATCTTCACTCACACAGTGCCAGAGTCCATGAGGATAATTAAGACTTCACATTGACAACCTGGAGGAACCGTAATTAAGAATTGCAACCTGGGCAATGCTCCAGGTATTGTTTAGCTCAGGAATAGAAAAGAAAGGAAAGAGATGATAGATACATGGAATTCTTTCCTCATTTTTCTTGGCTCTGAGCAAAGATCTGATTTTGCCTCTTAAGGAGAAGTTTTGCATTGTGATGGGTAATTATCCTTTTTTTTCTTAATGAAATTAACAATTAAGTGGCCTGGTTCTGACAACAGCATGATGAGGTAGAAGGCTTGTACACACTATTAACCAGGGGCTTATCTTAAATAAAGCTCCAAATGGAAAAGACTGAGAGGTGACAAAGACTGGTGTCCTGCTTGTAACACCTGAGCTCCTGAGGAATGCCCTTCCCACAGAGTTAGGTTGTCATGAATGTAAGCACTTACATTGCTGATAACGGAGAACTTGCCGATTCCGGAGAGAATGTCAAACCAAATCCCTGTAAGACAGAATGTAGGGCATCTGGCTCACCCCTGCCCTTGGCCAGTGATGACAACCTTGCAGCTCAGGGTGATGCTCTGCAGGCATGTTACTGGGGAAGGGTTGCTGGGGCCCCAGGAGTGGGCCTGTCTGAAAAGGTCCACGTACTCCCCTGTCTAGAAACCAGAGGCACAACTAGGGGTGGATAACACAGCCTCTGAAAGCCTCTAAGTATCTGAAGATCTGGAGATGAGGATGAGAAGTTCAAAGAGGTGAAGAAGCAAGGGCTTCCCCAATCCTATGGGTTCCCAACACAGTGAGAAGGTGATGGTGGTGGAAATGGGTGTTCTACTACCTCTAAACAGGGGACATACCGATATCTTTGGTTCTCACAGCATCTGGCCGTCTCAGCTCTGTGACAAACTTCTTTGCATCCAGCCGCACTTCAATGACATTGTTGAGGAGGGCAAACACAGGTGCCAGAGGAAAGGAGGCCACAAAGAGGGTGACAAAGCCAAACTGGATGACTGAAAGAGAGGACAAGCACAAGAAGCTTCATCAGGGAGAAACAGGATGTAGAACAACTCTGCCTTGTAGCTCATGGCCCTGATGTTCCTTATAAGGTCTCTTTCTACCTTGCTCTCTTAGGCTCCCTTTTCATTCCTGTCCCATAATCCTGTGTGTTGCTTTCTCAGTCCCTGCAGGCCTACTGGTCAATGCTATCACCCAGGATCCAAGTGCTATACTAGATAAGAGAAAAGGAAAAGTCTTAACATTTTCTTCTCCATCACACCTTCCCCCCCCCCCCCCATTCACTGATCCTGGTCATTTAACTCAGAAGTGACAAACTTTAATAGCAAAGGTCAAAAGAGTAAACATTTTTCAATTTCCAGGCCATCTGGTCTTTTCACAATGAATTAACTCTGCCATTGTAGCATGAAAGCAGCTACAGACAAAACATAGACAGATGAGCTTGGTTGTGTTCCCACAAAACTTTATTTATAAAAGCAGTAAAGAAGGGGGCTGGGTTTGGCCCATGGGCCATGGCTTTCCAAACCCTGATGTAACTTAGAAAAAATCATCTCCCAAATTTGGCCTGTTCTTTCCATATCCATAGTCACTGCCTTTATTTAGTAAGTTTATTCATTCATCTCACATTTATTGAGAGTTCACTGACTGTCAGGCACTGTGCCAAGTATTTAAGGAGGCAGAGGTCTGGTTCTGCCTTCAAGGAGCTGGGTGTAAGCAGAAAAGAGAAATGTACACAAAGATGTGCAACACGAACTTTATGTGTGCCGAGGGAGGAAGAAGAATGTACAGAGACAGCAGAGCACAAGGGAGGGTGCGTGCATGCCTATTCTAAGGAGACTCTTCGTATCAAAAACTATGCTTAGCCTTCAAAGATGGGCCTGCAGTTCCAGCAAGACTGGATGAAAGAAAGCATCCCAAGCCTCAGTAGAAGTGAGAAAAACAAGCAGAGACAGCCTGTGCCCATCAGATGCTGCAGTTAAGAGTCCATGCCCTTGTTTCCACCTGGACAACTACATCAGCCTCCTCACTGGTGTCCTTGTCCCCAGTCATCCCATGCTTCTATAGTCTCTTGGGTCCTGATTCTGTCACTTCCATACTCATAAAAATTTCCCTTGGCCCCCTTTTATTTACTGAATATAATCCAAATTACTTACCTTGGAATGCTGGTACTTCACAGTTGGCTCCCAATCAACCTCTCTAGTCCTGTCTACCAACATCTTCACCACAACCATCATGCTTCTGCCTTTTAGCACCCTGAACTTCTCACCCTCCTGATTTTCCCTTGAACACATTATCCATTTGTGCACAAAAATCATTCATTCATTCTCAAGCTAGCAAACTCCTATGCATCCCCAAGACCACTGCAATACCCTCTCCTTGTACATAATTGTTGCAGCCTTCACTGTGTGCTGTTGGGATGGAGCTACTCACAGGTCTTTATTTCTCTAGAAAGGGCTTCATCCATTCCAGATGCTCAGTACATATTTGCTGATGCAAACACAGTGCTGGAAAGTTACAATCTAATAGGACTTCCCTATATACCAAAGGCAAGTTATTTAACTTCTCCACATCTCAGGTATTTCCATTGTAAATTGGTAATAATAATAATAATAATGATAATAATAATAATAATAGTATCCACCTAATAGGGTTGTCATAAGAGTAAATGTTATTGCATATATAAAGTGCTTAGAACAATGTCAGCCACTTAATTTCTCAATAATGCTATCTGTTATGTGCAATTTTACTCTAATTGGAATAAATATCAATACATACAGATGGCTGTGATACATGCTGCATACTTCTATACTAGATGAGCACAAACTTAAGATAAAAGCACTAAACAAAAGTCAGGAGGCTGGACTGCTAGTCCTGAATATCACTGGCTGTATGTTCTTGGACAATTTAGTCTTTTTCAATGAACTTCGGCATCTTCATTGATAAATTGACAATAGTTTAAATTGCCTTCAGGTCTGATTTGCTATAGTACCATGATTCTCATTCTCTTGGACAAGCTTCAAGATTCTAGAATATTCAAATAAAGAATAAAAAACTGGGATCCAAAACTAAAAAATAAACATGAAGGTTCACAAAATGATAGCCCTCATCACAGCAGAAGTTTCAAGAAAGAGAACACATGAGGAACTTTGCACAACTGCGTTTGAACCAGAAGTTCGCTTGGATCCACAATGTGTGTTATTGCTCTAATATAGCCCTGTCCCTGCCATCATCTTTGATACCCAAAAGGTGCTCAGCAAGGCTCTAGGAGATTGTCAGGTGCCAGTTAGTGCCAAGATGTACCAGATGGCACAGATTTGTCAAGGTTGGGCCATGGAATGATGGCCTGACTAACTGGAAGGTAAAAGGGGACTGGGAAGGAGAAATATCCAAAATCAAGCTCTGGAAGACAGTTCAAATGCAAGGTCTGTAGCATCTCTTAAATGAGGCTTTTTTGAGGAATTCCCTTAGAGTCAGGGGTACGGATGAGGGTAAGGTGTTATGGGGAATGGAATTAATAAGAAAAGAAAATCAGATGTTAGACTGGCTTTCTAAAACCTATAAAATATCTGTCTATGTTTATGTATATACATATGACTATATCTTTCTTTATAGAGTTCTATGTTGATCTTGATTTTATGAGCAAGCTCCATAGAGTAAATGTTCTTTACATAAATGACTTCCTCCAGCAAAACTGTGCAAACTCTTCAAAGCACCAGCAAGGGTTTATCAGAGTGAATGATGGGGGTGGGAAAGGGGCAGGTTACTTCTGAATAACCATAAATATATGCAGCATGCCCTCACCACACTCATGCAAATGGCTCTAGGAAATTCAATATCCTTCCAGGATCATAGGAAAAATGGGACTCTCCACTTCTCTCCTGAGTTCACATGAACTCTAGAGGCAGACGTGAACCCTCTCCTCTGGGCTTGCCCTGATGGTCTGCTTTTCTATCTCCATAAACTCTCCAGACATAGGCTCTCTTTTGTCCCTCTTCTGTTGACACAAACAACTTTCAGTGATGGTTCAATGCTAATAGTGCTCATAAATCATCCCAACCCCACAACACAATGTCTCCTCTCTTTCCCCAGCCATGTAAATCTATGTGTTAAGGACTGGACAACCTCAGGGGAGGAGACTCAGCAAAGGCCAGAGATACTGGGCCTGCAGTGATAGGACAGCCCTTTCCTGTCTTCTGAGGCCACTCCTTGGTCTCCTGGGCCAAAAGAAGCCACATTTTGAAGATGTCCCATTGCCTCCTTGGACTGGGTACCTAAGCATTTCCACAATACAACCCAAAGGCAGAAATAAATAAGAAGTTTTGTTTTATCTCATAGGGAGAAAAAAATAAAACAAAAACATAACCTTCTAGCATATAAATGCCAAATTCAAGACTCACTCTTTGTAGTCAAAGGTCTAAATGTTATATCAGATGGGCGTCCTTCTGGTTTCACTTCAGAGAACACAATGATACCGACCTTCACCAACACTAAGATTTGCTTCTAAAAACAGCCAATCTCCATTAGGATAAGAGCAACGCCGGAAATCCTCAGTGCACTGCATAATAGAAGCCAGCTTGGCTTGACCAGTAATAGATTAAACCTGGCCAAGTCAATTAGGGAAGAATCCATGGTTGATTTTCAGCTAAATCTTTACAAAGCCTACTGCAAAGTGCCCCAGAAATGCCGAGCAAGAAGCAAAAAAAACTGGGAATACTTGTGGGCACAAACCCCATTGGTTTTTCTCTCTCACTTTTAGCAGCCAGGGGCCTTTTAAAGCAACCAATAGCCCTATCCTGCCCAATGCTGGAGACAATTAAAATCTTGGCCTTGATTACCTGGGTTTAGGTTAAAATAACAAAGAAGAGTGGGTTAAACTAAACAAGATGGCATCCAGCAAGGACATTCCAGGACCATCTGCTTAAAGAAAACATATATATATGTGTGTGTGTGTGTGTGTGTGTGTGTGTGTGTGTGGTAGGTAGAATAAAGAACTGGCCGGGATTGATGGAAAAGCTCTTGATGGAGCACAACTGTGATTTTTTATTCATTTATTTAAAATTCTTCAGTGTAAATATCAACCTTCCCAACACAGCGCCCCCCCACCCCCCCACACACACATAACACACACACACATACACAAGAAAGTCCAGATCTTTTGTCTGGCATTCAAGACTCTTTGTGATACGACCCTAACTTATTTTTTCCCAGATACATTTCCTTCCCATCTATGCTCTGTTCTCAGGGCTAATATTTAGCTGCTATACTTGAAGACCAACTCTGCCTGTTTCTAACCATTTCAAAACCATTTGTACTTTCCCAAACTCACCATGTCTTCCACATTTTTGAGCCTTTGCACCTACTATTACTGTCTGAAATTTTCCTTCTTTTTGTCTGCTAAATTACCATTTATCTTTCAGGTTCAACCCAAATCTAACCTTCTCTAAAAAAAAACTCCTCTACACTAGACCCTACTACCTCGCCCAGTGAGCACCAGGGACATCTCTTTCCATCATATCTATAATGCCTTGCACACATCACTCTATTTATTTATTTGACTTGTTCCCTAGATGGTAAGTCTCTTGAGACCATGAACATATTTCATTCTTTTCTGAATCCTCACAATTTATCGTGGTTCCCATTCCATTACCAGATGCTCAGAGGTCATTGTTTCATAAATACAAATTTATTCTCACCAGCTATAAATACAAACACAAAAAGAAGCAAACAACTAAACTGAACAGAAAGCATTGCAGTTAGTGATGATGAGGCAAAATAAAAACCTACGTACAAATACTTCCATACAGCAGTTCTCAGTAGTGTAATTTGCACAGAAGACTGAACAAAGTTGGAGTCAAAACAGTCAATTATAAAGGATAGATACAGAGGCAGTAAAGCTTCAAACGGACTGTGAAATTACAGCAGAAAGATTAAAGTTAGGTGAGGTAGATAAGAGATCAATCAAAGGACTTGTATGCATGCATATAAGCATAACCAATGAACACAGACACTGGGGGGTTGGGTTATGCTTGGGAGGGAGGAGGGGGCAATGGGGAGATATATATAAAAAATTAATTCAAAAAAATCCAAAAAAACAACAACAACAAAAAAAAAACAGTCAATTAGGAGAGTCTAATTCTAATGAAAATAACAATAGCTTTGTTTTTAACTTTCTATAATTTACTAAAAGCAACACAGTCTACTGAAGGGGATTGAAAACTAGGGCCTAAAGATTCCTCCCTTTCATGAAAGACTAATAAGCAATACTGGCATAAATGAGGGACACATTGATTTGAGTTTGTTTCCTAACCCAGGAAGCAGACATTCAAAAGATTCAGCTAGAAACAACTCATTAATTTAAACACTTAGGTTAAAAAACACAGCCAGGGAAGATCATCACTATTTACTTCATTAGCCCATATTTCAAGGCTGTGCCCAGTGTAAAAAAATTTGTACATGTTGATTAACTATGATAACAAGAAGAAAGGCATGAGCTGGCTCCTCAGCATGGTTCTCTATTGCATAGGGAAACAACTGAAGTCTTAATAGAAATATAAGAAGGTTCTTAATGTCCATCATTCACCATTCATTCATTCATGCAGTTTATCCAACAAGCATTTACTGAGCACATTCTATATACTGGGCACCATGCTCCTTGCTGGAAAACAAAGATGACTAGATTACTATGTCATCCTTCCAAGAGCTCAGAGTATGCAGTGGGAAAGATAGAATTATAAACAAACCCTGCCAGAGTTATGGAGTTAGAACTCTAATGGCAGTATTAACAGAATGCAGTGTAGAACTGGAGCAGGAGTAACTCACTCTCATCAGTGGGTCCATGAGACTTCATAGAGTCACAGTTTCTTGAAGGACAAGTAAAAGAAGCACCTATGGTTTGTTATATGGTTGGTTGTTAAGATCTTTCCTGCAAACCCACTGATCCAAATTCACAAATTACTTAGGAAATAGAGACAATGCATGGAATTCCTTTCAATCTGCATGGGATTTACACAATGAATTAGGCTCAATACAGAAACCCTGGAAGTCATAACAGGAAGAAACATGCTTGAAATGAACAGCTTAAGTACTACAAGTTTACTGCATACAAATCAGTGTAACACTGGGATTGGCAAAGCACATTTTCGTCATTTCTCTGTGATTACGGGAGACTTAGTCCCCACTTTTTCCTCACCCACACATAAATGGTAAAAGAGTAGCTTCTTCAGATGTAGAGAGGACCAGTGACTTCCTAGAGTCCTGCTACTCAAGCAGTCAAAGTCTAGTTATAACAGGGAATCTCAGGTTGACAACATGACACAAATCAGTCCATGAGAGGCCCTCCTCTCTGTTTTGGGAGCCAGGGTAGAGTTATGAGAGCCTTCAGAGGTAAACCCTACTCATGGGCACAGAAAGGGGCAGGAGAATGTGGCTCTTGGCCAAAGGAGGCTTAATGGCCTGGACAACAGTCTTTAAAAAAATCTGCCCAGTGTTTCCCTTCCATGTCCTCTAAGCCAAACTCCAAGCCCTTGGAAATCATGGTCCTGCATCTGTCATGCACAGGTAGCATGCTCTCTGGTTTATAAAGTGATCTTCAGTGTCAAGTATTATTATCTCTATTTTATAAGTGAAAAGACTGAGTCTCAGAAAGGTGAAATATTTTTTTCCGGGACCACACATCTACCAATTGATCAAGCTGGGAAACAAAGATAATTTGTGATGTCAACCAAATTCAATGTCCTTTTACAATGGAAAGATGTAAATATTCAACCTTAACACAGCAGTGTCCCTTCTCCCTCCCTGATTATTCTCACATCTGAAGTTTCCTTTATTGGATCTTCTCTAATCTGATTTAAATTCTTCTCATACAGATACTTCTATTCTTCAAAGTATTTTAGGCATTTATACATGTCTTCTATCCCTGTTTTCTTTGTCATTGATGGTCTGCATTTATGCCACCTCAAAAATCTTACATCAATGGACCTAGTTCAGCTTCTTAAAACTAGAGAGAATTGAGTTGGTGAGATCTACTGATACATTTCTGATTTTCAGAGAACAGCCTGGTAAATTTCTAGAAAATGTTTATTGAAGGAACCAATGAATGACCTACCTTACTCACTCTTGTTTAGTTTATACATCTGCATAATGGGAATGTGAGGAGCAGTTATCCATCCATTCTTCTTTCCATCCATCCATCCATCCATCCATCTCTCATTATTCTTCCCCCTCCCTCTACTTAGTTGGATTGTAGTCCCAAATTAATTCACTCATTCATTTCTCAACCACTAACTGGGCATCTCCTGCATGTCAGAAACTTTCTGTGGTACACTGAGGGGTGTGACATCCAGGTATATTCTTTAAGTATTTATGGGAAGAGAGACTCCTATAACAGATAATGACGAGCAAAGTATGCTTCAGAAGCCAAAGGAGAGAAATGACCTGTGACTCATGCTACTTCCCAGAAATACTGGAATGCAACCCTGGATGCTGCCTGAACTGCATTTAGGTGCCATTTGGAGAAGATGGCAGATGCCTGATTATCCTGTAGGATGACTCAGTTTGTATAAACAGAATGGCCCAGGAAAAGGAATTTCCTGGTTCTTTAAGTCATTGTCTTATAGTACAAAACTTGGAGTTCTGTGACAGAGTGTGCAGGTTTCGATGCTATTGGTTGGACAGATATTCTGGGATATTTTATCACTTATAGCCAAGGCACCCTTAGGACTAGTTTTATATATTTAGCCTTTGTTGGAAACTTGGAAATTACCTAGTGTGATCCACACATGACCAAAGAACACTGAAGTTGGAAGGAATCTTAGGTGTCACCTAAGTTAGCACTCTGTCTGAAGCCTTATCCCTTCTATTCTTTTTTGAATAAGAGGCCACTTTTACTTGATCATTTCCAGGCAAGGATCCCTAATGATGTCTGGAGCCAGCTCTTTCCATTGTTTTTTATTCTTTGTCTCAGCACTGTCACTGAGACTTTGTGGGTATTTGTTATAAAGCATTATCATAGCAATAGTTGACTATTACATGGGATATTTTGCCAGAATTATGTAAATAGTAAGTCCATTATTTTCAGTTGTTGTGGAGAACTGCCCTTATTTAGGAGGATAGCATTCCCTAATTACAAGCATTTCAAAAGAAGGAATCTTGGCTCCTGGAAGCAGGAAAGGGTGTAGACTGTCCCAGCTAAATTAATACAATCAGGGTATGTAAAGAGAGCTAATAAGAGTTGATATCTATGAAGTCCAACTGTCATTTTGTCATCAAGGTCCTCACTAAAGGGTGACTTTTTTCATTTTTTCTGTGTCTTCTTTCTTCATCAAACATTTATTGAGCACCTACTGTGTGCCAGGCCCTATGGTTAAGTGCTATGAATAAATAAGACACAAATCTTGCCCATCACAATTTAGTGAATAACAGGAATCTAAGTCATTGGTGTTCAGCTGAGAAGAACCAACAATTGCATAACTGACTTACCTGATAAAATGGTGATAAAACTTTATCAGGAGAGTCTTTGGGCTCTTGTCACTAAACTCTTCTTATAGGATTAAATTCAGGCTTGTGTTTTTATGCCAAATCCCACTCTGTAAAATTCAACTGCTGCAAGTGTCCAGACAACTTTGCTAGCAGCTCTTAAAGCAACTGAAGCATTTCCTCTCATCGGGCCCTGAGGAAAACTCAAAACTGGGCCATGAGGGGCTGCAGTAAAGCAGCTTTGAAGCCCCATTTTGGGGTTGGGGACAGTGATGATTAATGTCAAAGCTTGCTCCTGGGCCAGCATTCTTTTCTCCCCTCAGAGGTGGGGGATGGGGAACTACCCTTGAAGTCCTTCTTAGTAAGCTCTTCAGGAAAAGGGTTTGATATTGGAGATTCCCTCGAAAGCTTGCTGCTCCCCTCACAGGTTTTTCCAGCTTAATCCCTCACTCTCAGGTTTCTCTTTGTCTGGAGCCAGCCCATCCCCAACAGGAATCCTGCCCAGAGGTAGCTCTACCCCCCAAACCCCCCAAAACCCCTCCTCCCAGCCTAACCCTCCCTCCCAGCTTCCCCTTCACCTCGTGGCCCCTCCCCCATGTCTGCTAGGCCCTGGGCCCTGGTTCCAGCACAATTTAGAAAAAGTAAATATAATACATCTCTCCCTGCTGCCTCCCTCAACTGATGACCTGCCTCACCGTTACAACTGACAGGCTAGCAGTGGGCTCAGCGCACTTCCTGTCTGCATGGGTGGTCCTGGGGATCACGGGGAAGGAAGCTGACAGCTGAGAGCAGGGCCAGGGATCACCATGTCAGGCACACCAGAGGGAATGAGCTGCTTTGGTTTCACTGCTCTCATTTTTGCTCAAAGCCCAAGACAAGGGTCTTTCTGGAATTGGGGAGGTCTAGGTTGTTGGGAAGGAAGGAGAAAACCTCACTCTATTCCATCCCTTCACTGAAGCCTAAGTTCCTAGAGGTCCTGAAGGATCTGTGGTTCATTTCCAGGAATGAGCCTTTGAAGTAACCTTAGGCAACTGGCATCACCTGCTGGGCTCTTGGCTCGAAGGAGCATGGTCCAGCTGATATGTAAAAACTCAGATGCCAGCACTAGAAGAGACCCTGGAGGTCACCTGGCCCAGTAGTTTGAAACTCTATTTTTGTCAAGATACTCAATGAAAAAAGATTATGCACACCACTCACTTCTATTAGTGTAGCCATGTTTTGAAACCTCCCTTGTTCTCTCACTCAAAAATAATCTAGGAATGTGAACAAGTGAAGGTGTCATTGGCACTGTTTTACTTTATATTTTAAAAATATATTATTAGCAGTAGTACATTGCTTGCGACTTATTACATAATTGGTTATGATCACAGAACAGTGAGTTGCATCTCTGCAAGGAAAAACTCATCTGGTTTAATTGTCTATACACTTGACCCTTGAATAGCATGGTTTGAACTGCACAGATTTTTTTAATCTCAATGGTACTGATAAATACAGTACTATAGGTATATTTTCTCTTCCTGATAATTTTTAGTAACATTTTTCTCTAATTTACTTTATTATAAAGATACAGTATATAATATATATAATGTACAAAATATATTAATCCTCACCTGAGGATATTTTTTTCCCATTAAATTTTAGAGAAAGTGGAAGGGGGGAAGGTAGTAGGTGGATGAAAGGGGCGGGGAGAGAGAGAGAGAGAAAGAGAGAGAGAGAGAGAGAGAGGAAAGAGAGAGACAGAGACATCCATTGGTTGCCTCCTGTAGGTGTCCTGAGGATCAAACCTGCAACCTAGGTATATGCCCTTGACCGGGAATCAAACATGTGACCCTTTGGTGAGCAGGTGGACACTCTAGCCACTGAGCACACTCTAACAGTGCCAATGTCACCAGAGCTCTATGCAGGTGTGTTTTTTACTGTATGGGGGGTCAGTGCCTCCAACCCCTGCATTGTTCAAGGGTCAAATATAATGTCAAGGAGGAAAATGAGGCCCAAAGAGATATTTGACATGTGCAAGGTCATGTTGCTAGATAAAGGCAGACTGAATTAACAACTAAGTCTCACCTGACAACCTGGAAAGATGGAAAGGAGAAATACTGATCTGCCCTACAGTGACCATCTGAAAATAAAAGGAACTTTCACTTTGAAGACAGGAGTGCAGAGAAATCAGAAGTAGTGGTATAATTACTATCACCAAGTTTTAGTTATCCATGGGGATAGCAGAAATGAGTGCCTCCTACTAAGTTTTGACATGTGTGAACTCAGTCTTCATTCCCACCAAGCTGTTTCCCAGAGCTGCCACCTATGAGCAGCATGGATGGGTTCACATTACACCTTCTCTTATTTCCCTAGATTCCTCACTGGAAAGGAGTTCATAATAGGCCTGCGATGGGGGAGGGGAGAAGGCAGAAGCTAAGAGCAGGAGAGGGAAAGAGGAGACTTGAAAGGATGAGGAGGCAGAGAAAGAGAAACAAGGATAACCACCATTCTTGATAATCCACTCCCTGGATTAGCAGTCCATTAAATGAGAATTGATGTCAGCATGACTAGAAGTGAGGTTGTTTATTCAGTCCTGCTGTACTGGTTTACCCAGTATGTTTCCAGTGCCCATGCTGTGGCAGGGGCTGTGCAAGGCCTTGCAATAGGAGGAAGCTGCCCTCAGAAATTAATCACAAGCAGGCATCACTGATTTAGGAGGCAGCTTGTCTGAATGCTATGGGGGAGGGAGCTGAAATACTGAGGATGGGGAGAAGAGTGAAGTTAGGGAAGGGAAGACACTTTGGGGAGGAGGAGATAGAGCTGGGTACGGTCATGTGAATGAGAAAGCACAGGAATTCCAGGGAAAGTGAAATATGCAAGATCAGGCATGAAAGGCTGTGGGTAAAAAAAAATGGTCTGTGGAGTTCATTGTGGCTGGCCCTAGTATGGATAAAAGGCCTAGGGTTCTATAAATTGACAGGATGCCCCACAAAGGCCTTGTTAAGGATATGAGACTCTGGAAGTTTCTGAACAATGGATGATAAAACCCTCTGAAATAATAAATAGGGTCATTGTGGGATGGTGCTTGCAAGTGACTGTGTTGATTGTATAGCAGAAAAAGCAGTAAGTAGAAGAGGCTAAGAGGCTATTCACAGGAGCAGCTTCCAGAGATATTCCAGGGGAAAGACCCACCTGCTGGATGGGGCTGTGGGAAGATAGAAAGTGAAGAATAGTGATGCAGAGAATTCTCAGTGAGAGGTCTGGAGGATGGTGGGGCCACAGATGTGGTAGATAACTCAGAAAATAGTCATAGGAATTAAGTTTCCCTTCAGGAGGACTGAGAAATGTTTTCCCAGAGATGGATTTTTTTCCTGGGCTTGTCTAAAGTCCCAAAACAAGCTTGAGATGATGGCTGAAAGAGGAACCTCTTGCTTCCAGACCTGACTTTGTGCTGACTCAGTTGGAAGTTTCTAGAATCCAAGGATGTTCAGTGAGTGGGTAGTTACAAGCCAAAGGCACACTAGAGTGGCTAGTTCTCTGTCACACATCTCTACTCGGTCAAGTGAAAGACCTAATATCTTTGAAACAAGCAGTTTACTGCATTTTTTCTATGACAACTAGGGTCCTTTCTTGTTACTGTCTACCCATTTCTCTCTGCCACTGGATCCTTAGGATCTGCAGGGCCTAGGCCTATTTGTTGCCTCTGTGTCCCCAGTGCCTGGCACAGATTCTGATACAACATTACCCTTAGGGATGGCTTGGAGGGGGTGATACAGAGGAAAGACTTGAAATTGGAGTTGAACTTAAATCCTGAGTCTGAGAGCATTCCACTCTGTCCACTTCCACTAATGACTTGATCCTTGAAGGGAAAGGAGCAAATTAAAACCAGAAGTGACTTTTCTTTGAGGGAAACCCTGATAATAAACAGGGTTTACTTTGTTCTTGGGAGAAGAAAATTGCTGCATATTAAAAATACATATAAATATGTTTATGATGAAAAGGAAGGCTGGACCAAATATTATAGAGTAAAGAGAAGTGGGGTCTCTATTTCCCTGCTGCTGAAGGAAAGGAAGTTAAAGAGACATTGATTCAAGAAATATTTTATTGAGCTTTTACTATGTCCCAGGAACTGTGCTGAGTGTTGTAACTAAAGAGGAATAGGCTCAGTCTCTGCCCCTAAAGCACTCACATTTTCTTCTTTTATCAAAGCAAGTATAAGAGAGGAACTGAGGATGGAAGAACCAAAGATGCTTCCAAGAGATATGTTTGAGTCTGCACAGCTCAGCTAGAACTGTCTGCAAGCAGAAAAGCAAATTCAGACCTAGTAAGAGGAGAAAACCAGGTGTGAATATGGGGCATCATGAAAAGCATACAAAGCGGGAGCCAGTTCATGGATGCCCTTATATACTATGCTAGGAGACTTAGATTTTATCTTAAAGTCAGAAACATTGAATGGTTTTAAATAGAAAAGATAACATGCTCTGGATTGCATTTTAGAAAAGTTATTTTTAAAAGTGAGAAGGAGAAGGGAAAGAGGGAGAGAGAAAAAAAGCTGAGAGGCAAGTTAGGAGGTATTTGTAGCAAATCAAGGAGGAGTGAGTTCAATGGGAATCCAAAATTCTTAGTAGAGGCAAAGTTGGTGAGGTAAGGAGCCATAAGCAAAAAAGACTCAGGATCATGAGCAGACTTCTATCCAACTAGAGTTGATGCACAGTCAGAGAGGAGTCATGGAGAAGAACACAGGGTGTATATCAAGTCATGGATGCCTTCCTGGATCCAGGAGTCCAAGCTTACAATTTCATGAGATAACTGGAATGCAGCTACAAGGGTGTTGAGGTGGACTTGCCCCATGCATTTCCATCAGCTGGGCCAGTGGTCAGCAAACTGCAGCTCGCAAGCCACATGCGGCTCTTTGGCCTCTTGAGTGTGCCTCTTCCACAAAATACCATGTGCGGGCGCGAACCTACAGTGTGATTAAGAATTCCATGCCCATGTGCAGAAGTCGGTTTTCGGCTCTCGTAAGAAATTTCAATCATTGTACTGTTAATATTTGGCTCTGTTGACTAATGAGTTTGCCGACCACTGAGCTGGGTGATTCTTACAGGATTTGGTGTACATACCCAAAGAGCAGGGGAAACCAACAGCCACTGGCCCTTCAGAATAATTATCTAGCTTCCAACCCACATAAATGAATAAGTAAATATGCAATCATCAATACACCTCTTGTTCTATTACAGTTTGACAGGATGAAAACTCAGTATTGAGCAAAATGAGATTTCTTCTAATGACTCTATGAATAACAGAAAAAATTCATCTCATTGCCCACATTGGTAGTCCAAGGGCCTCAGAGTTTGCATGTGTTTAAGAAGCTGGAGGAAGACTCTATGAAGGATAACTGAATTCTGAATTAGGAGGACAATTGATTATTCTTTGGATGACTAGAAAAACAAACGTTTGTGGGTTTTAGATAAACAGTTGACAAAAAGAACACATTTGAGATGCCAGACTTGTCATGTAGAGCCCTAAGGGCTTGAGATTCTCCGAAAGGACATCTTGAAATGTTTACATCTCAGGCTTCTGAGGGTGAGTAAGATCTGCTTGGGAGTCTGGGACCCTCGGTCTTGAAACATTACAGCCCAGCCAAAACCGGTTTGGCTCAGAGGATAGAGCATCGGCCTGCGGACTGAAAGGTCCCAGGTTCGATTACAGTCAAGGGCATGTATCTTGGTTGCAGGCACATCCTCAGTAGGGGATGTGCAGGAGGTGGCTGATAGATGTCTCTCTCTCATCGATGTTTCTAGCTCTCTGTCTTTCTCCCTTCCTCTCCGTAGAAAATCAATAAAATATATTTTTTTAAAAAATGAACATTACTGCCCAACCTCACACTAATGGGATGGGAAAATCCTCTAGGGTTCATGATATTCAGGGACTTCAACTGTGTTTAGTCCATTTCTAGATTAAAGAGAAAGAAACTGGATTCCTGACAATACCAATTATGGCTAATATTCATTGAAAACCTATGTACATCAAGCACTGTTTTTTAGCTACTTTATTTACATTACTTACTTCTTAGAACCATCCTAATAGGTTAGGTGCTATTATCATCAACCCCACTTTTGAGAAGGAGCAAATTGGGCCTGGCTGAACTTAAACATCAAGCTCAGAGTCATGTAACTAGCTGCAGCAGATTTAAGATTCCAAGCCTGGTTGGTTTGAATCCAGAACCGGCTTCTGACCATACTTAGCCTATCTATACTGTTAGATGAAGCTGTCATTTTTAAAGTTTATTCTATAGCCTTTCATTGTACCTTGAAGCAAATACTCCCTTAAAGGGTGAAGAGGATAATTCAGAGATGAAAAGAATGAAAGGAATCTAACTCAGAATCACTGTCCTTGTACTTCTATAAAATATAAAATAAAATAGCCACATCTCTAAAATGATTGACAGCAAAATGGCCTGTAATTCTGTGATGGACTTTCTGTGAAACCCAGCTTAGAAACCCCATGTGTGATCCAGGCTTCCTCCTTCAGATAAGACTGAATCAATATCAGATTGTTGACTGAATCAGTATCAGCTTGAATTGTTGAAGAGACTCTTCTGGTCTTCAAATTTGCCCCTCTATGTACTTAATGTTTGATAAATGAATACATTAGTCAGTCTACCTGTGTTACATCTTTCCTTCCTTAGGTCTTACTATCTCCTTTCTATATTTGCTGCCCATTTCCTTAAGGGGAATAGAGTTCATACATAGTCACAGCATTAGCCAAGGTTTCATTACTGTTCCCTCTGCCCAGCTATGAAATGCAAACTTGTCTGATCTTCAGGATTCTCTGTTAATCCCAGGTCTTTACCTGAACTCTCCCTACCTAAGAAACAACATTTGCACTTGCCAGCCCTTTTCCTTAGCATGCTCTACCTTACTCTTATTATTGATATGCAAATCCTCAGAACCAGAATGGAACTTGGAGATCAAGTCCAACCTCCTTTCCAGAGGTGGAAAACTCTTCAGAAAATCCTTGAACCACCATCAACCAAGCCCTGCTTTGAAAATAATCCTTCATTCACCACTAAAATGATAAGAAACTTACCTCTGTTAAGAAACCTTCCCTAAATAATTCACAGTGGCCAAGATATGGGAACAATCAAAGTGCTCTGTGATAGAGGACTGGATAAAGAAGATGTGGTACATATACACAATGGAATACTACTCAGCCATAAGAAAAGATGAAATACTGCCATTTACAACAATGTGGGTGGATCTGAAGAATATTATGTTAAGTAATATAAGACAGAAAAAATGAAGAACCATATGATTTCACTCATATATGGGATATAAAACCGAAACCTGTGATTATAAACTGTGGTAGGGTGATTTCCAGAGGGAAGGAGATATGGGGAGAAAGGGGTTCTACTATATAGCATCAGAAGAATATTTGAGTTTGGGTGGTGGGCACACGGTGCAATATACAGATCTTGTAACATAGAAATCACACCTGAAATCTACATGATTGCATCGACCAATGTCCCCACAATAAATTTAATTTTAAAATAAATAAAAATAAATTCATTCATTTGTTTTTATTTATCAGACATATTATCTGCCTGTTATATGCCAGGAAATGTGCAAGACTTTGAAGGATATGGAGATCAATAAGCCTTAGTCCCTACTGACTGATCTTTGGAATCTAATAGAATAAGTGTGCTGAAGAATAGATATGTGAGCAATATATCATCAGTGTATGTATCAAATGCAATGCTGAGACAGAAAAGCAAATAATTAATGATTCCTCTATAGAATCAGTTTTACTCTCCATAATATTGGTGTGAATTTTTCTCCAAAATCACCGTCTATTAGTTGTTTTTTTTCCTCTTTCCATGAATTTTTAATTACCCAAGTTTGATACAGAGTAGCTGTCTATTCAATGATACAATGGCTCACAAATTGGAGCATATTTCCCTATAATCTGCCTTCCTAGGGCCCAGGGCCATTAAAAGAAACAACACTTGACACTTCACATAGATTTTATATGTGCTAGACCAATGGTCAGCAAATTCATTAGTCAACAGAGCCAAATATCAACAGTACAATGATTAAAATTAATTTTGAGAGCCAAATTTTTTAAAATTAAACTTCTTCTAACACCACTTCAAAATAGACTCGCCCAGGCCTTGGTATTTTTGTGGAAGAGCCACACTCAGGGACCAAAGAGCCACATGTGGCTCGCAAGCCACAGTTTTGCTGACCACAGTGCTAGACACTCTTCTAAGAACTTTACAAATATTGATCCATTAAATACAACAATCCTATAAGGCAGATATTATTATTATTATTATTATTATTTACAGCTAAAGCTAATTGAGACACAAAGGTTGGCCACTTAACCTAAAGTTGTCCAGCTAGTTAGTGATAATACTAGATTTTGAACTGAAGGCACGTGGCTCAAGGGTCTCTGATCTTAATCACTCAAAAGAGAAAGCTTTGAAATAGCTATCTGGACAGACAGCCATGTAAAACCTACACAGATAATTGGGTGAGGAGAGTGGGGGATGGAATCGGAGGTGGATGTTGGCAGACAGGGCTCAAAGATTTCTCATATAAACTTTTTCTAAATGGAAGCCTCAAATCTCTGGCAGCCAATTTTTACTGAGAGGATGGCAGGCATAGAATAGCATATTAAATACGAGTAATCATCTCTATGTAAATTTCTAGTTGGAGAGGGATTAGAGGTAGCACTTAACTAAAGGTGGAAAGCATAAGGAAGCTATGTGTTTACATAAAGTGGGTCTTGATATTTTCTTTGCCTATTGTTTCTGAAACAGATGCAATGATTGTTTCTTCTCTGGTGAGTTTATTTAGAATACAAAGCTCAGGTTTTGTCTGGAATTTTAGATCCCTAGGGCTAGAACAGAAATTTTGAGGTCATCTAAAGCTATAAAGAATAAGTCCTTTTCTCTACCCTTAATACACACACACACACACACACACACACACACACACACACACACACTTTTACAACACAGAAGAGGATAACTATCCATTAGAAATAAGATGGGAAGTACCTGGTGCCCAGAAAGGCATTAGTGGCCTTCTATTAAAAGTGATTAACCAAAGTAGGCAGGATTCATCATGCAAATACAATGATATTAGGTATTGAGTGATTCTTTTGTTGGAGCTGACTGATGTTTCTTCAACACCCTAGATTGCATAAATGTTTAGATTATATGGCTGACCTCTTCATCCTATGTTTTTAATTAATTAGTTGCAAGTCTTGGAAAGAGGTTTCTCAAATATCCACCTCAATAAAAGATCAGAATTATTCACAAGTAGCCAGGAATTTTAAGGCAGCTGGTCTAAGTTGGGACACTTCTCATAATAGAAAAATAGCTTCTGAACCACATGTAAAACCACTGTGTTTTATCATCTGTACTACATGCACTCCTAAAACTTTTAAACTACATGTTTTAAAGCCTATTCAAGAGAACATTATAAACTGATGAACAAAGG
>JAAGEH010000311.1:35326340-35361689 GCA_011751065.1 Lasiurus cinereus | reverse complement strand
GGGGTTGGGTTATACCTGGGAGGGAGGGGGGGCAATGGGGAGATATGTATAAAAAATTAATAAAATAAAAAAAAAGAACAACTGGAGTCCCAGTAACTACAAATCTATTTCTCACCCCTAAATATCCTGGGGTTTTTTAGGGAAAAGTTGGCATCTTACTCAGACCTACCTTATCAGAGTGGGGGACTCTCCTAGTACTCTCCATGTCAAAGATGTATAACTCTTTTCTCAAGTGTGATACGACTAGTTTACTTTTCCTTAATGGAACTGTCCTTAAATTTTAGATTTCACTGTTTCTCTTTCAGCTTTATCAATAATAGAAGCCATGCAAAGAGACCTGAGAGACCAAACTTCTCATTTCAAGATGAGGAGAGGAAGCTCAAGGAGAAGAGAGCATCATCCTAGTATCAACTTGGTGATAAGAGTTGTTCCTGTTCTCATTCCAGGATTCTTTTTGCTGCATACTCATCTACTTTTATGTGGCACTGAAGGTGACATTGTGTAACCAAGAAGCCCAGGAAGGTGCAGTGGCTGTCCCAATTATTTCCCAAACCTTCTCCTCACTCCTGTCCCAGACCACATGTCTGAACCTGCATCCAGTGGAAGGAAAGATCCCTAGCTCTTACTCATTTCCATGTACTCTGGAGTCAGTCCAGTGTATGGTTCCAAGCTGTAGTCTAGGTCCCACTGCTCTGGATGCCTTGAATGGGCAGAGTCAGTTTCTCCAGGTTCTGTTTCATCTTTCAGCTTCCGAAATAGTTTCTTTAGCTTCCTGGAAAAGAAATAGACCAGTCACCAAAAGCCTCTGGAGGACAGAGTTAGTTCTGTAAACAGAAAGGAGAGGCAAACTAAGTGTTGACACTAAAGCTATCTCTGATTTAAGGACAGATAAAGGGATGTGAAAGAGACTGTTGTTTTGTTTTTTTTTTCTTAAAGACAACCTGAGGAGGTCCTTCATCAAGATAAGGAAAGGCTCCCCCACAAAGGATCATGAAAGAAACTAAATTCTTCTTGCATTTTAATAAGCAACAAGAGACTTGGCCTTGTCTGCCAAATACTGAGATAATCCTATCATCTAGTAGGTGAACTATCTGCCCTCTTCTTGGGGAAGAGAGGGTGTCCAGAAAATAATAGAAAGATACCCTCCTCCAAAGTCAAATATTTTTCAGGTCTTCATAACACAAATGGCACCATCTTTCCAGTAAAGCCAGGCAAAACACTGTCTACCACTGCTATGTGTTGAAATCACTCTCTTCCCAATTAATATCAAAGTTCTAAACCCTAATGTGACTGTATTTAGAGGCAGGGCTTTCAGGAGGTATTTAAGATTAAATGAGGTCATAAATGCAGGGTCCTAACCAATAGGATTGGTACCCTTAGGAAGATACAGTGATTTATCTGTCTTCACCATGTAAGGACACAGCAAGGAGGTGGTCATCTGCAAGCCAGCAAGAAGGCCCTAACTAGAAACTAAATTCTTCTAGTACTTTATTTTGAACTTTCCAGCCTCCAGCACCTTGATAAAAATAAGTTTCTGTTGTTTAAGCTACACAGTGTGTGGCATTTTGTTATGCAGCCCAAGTACACTAAATCAATCACATGCTGGATTTTTTTTGGTCTAGAACAGTGGTTGGCAAACTGCAGCTTGGAGCCACATGTGGCTCTTTGGCCCCTTGAGTGTGGCTCTTCCACAAAATACCACAGCCTGGACAAGTCTATTTTGAAGAAGAAGCATTAGAAGAAGTTTAAGTTTAAAGAATTTGGCTCTCAAAAGAAATTTCAATCATTGTACTGTTGATATTTGGCTCTGTTGATTAATGAGTTTGCCGACCACAGGTCTAGAACAATAGTAAGACAATAATGGCCCAGCCTCTAGGGTTGGTATAAAGAATAAGTGAAAGAATGGTAAGTATCTAGTTGATAGCTATTATCATTTTAATATTAAATGTTAAAATATACCTGAGGGTATAGTCTTTTCATACTTCCCATTGATACACAATGTATAGACAATGAAAATAGATGGAGCAGGCTGCTAATTATGCTAACTATTCTATGAGAAAATTTCTAGGAGATAATTTGGAGAAGAACTAACAGCAGAACAGACAGAATGATAGCCTTGAAGAATTTAAAAGGATTTTGAAGTTTAGGTTCCATCTAAATGCAGGACACCACCCGTGCCTTCCACATTCCTCACACAAGGTCATGTCACCCCTGTGTGGCTATTTCCAGACTAGCACTCCTGTCAATATTAGGCATCTGTTGTTAGAAAGTGCTTTTAACAGTTTATAGAAATCTAATAATTCAAAATTATGTTCTAATCAATGTCTTTCTAATATCAATTGCCATCAAGAAGCTGTAGTATAGTGCAGTGGATAAAGCCCAGATTCACAATTCACCAACTGTAGTTTCTTAAGCCAGCTATTAAAACTCTGTAAGTTTTATTTCTTATCAATGAGCAAATGTTAACTAGCCCACAGGATTAGTTAAAAGAGATAATCTATGTAACTTGCTGCACTTTGGGCTTGGTACATGCTAAGAGCTCACTAAATATATCTATCATTTTCTCTATCATCATCACCACCACCACCATTATCATCAAAGGAGGATTTAAAGAATAAGTTGAGATCCATTTAAGCAGCAGTAAAATGAAATATTTCATAATAAATTAGCAAGCGATAATTCTGTGACATTAAGAAATTGAGAAAAACCCAGATGGAGCCTGAAGATTCTGAAGCCAAATAGAGTAGACCAGCTGAGACCCTATTTGTGAGTTAGAACAAAAGAAGAGGATGAAGAGAGAGAAAGAGAGAAGAAAAGAAGGACAGAGTGGAAGAGGAGAGAGGAGGTGGAAAAGGAGGCCTAGAACCAGAACTCAAATTGAGACTTTTCCTCCAGATATCAGTAACTAGAAAGCTTGGCTAAATTAGTAAAAACTTATTAGTGGTTTTAATTAAACATGGAAAATTGAACACATGCATATATCCTTATCTATTTCTAAAATGCTACAAAAATAATAGTTAATGAATTTTAAAATGTATGAAACCAAAAGGTTAAAGAAAACAGTCATGAATACAATAGTGTATTGAGAGATGTAATGAATGTCTTGGAAGATGAACATTGATGAAGAGTTAGTGAAGTTGTTAAAGCTGAATACCAAGTGCCTATAGTAAAAGACAGTACAGAAAAGCAAGCCAGCTCATGCTGCAAAATATCAGAAAGGCTCAAAAATTGCAGGTACCAGGTGTCACCAAGGGTAGCTGGTATTGACTGGTCAATGCTCTGTTTCAGGAACAATAGGCCGCTAATGTGTCTATCCAGCCATATTTTCCAAGTAACTACCACTTTCTAACACCAGCAGGAGCAAAAAGTTTATTTTGAGGAGGACCAGGAAAACTCTAGATCTGAAATAAAACCAATAAAATAATGGAAAGTTAAACATAAATAAACCCTAAAAAAAGTACAAAAGACAAATAAATGGACCATAGAAAAGATAAGAAAATGAATCAATCTATGAACTCCAATAGAATAAGAAAGACAAGACCAAGAAAATAGTGGGGAAGAAAATACATAAAAAATACAAGAAAATGTACCTGAGTGAAGAATATGCATTTTCTGGTTGGAAGAACCTTCTCAGCATAATGGTTAAATAATAATAATAAAAAAAATGTATCTCTGCCAAAGCACATCACCATGAGATTTCAGAAATCTAAGAATAATGAAAAGGATTCTAAAAGCTTCCAGGTACAGAGGGACAAACATAAATTCTCTAAAAATTATTTGGAATCAAAATGGTATTTGAATTCTCATCATCAGTCATTGACACTGGAAAATTCTAGGGAAATGTATTAACATTAAGGAGATAAAGATTTTAGCACAGAATTCTATACCCAGCCAAAGTAGACATCAAGTGCAAAGGCAGAATAAAAATATCTTTACACATGCAAGTTTTCCTAAAAGATATCCTTGTATACATCATCCATCCTCATGATATTCCAGGAGGATGAATTTCACCAACCATGGATATACATCAAGAAAAAATTCAATATATAACCCAGCAAACAAGGAATCCATTAGAAAAAGGAGGCATTGAATCAAACTCAGATTGAGATTGATAGCTGTGTAGAAGATTCCAGTTTATGGATATTCTCTCCAGGAAAAAAATAAGTTCAACCAATAAGATATCTGATGTATTTCATGAGGTAATCTAGATAGAAAAGTGAACACAAGCAAGTATTGACAATAATGTGTAATGAGTATTATGAAGAAAGAAGTTTAGGTAATTATGAGAATATTAGAGGCCTGGTGCATGAATTTGTGCCTGGGTGGGGTCTGGCTGGCCCGCCCCCAATCAGGGCTGATTAGGGGCAGGCCATCTGGAGGGAGGGACAGTGGGAGGTTGGCCATTGGCCCTGCTCCAGATTGGGGCCCCATTGGGGTCAGGCTGGCAGGGGGAGTGAGGTTGTGAGAGGTTGGCCAGCCCTGTCCCTGATTGGGGGTGATCAGGTGTGGGGCTGGTCTGCCAACCTCCTGTGATCTCTTCCCCCCAGACAGCTTTTCTCCCAATTGGGGTATGGGGCCAATCAGGGGCTGGGCCAGCTGGGGGGAGGGGTGTGTTATAAAGACCGGTCATTCTGGTCATTCCATCATTCCAGTCACTTGGCTTTTATATATAGAGATAACAAAGAAACCTAACTTTGCCTAAAGAAGAGGACATTTCCCTGTGGAAGAGATGTATAAATCAAATAAATTACAAGAGATGATAGGAAAAGCATGGAAAAGAGTGAGAGTTGTGTGACAGGTGAATGTATGTTCTAGGCCCAGGGAATTATTTGTGCAACAGCCAAAGATAAATGTGAAAATGGCTCAGAGGAGGGACTGAAAGTTTTTGCAGTTCAGAGCAGGAAAGAGGAAGTGACAAAAGATAAGGCAAATTCATGGCACTGAATGCATCAAGAGATTATGGAAGCAGAGTCTAGGTGATTTCAATGGTGTGGAGAGATGTAGATAGATGAAGACATGCTTAGGAGGTAGAGTTAAGAAGCTGGTGGTGAACTGTATGTGGAAATAGAAGGAGAATGAGGATGGAAGGGTCTTTGGGAATATGTTGGATGGTGACACAGTTTACTAATACAGGGAACACTAAAGAGGTAATTTTGATAGAGGGGAAGAGGAGTTGGAAATGGGGAATGCCATAAGATAGCTAGTCTAGTAAGCAATGTTATATAGATCTGCAGCTCTAAAAACAGGTCTAGGTTTGAGCTCAAGATCTGAGAATCATCATGGAGATAACTGAAATCCTACAATGAGTACCACATGCAGATTGAGCAGAGAAGAAAATACCTACAGTTAAAGGAGGGATGGAGGGAAAGGAGCCTTCAGAGGACAAGGGAGGAGTGTCATAGGAACAGAAGAACAACTGGAAAACCACGTGGTTTGGAGAGGGCAGCAGAGAGCTTCAGGAAGAACTCTGCAGTGAACAGTGTAATACACCAGGGGTAGGTCAAAAATGATGGGGTGGGGGGGCATTTAAAAAGCTGATGAAGAAAGCCCCTCAAGAGTGGGATTTAACAGGAATCCTGCAAGTTGTATAACATAAAGATGGGTCTTTTGGAAAGCTTCAGGTTATGATTCCAACCGTATGATGCACTCGCTCGTTAAAATAACTTCTTTGATGTTACCCCCTTATCCTTTTGTCTGCTATTTTTTTGTCCCTTTTATAATAACAAGTCTGAGAAACTCTGCCCAAAAGGCTCAGAGCCTTTCTTTTGCTTGTGCCCTTAGGCTCACCCCAAGACCATGGGGAGTGTCTGTTTCACCTGGGACCTCCTGCCACAGGAATCTGGGCCCCAGGCTGTCATCCAGACTCTGTTTCCACAGCCACTGTGAGTTTGTTAAAGAAAGCAGAACCAAGCCCTAAATAGGCCAAGGAAGAGGAACATATCAACCTCTGAGCTGTGTATTCCTTTTCTTGACACCTGACAAGGTTCAAATTTGTTTCCTAAACTCTGGATTCATGGCCAGATTCCATATTATTTGAGAAGAATACAGACCTCCGCTGCCTGTAATGTCTTTAAAGAGCTGGTTTATGTCTTGAAAGATAATATTTATCACATTTACCAAAAAAAGTAGAGTTTATAAAATCTTACTGGCTATGTCCAGGGTTATATTCCTGCTATTTTGAGATGTGATTTTGTGCTTTCAGTAAGAATAGGGATGTGAGACTTTTGCCAGTAGAAATATTGCTCTACCTGCTCTCTTCATCCAGACGTTGCCCAGGTGAGAAGCTGGCATTTACCTTCTCTCTCTCTCTCTCTCTCTCTCTCTCTCTCTCTCTCTCTCTCACACACACACACACACACACACACACACACACACACACACATCTTTCTGAATGATATAAGGCCTATTTCCAATTCTGCTTCAAGGAATATAGAACCTAGTTTTAGATAAAATTATATCGAGGAGTTGAGATATCATGTGGTGTTTTTCAGGGATGGGGAGCCTTTTTTTTTTTTCTGCGAAGGGACATTTGGATATTTTCTTTTTAAATATATTTTATTGATTTTTTACAGAGAAGAAGGGAGAGAGATAGAAAGTCAGAAACAATGATGAGAGAGAGACATCGATCAGCCGACTCCTGCACGCCCCACAGTGGAGATGTGCCCGCAAGCAAGGTACATGCCCCCGACTGGAATCGAACCCGGGACCCTTCAGTTCACAAGCTGACACTCTATCCACTGAGCCAAACAAATCTTGGCTGGATATTTATTTTTTAACATCATTCACTGGCTATACAAAATTATCAATTTAAAAATTAGCCTGCTACATTTGGCCAAACATTTAACTCATCCTTAATGCCTTGGCAGAACCAGACCAAATGATTAGTGGGCCATATCTGGACATTTTCCATTCCTGTCTTAGAGGCACTACACAGTTTGGATTCAAAGTATATTTTGCACAAACACATATGGAAGAAGGAAAGGTGGAGATGGCATGAAGGAGTGGGAATGAGAAAATTCCCCAACAATGGACTCAGGTAATAAATGGCATGAGATCAGATTCTGCCTTGCCTCTCACCATGCACAAAGTCATCCCAGAAATCACTGCCGATGGCCATTATCAAGGGGCCTGTGATGTTTAAGACCATCCGGCTCCACTCTGGAAAGCATATGCTACAACTCTGTCAGGCCCAGGAACCTGGATGGAATGAGTGGGAATAATCCAAGACCAGACCACATAACCCAGTTTTTCATGTATTCCTGGTGCCAGGTTTTACTGTCTCCCTGGGAAGTACTTTGTTTTGCCATCTACAGAGCCTCTGAACCAAGCCCAGCAAAGGTGAAATGTGACACTGCCTAATGGATGGTACCTGGACAGAGTTGAGTTTCTATAGTAGCCACCTGCCACATTTAGGGGTGGAAAAGGGAGAGCCTGATGGAGAAGCTTATCCAAGGTCCCAAAGGATGAGTGTGCAGGATTCTTGCACATGCCTGCTATCTGTGTCAACCTTGTGGAGACCTGTGGGATTAGGAGGTGATACTATTGCTCTAAACCAGTGTTTCCAGGAAAGGATGCATTCTAGTAAAAGTCCATGTGACACCTTTAGACTTGGTCTTGTATCTTATTAAAGCACCTGGGAAAGCTATTTCCTTCCCTGTTCTCATTCAGTCCTACTGACTGCAGTCAAGGAGAAAATCCATTTGTTGCTGGTATGTCCTTAACACCACCCCATGCCAGTGGATAAGAAAAAAAATGCAGCTCTTAGGCTAATGTCATTGGTTAATAATGCTCTGGTTTTGTTATTTCTTTCTATTGTTATTTGTTATTTGTGGTAACTGATTGTGTTCATTTTCCATTTTCAGAAATGTTATGGATTTTAATAAAATTCATTTAGAGGAAATTAATATGCAAATAGCTATTCAGGTAGATATTAAGAAAAAATTTAAAAATTGATTCACAAGTGATTGAAGATTGGGAAATGGTTTTAATTCAAGAAGCCTGCTGGATGTTAAGATTCTCAAAGGCATCAACATTTAGTTGTGGTACTTTTAGCAACACATACACAGAATCTAATGAGAATATTGTACCCTCAGGGGAGAGACCAATTATAGTGGACTGCTTAACCTATAATAAAGATCAATTTGATAGTTTTTCATATTTTAAAATTTTCTTTGGAAGAACGTTAGAAAATTGCTCTCAGAAATAGGAAATAAATACAATATTACAACTGCATAATCCTATATTTTTTAACCCAAATATTCCTATCTAGCATGATCATCTACCTAACTCCTCAGACTTGCTTCTTTATTAAAAAAAAAAAAAATCCAGCCGAAACCCATTTGGCTCAGTGGGTAGAGCATCAGCCTGCGGACTGAAAGGTCCCAGGTTCGATTCCTGTCAAGGGCATGTACCTTGGTTGTAGGCACACCCCCAGTAGAAAGTGTGCAGAAGGCAGCTGATCAATGTTTCTCTCATCGATGTTTCCAACTCTCTATCCCTTTCCCTTCCTCTCTGTAAAAAATCATTAAAAAATATTTTTTAAAAAATCAAGTCTATTCTCTAAGATTAATATTGATCTCCCTTGAGGAAAAACTTTTAGGCAGGCTCTGAAGATACATGAGAGCTACATTTTTTAACCAAAAGCTACTAGGCCCAGAACAGAAGAAGAAAATCATATTCCTGAGTTGCTCTTTTCAGTCTACTTCTAGGACTTGAGATACTGACAAGCATCACATATGAACATATAAGCAATAACATTCACCCACCCCTTAGCAACCTGGAATCCCAGAGAATGGTTCTTCCTTTCTCAGATGTCCATATTTTCCATTTCTAGATACTGAGCATACATCCAGGCTGTATTTTTACATAACTGTGTTGGACATAAATTTTTCTAGAATAATTTCTGATGTCACACAGTGGATATATTACACTGTCTCCACCATTGGGCCTAATTTTTAAAAAATATATTTTATTGATTTTTTTACAGAGAGGAAGGGAGAGGGATAGAGAATTAGAAATGATGAGAGAGAGACATCGATCAGCCGCCTCCTGCACACCCCACTCTGGAGATGTGCCCACAACCAAGGTACATGCCCCTGACCGGAATCGAACCTGGGACCCTGTAGTCCGCAGGCCGATGCTCTATCCACTGAGCCATGACAGTTAGGGCTGGGCCTACTTTTTATAATTTACACTGTTCCTTCTTCATGTGGTCAGGTTCAACTGTCATTCCTCTTTGGACTATAAAAGATTCCTTTTTATTTTCAAAGTGCCACACATAAGGATATTGCCAAGTGATGAACCCTGGATTGGATGGATCTAATTTGTATTTGTTCAGAGTAGGTACTAGGTAGAAAATGGAAGGTCCATAAATCATAATCTTAGTTATTTAATGTGACCAGCTCAAAATACAACCTGTAGAATGATAAAAAGCTTTGGAGATAGAATACTTAGGGTTTGGTTGAAGAACTTTTTGTTCTATATCCCTGAGTTTAACTATATAATTATGTTGGGTGGGTGTGTCCTTTAGCAAACTAGAAACTGAAATGAGAAAAAATATTTTAAAACAAAAACATGTGTTTGGAATCACCAGTGACTAGCTTCATTGACTAGAGGAAAGGTTCACAGAATGTCTGAGCTGAAATGAGAGCACCTTAGAGATGGTTATAATGCCGTCAATTTCATCACAAGATGAGGACAGTGCGACTTAGAGCAGTGACATGCCCACAGCTCTATGAGTTACTATATAATTACCATCAATTAACTGTGGCATATTAAACATACATCAAGCATAAATCAGAAAATTTAGTCTTCAAGGCAAACAGTTGTGTGTTAGTTTCCTCTGTTATGGAGCTGATGGAGTTGATGGGTAGGAAACAAGCCAACACACTGACCTGAGTTCTTGCCCCTCTTACACTCTATCAAAGGCTGTTGGGTCCAGAGTGAGAGGGCTAAATAGTAGAACAGATGTCCAGAAATGAAAAATGGGCATCTCGTGCCCACAAGCTATATACAACTCCATCTAGAACAGAAAAACAATGTACTGGAAGGGCAGATGTCTTCCCCAGATGTTGAGGGGGGGAATGTAGACTTTCCTTTGTAGCAGTGGTGGAGGGGCTGGTTTCAAAGCCGCCCAGGGGTGAGATGTGGTTTTGGTACATCTTTTTTTGGTCTACATATTTTCTGGGTATTTGTCCATAACAACTGTGGTCTGTCTGAGATGGTAAACTCCTAGAGAATAGCAACCATGTGTTTCATCAGCTTTGCTTCATGACTATCACTGACTCTTAATCAGAGAGCTGGAAAACAGGGCACAGCTTCAGAGGGTTCAGTTTCTCAAGATTGATGACTTCCTTTCTGATGCCTAGAGGCTAGCTTAAGCAGGGAGGTAGTATAAAGCCGCCTAGACACCAATGCTTTCACCAACCCTCCTCCAAGAGAAGCACGTGCCAGAGGGCCACCTGAGGTGGTCCTAGTGTAGGAACAGAAAACTATTCTAAGCCTTCAGCCTAATTAATAGTGGGTGAGGCTGAGCACTGGAATGGTAAAGTTTTATGTGGGGATGTTGAAGATTCTTATTCTTTGAAGTAGAGCTCTCACCATAAAAGGTTTTGTTTCTAGGTAAATGATATTTTTCTCCATTATAACTTTAGCTCTGAGTGTTTCTGAGGAAGACCAAAAAATAATATTCTCAGGAGAACTTTCAGACAGTTACAGCCCCCATAGAGGCAGTTTTCCATGGAGAAAGGAGTTGGGTCATATGTTCTCTAATGGTTCCATTCCGCCTAAGAAATCAGCAACCTTTCAATAAATTTAGAGAGATTCTGGACTCTTCCCATTGCCATGGCCCTGAGACTTTGATCAGAGAGCTGCCATCTCTATGAGCCTTACTTTCTCCATTTGTAGCCCCACCTGGGTTAGGAGGTGATTTTGATAAGCCTGAGTCAGTCTGTTGTTTGTTTAGAAAAGATATCACAATCAAGAGAAATTGTTTAAATAAAGTAATTGCAGACCATCTTGTTACAAATGATAGTGACAGCCTTCTTCAAGAGACAGACACAGCCTGGAAAAAACCCTCAACTGACTTCTCTGACGGCTCTCAATTCCCTGATCTTTACTCACTCTGAATTCTGACAGAGTTTACACCACACAGAGAGTACCAAGCCACATACTTTCTCTTTTGTCTCCCGAACTTAAAATATAAGCTCTGAAAAGACAAGGGCCATTTCATATATGAATTTTAAATTTTTAAAATTTAATTTCATACAAATCTTATGCTTAAGTTGAAAGAAAAACAGGTAGGCTGTTATTATAGACTGAATGCTTGTATCCCCTCCAAAAGTAATATGTTGAATTTTTGTTTTTAATCCACACCCAAGGATTTTTTTCCCCCCCATTGAATTTGAGCGAGGTCAACATGAGAGAGACACATCAATTGGTTGCCTCCTGCACGCATTCTTACTGGTGCTGGAGAACCTGCAACTGAGGTATGTATCCTTGATCAGGAATGGAACCTGTGACCCTTTGGTCCATAAGCCAACACTCTAACCACTGAGCCAAATCTGTGAAGGCCATATGTTGAAGCCAAATCCCCAATATGGTGGTATTAGGAGGTGGAGCCATTGGCAGGCAATTAGGTTTAGATGAAATCAGGATGAAGGAGCCCCTGTGATGGGATTAGTGCCCTTATAGGGAAAGAAAGAGATACCAGAGCTCTCACTCTTTCCACATGCACACAAGAAAGAGGTCAATGAGTATGCAGTGAGATGTATGTTGTTTATGCCACCTAGTCTATGCTTTTTTGTTATAGCAGCCTGAGCTGATGAAGACAGCTAATTAAGTTCAGACTGCAGTATTTGTGGGTGTGACTCTTCAGTATACAGTTCTCATCTTTTAACATCTGAGTCATGTGAGTCAAGAAGTGAAGGCAATGGTATTTCCTTCAAGCCTTCCTGCAGTGTGGATACTGTTATGCTGGTTATGAACTTCAGAGCCTGGTTCTCAGACCTGTAAGGAATATTCTGTTAGCTAATTGTTCTTTAATTCCTTTGCTTCCTGAACTAGACAGAGTGGATCCTAATGTCCACAACTAAGATGGCCAATAACATGAACAAATACAGTTTGAAAGAAAGGGATTAAATAAGTGTTTTTGTTTTTTTATAGCAGGATTTCTCAGAACCATTAATACAATATGCATAGTCAATCTCCAAGGGAGAGAAAAAGGGTAGTATCTTCCTCTAACCTCATGGAGACTGACTATTGTATCCCACAACAATCTTGCAAGGGATTTGCAAAGCTCTCCAGGCCTGGTACAAATTTTCCATCCTGGCCTCCTAAACAGAATTGGCCTACCCTGTAAGTGCTACCCCAATTATCTTTGTCATTCCCTAGCTCTCTGATGCTTTTCTGCCTGAAAATATCCCCTGAAAAAGATTTTTTTGTAAATACCATAAAGCAATATAAATGAAAGGCAAAACAAGTTACATTTTCTTTGACCTAAAGGCAGATTTTCATTTGCTCCATCTTCTTTTCTTTAGATCTAATGCCTGTGAGTTACTGTTTATTCTCATCACTATCTCAAAGGAAAACTTAATTGAAAGTCGTCCTTCTATAAAATCTGTATAAATCCATCTGGGAGGGAAGAGAGAATCCATGTGAAAATACATTCTGCGCTTCACCAGCTATGCACCCTTCTCCTCCGATCATATATTCCACACTTTCTTAGTGATTTTTTTAAACAGTTCCATTATGTTTCAGACTTTCATATTCACCTATCCACCATCCTAAACATCTCTTTTACTTGTTCCCTGGGAGAACAGATAGCATTAAAAATATTAGACAGCTTGAGGTCAGAGATACCAAGTTCCTAGCTCTGCCCCTTGCTGCTTATGTGTACTTAATGAAGTGCTTAATTGTTCTGTGCTTCAAATATCCCGAATCAGATTGGCGAACAAGAGGAGCCCTCCCTTATAGGGAAAGTGATTGGCAAGCAGACAAAGGAAAAATAGCCCAGCTATCTGAGAAGAGGAGATGCCATGACAATCCTGCTGAAAGTCTGCTCTGCTGAGCTAGGCCCTGGCAGCAAGGAGGGAAATGAGAAGCATTTGTTACATACGGTACTCCAATCTCAAAGATATTGTTCTGGATCAGCTGCTTCCCCAACATGATGATGCTAAGCTGAATGCAGAGCTCCATGAGGCAGCCCCCAGGAGCACACTGCAGAGAGAAAAAGACAATGGAAAGAGTGGTTAGACCAAGTGAGCTTAGAGGAGCAAGGGCATGAATCCAGACATGGTGCAATGGGGATAAAGATGAGGCTGGGAGTGGTGGGTGCTCCTATAAACCACTAGCTAGGCAGGAAACACCAGTGGCTAGCCATACTTACCTCTTCCATGCGGTAACCATTGAACACATAAACATAGCTTCCAGGTCGGCCCACAAACCTGAAATTGATAAGTGTGGGAAGAGTTAGGAAAAGAGAGAGAAAGTCAGGGCTGCTTAAGGGCATGCCTTTAGAGCAAGAGCTACTGGCCAATGTCTTTCTTAAAAGTACTAGCCAGGGCAGGTGATAAATCACCCAGGGACAGTTTATGCCTGTTAGCAGCTAACAATCGTCTATAACACCTAGGGTTCACCTCCAGGGGATAGGAGGTGAGACTAGTGTGGGGTGAGAAGGTCACACAGAGGGACTGTGTGTGTGTAAGAGAGGGAGGAATAGAGAGAGAGAGGGAGGAAGAGAGAGAGAGAGAGAGAGAGAGAGAGAGAGAGAGAGAGAAGGACTAAGCACAAAATTTGGATTATCTCTTAAGTATATTGTGTATGCATCTCCTCTCAACTAGTTTCAAGAATTTAGTTCTGACTGCAACTTCCCAGTAAGTGCTACTGATTTCCCATGAAATGAAGAGTGAGACAGACTAAAATAAGTGGAGAGTCCTGGGAACAGAAAAACAACAAACAAACATAAAAAAAACCTAGACTTCTTACTGAAAACATCCAAAGGAATGGAAGAAGCCTGCCTCATTTCTCTTCAAAGTAACACCAATTTTATTGGGGGATAAGAAGCCAATCATGGAACTAGATAGGATCCTCCTTATTTGAAATGTCATACCTAGGTCCACCTGTTAAAATTCTACTCTCATCTATTTAAAGCTCAATTTAACCTTTCCTTTTCTGTGATGTTTCCGTGTCTCTGTTCATCGTTGTAGCTCTTGTTACAGCATTTTTTCAGATTACAATGTGCTATTGCCAAGTCTACTCTTTCAATATACCACAAGTTTATCTAAAGTCAGGACCCTATTTACTTATTGCCTAGAATATCAAGTTTTCCATTTGTTACTGATAGCACAACTAGACAGAAAACACTAATGAAGTATGTACTCATTAACATGAACAATTTCTCTGTTTCTATGATTTCATAAGAGCTAAGGACAGAGGTGCTGGGCAGGGGTTGTGGTTTGGGCCATAAACACATTTATAAGAAATTATCAAATGTGGATGATGACAGTTCTTGCTAACAATGTCTCTTTGATGAGCATTTAGTTCTGGGGAAGCTTTCCTACATGGTTGATGCCTCCTGGAAAATCTCCTTGTAGATAACCAATTGATTTCACCACAAAAATATTTATTAGAAGTGATTTTACATCCAGACCTATTATAAAATGAAGAATTGGACTGGACTTTGTTGCTGGTTCCTGGAAGGAGTCTCTAAATCTTTGGAATTTCCTGATAGGAGTGTCTTTGTTATGCTTAGTGGGCCCTTGGAATTATACCTAAATTTATGCTAATGAGATAACCCAGGATGAAGGAGACCATGCCAGAAGGGCCAACCATGTGATTGGGCCTTTGAGCCAGGTAACAGCAGTCTGACCTCAGGGGAAGAAAGAGCAAGTGGAGATTGAGTTCAAATACATGGTGGATTATTCAATCATACATAAATAAAAACTCTGGACTATGAAGCCTGGATGAGCTCCCTGATTGTTGGTATACATCAATGTTCCAGAAAGCTAACATGTCCTGAGAACATGAAAGTTTTATTTAGGACCCACCTAGACCTTATCTTATGAGCCTCTCCCATTTGCTGGTTTGGATTTGTACCCCTTTGCTATAATAAAACTGTAATTGTAAGTTCAGCACATTCCTGAGCTATGTAATTTGTTCTAGTGAATTACTGAACCTGAGGGATTAGTGGTTGTAGGGTTAGTTGTCCAAATCACAAGTGGCCTGGGAGTCCCACAGCTTTTGGCTAGTGCCTGAAGTAAGGACAGTGTTGTGGGAGACTGTGCCCTTAATCTGTGACCTCTGTACTAATCTGAGTAGTTAGCATCAGAACTGCATTGTAAAACCTAAGAGCCTCTGGCTAGACATGAAATTCTCTACTGTCTCATCCTCAAAGTTAGGAGACACTAATTCTTCTAAGATTCATCCTTCAGGAGCCAGAGCCAAACCCCTGTAGAGCTTCCCTATTTATCAAAATCTGAAGATGTTGCCGAGACCAGTTTGGCTCAGTGGATAGAGCGTCAGCTTGCAGACTGAAAGGTCCCAAATTCAATTCCGGTTGGGGGCATGTACTTTGCTTGCGGGCACATCTCCACTGTGGAGCGTGCAGGAGGCGGCTGATTGATGTCTCTCTCTCATCGATGTTTCTGACTTTCTATCTCTCTCCCTTTCTCTCTGTAAAAAATCAATAAAATATATATTTTTAAAAAATCTGAAGATGTTAATACAAAATGGTTTAGTATTAACTGCTTCCTGAACAGCCAGGGAGGGGTGGAGATGGGGAATGGGACTGAGAATGTGAATTGACAATGGGAGCAGGCTGACTCCAGTGGAGGACCCAGACTTAGTGACCAATTTTTCTTCCATATATGACACCAATATACTCACCTCCCTTTGAAAAAGGCCACATAGAAGATGGGCGAGTAGGCATTGACAAACTTCAGCAAGAACGCTTTCAGTATCAGGCGTTCTTCAAAAGTCTGCTCTGTTTTTGGAACCTCTGAAAAAGAAGAGCAAAGCTGATAAGATGGAGAGATTTCTCACCTCTTTGAATTTTGACCCTGTGACATGAGCCATTGTCTCTCAGCTTACTTCTTCAGAGGAAAAACTAAGAGATTCAGCTCTCTGGCACTTCCTTCCTCTTATCCACTCAAGCAATGGTTTCACACTGTGTTTCTCAAAGAGGGTATGGGCAAGCAGAACTTATTCTTACCATCTTGACTCACCAAGGGAATCCAGCTTTTACTTGTATAATTCCCACTTCTGTGAAATTTTACTTGAACAGAAATTCCTGAACAAAAAGGCTTGTTCAACACTGAACTAGAGTAAAGAGGTGGCAAAGACTTATCTTGAGCAGCATGGCATTGTTCCTCTTTCTCCCCTCCACCATTTTTAGCAAGAAAGCCCTCAACTATATGTCCTCTGGATAGACTGAAATATCTTTAGTCCACTTATTCAAATGAGGAAGGATCATCAGATAACTAAAACAAACACAACCTAAGACTAATGTCTCAAACTTGGGGATCATGGTGCCCGTGTGTTCTATCAGGTCCAAACAGAGAAGCCAGTTGATATTCCCAGAAGGACCCTGAGGAACACTGAGCAGAAACATCATTGGTGTCTTCAGAAGACTTGAGACCCATTTTATGCTTTTATTTAAGCAGCAATGCAGAGTGCTTAGTGAAGTCTCCATAGACGGTGACAAATACCTTGACAAAGGAAAGAGAATACAGAGTTATACTTTAGGGGCAGAAGAAAAGCACTGTGTATCATGTGCATTGATGAGTACATCCTGAAAGTGTGCTGAGCACAGGGCCAGAGTGCCAGGGCCATATGGCCAGGGAGTTCTATGTCCAGATGAGACCAGTGTGTGGACCCGCCTGACTTGTCTGCTCACCTGACTCACACATGGATTTTGTAGAATCATTAGAGAAGTGGACACAAGACTCTGTTCTCTCCACTGAAGTGCCCTTCTATGACCCATCCTCTCATGTACAAATCCTTCCCATCTTTTAACATCCAGATTGAATGTCCCACATAATCTCCTTCCCTAAACCTTCCCAGATGCCTTCAGCTAGTAAGAAAATCCTTTTGTGTGTGTTTTTACATTTATCTGTATTAATTACCTACATCCATGACCTATGAAAAATCAGTAATAGTAGTTTTCATTGATTTTCTGTATCTTAGTTTGGATTACCTTCTACTTCAGGGATTCTGGAGTTTATTTGAAGGGTTCCTTGGGAAGCTTGGTAAGGATGTAGGATGGTGAGACAGCAAGGGGATGGAAGAAAACATGGATATGTTTGCAACTGGGTCTCAGTTCCACTACAGACATTCTAAAACACTGTGTAATACACTACTAAGAATCATTATACAGAGAGGAGTGAATCCTCCATGGATTGAAGGTTACTGTTGGATTTGACTCCATGGCACTTCCAGCTTCTCCTATGAAGAGAACTCCTGCAGATAGAGAGCTGCAATGACCTCCAGGGTGGCTAAAGGGATGTGCATGCCACATCAGAGGGTCTGCTGCAAGCTGCTCTGCAGAGGGCATTGCACATAGATGTGTGTGATTCTCATCTCATTTCATCCTCCCCTACCTATGTGAGGGAAGTTTTTTGTCTCACTTTTTTGGATAAAAGTAACTGAGTCCCGTAGAGATTAGAGCCTTGCTCATGATCACACATTCAGTAAGTGACAGAGTTAAGATTTGAACTCAGATTTGCCTGCTCCCAAAGACAGTTTTTACTACCCCACACTTTGAAATCAGGATCTTTGATTGATTAATGTTTACATCATGCATCCTCTTTCACCTCCCCACTCTCCTCCCCCAACCTGACATCATGCACTTAAAACTATTTTTCACTGTTCAGTTCACATTCATTGAGCACCAGCTGCGTGCCAGGCACCATGCCAGGATGAATGAAGACTTCATCACCTCCTTCAAAGAGCTTCATTTAGCAAGGTCTCTATTGAAAGCCTTTTGCAAACTGCCAAGTCTCTTCCAAATTTACTCCGTGAGTGACAAGGTATCATCTCCCCTCTCATCCTAGCAGGGGATACTATGGAGAAGAATCCTGCACTTCCATGTCTGCTTTCCCACGCAGCACAGTGAGCCTCTCATTTACTTGCAAGCATAGAACACCATCTTGTGTATTAAAGGTGATACCCAACAGCATCAGCATTGGTCCAAATATGAGCCTCTGCTAAGGACACTATCACAGGCAGACACAAGCCCCCAAAGACTCATGGCCCACGAGGAGACTTAAGAATGGGAATGTTTAAAGACTCCATAGCACTGCTATCACAAGTGTGAGCCTGCCTTGGTTTCTCTCTAAGGCTGAAAGGATCTAAGGAAATGAGAATTACTCACTTGTCTTAGTGCCCCAGAGCCCTGAGAAACATGGTGTTCTGTAAACCCAGCAACACTGAAAATGAGTTCACTCCCAATGCTCCACTTCATCCTGAGACCCACTTCAGTTCACTTATATTAATGAACAGTCCTAGAGGCCATGCAGACTATGCTGAGCCTATAGAGCAGTAGTTCTCAACCTTTCTAATGCTGCAACCCTTTACTACAGCTCCTCATGTTGTGGTGATCCCCAACCATAAAATTATTTTCATTGCTACTTCATAACTGTAATTTTGTTACTGTTATGAATCATAATGTAAATATCTGTGTTTTCCAATGGTCTTAGGCTCATCGTGACCCACAGGTTGAGAACCGCTGTTATAGAGCACCCTGACACCCTATCTGTGGCCCAGCTGTGTATTAAAGGAAGAGATTATTTACTTGTTTTGTTTGGCTACAGTGATGGCTATAGGTGCAGATTTCAGCATCAGACATATTTGAGATCAAATGCAGAATGTAAGTAGAGGAGTGAAGTTATATAAACAGGAAAATGACACCTGCCTCTCAGGGTTGTCCTGAGGACATGATGGGAATGTTTATAAGGCACTCAGCCTAGTGCTTGGCACAAGGCAGACCTCAATAAATGATTGTCATCTTCATCATATGAAGGAAGAGCGGGTAGGTGGGAAGGGAGGAAGGGAAGGAGGGAGAAAGGGAGAGAGGGAGGGAGGGAGAGTTAAAATTTCAATAGAAATTTAAGCCTTTGCCCAGTGTGCCTGAATTCACTAGTAACTTAACTGCATCATATCATCATTATCATCATCCTCATCATCATCCAGGTCCAATAGCCCTACTTTCAACAGCACCGCTAGGCTGTCTGTGGCCAGATGTTAGGGCATATGTGTAGCCCCTTAAGGTTCTGGGTATCATTTTCATGTTAACTTCTGACCATTTTCTACCAGTCAGTGGTAAGTATGACTGGTAGGTAACCCTGTTGGCACCTAGCTGGGAAAGTTGGATCAACAGGCCCCCTGACACCTCCTCTGAAGAGCCACAGCCCAACATGCTTCCTGAGGTCTTTCAAGAAGGTTTAAAAATAGCATGACCTGCCAGAAAACTTGGAGACATTGCCATAAATCTAAAGGAGAGGAAGTTGGACGAGTCTACCATGCTAGCCTTCGGCTGTGTGTTTCTCTCCCTCTTGCCATGCCTGGACCGACACAAGCACAACCCCTGAGATGAAAGTCCTGGCCAACTCTGCACTGCCTCCCCCAATAAGCATTTGGATGAAGATTTGTACTCACCACTGACAGTTAACACCACCACTTCTGTTAGGTCTTTAGTTTATGTATGTTAGCAAAGCCCCTCAGATCATTAACCTCTCAGGCCTTTGCCCTCCTTGCTACAAATCCTGCCCAACAAAAAGGTCAGTACTTCCCTGTTGATTGATGCTTATCAGGTCCTCACTAGGCTCAAGAGCCACATCCACATCTTCAGCATGATTCTTTTTCTCCCTGACTAAAGGAAAAACTGCTGAGGCCCACATGAGAATGCCTGCCATCAATTTTAAGGTCACTGTTAGTTTTAAGATCTCATAACTCTGAATCTCCAAGTGGCTGTGAACTCTATCATATTCCCCACTGTGTCCCACCACACTCCCACCATGGACAGTTTAGATGGCTTTTTTATAATTAGCATGGTCACAGCTGTTGCCAGATGTACTATACTAGGCACACTTATTGAATGAATGACAAAGAAAAAAATTATTGGAATAGTGAAAAAATTGTATCATTTACTAAAAATTCCCTAACACATTGGAAGGAGAGCAAATCTTAAGGAAGCACTTTGTCTGCTGAGCAGGATAATGGATATGAAGACATAGAGAGGGGCTGTCAAAGGGAGTTACCTTTTCCTACATGGGATACCAGGTGGGAGTGCTGGAGTTAGATGCAGGACCCAGGAAAGCCTAGGGCTAGTACAATGGGAGAGGGAAGGGCTAAGAGGGAGATGAGAGGACTGCCACCCAGGAGAAAATGTGAGTGCACATGTTGGGGGATGCCCAGTGGAAATTTTCATTAACCTCTACTGTGTGGTTTGCAGTTTGAGCCTCCTTATTTGCCTCTCCATAGAATCTCCAGTAAAGATTCATTAAAACCTGATTTCCTTTCCATTGCTTGAAGAATTTTGGATTTGTTCTTAGGGGAGGGATGTGCCCATGGACTGAGTCCTACTTCAAAATGGGCACCACACAGAGACTGCCCATGGTGCCCTGTTGTAGCTCAGTTACAAAGGAGAGAATGGGAAGAGAGAGACAAGAGATAGAGACAGAAAGTGATAGAGACAGAGGTTAGAAACAGAGAGCAAAGAGAAGAACAAGGAGGGGGATGAGGAGGAGTAAAGGAAGAAGAAAGGAGGGAGGGAGAGTGGGAGGGAGTGAAGAAAGAAAGAAGAGAGGGTAGGTGGGAGGGGAGAAAGGGAAGGAGGGAGAAAGGGAGAGAGGGAGGGAGAGTTAAAACTTTTCAATAGAAATTTGAGCCTTTGCCCAATGTGCCTAAAGCAGCAAATTCATTAGTAACTTAACTGCATCTCATCTCTTTGTCTCTCACTTTTAAAATTTTTATTTTTTTTAATTTTAATTGTTTCACCCTTTTATTTAATTTATTGGGGGTAACTCTGGTTAACAAAATTATACAGATTCAGGTGCACAGTTCTACAACACATCATTTGTATACTGTACTGTGTGTTTCACCTCCCCAAGTCAAGTCTCTATTGCCATTTATCCCTCCTATACCTTCCTCCACCTCTTCCTACCCCCACCTTCATTTTTAAATATTTTGTGGGTAAGAAAATTAAAACCAATGTCACCCAAAAGTAAGTAATTAGGCCTGATGAGCTGAAAAGTTGGAACATGTATAAATGTGGCTAGAAGGGGATTAAGGATGAGGTATGGAGAGGCACATGTCTTTGATTTTCTTTTATAATCTCCTTTGAACTCTTCTGTACTCAGATCTCCCAATTCCTACAGGAATTTCCTCCAAGATCTCTGGAAAGAGATCCGGTTCTTTCAGAGCTCTTTGCTCCAATTGGAAATGAATGGCTCCCTTCCTCCCTACTGATAAATCATGGGCCTAGCTATTATTTATTAGGTTTATTTTTAAAACAGCCTTTGCCTGTGCTTGTAGGGCCATGAGCCACCATAAATAATGGGCATTTCCAATAAACAATCTAAATCCACTTGATAGGCCACTAAATCAGTCAGGTGCCTCCACCTCAGAGAAGCTCTGTGGCCATGATGTGGGCTTTGCTAGAAAAGGAGGCCCTCAGGAGATACCTCAAAGGAGGGAGAGAATTGGAGGGTAGGAGGGAGCATCAAAGCCCTGGAACTCCAGCTGGATTTGGGCTCTTTCAGTAGCCAGCATAAGGAGCCTCATCTGCCTATGACAGAGGTGATATGACTGAAGAAATGAAGCAAGTTTTCTCAGAGCCCACCCAGAGTGGGATGATGTCTTCAGGACAAGAAGGGTGACCTGCACTCAGGCTGCTGAGTGGGGTCCCCTCACAAGATCCCAACCTCAAAAGTGGTCTGACTCTGTACCCCATGAGAAAATAGCCCAGCCTTGTTGTGTTTCATAAGACCCCAACTACGATGCCTTTAGATTTCCATTGCTACATAGATGTAAAGGAGAGTCAACATGGATAGTGTGAGCAGGCAGGGGGCAACCCCTCTCCATCCTTTATACGCCACTGCAATTCCAAGGCCCCAGAATGCCACTCAGGTTGATGAGAGGCCATCTGAGGGATTGGCCTGCTCCTAGACCTGTAGGAACAGGTTATCATCAGAGAGTGGACTCTATTTAGGACCAGGAAGGGCAATCGAACAATCGGATAAAATTCCTGTGCAGAGCCATTACCTACCTCCCTTTTTCTCATGTGTTAAACCTCTAGGGTGCTGTGTCATAAAAAAATATGGCTACAAATGACCCAGCTGTAAACTGCCTTGGAAAATAATTAGTATGAAAGCCTGAGTTAGCCCCAGGGGACCAACTAAGAAATCCCTTCTCCTGAGTGGCATTCTAATCTTAATGCCAGAGGCAGAATGGCCGGCATGAGGATGCCAGCTGCAGAACCTGAGTTTTGGAAAAACAGATGTCTCCTAACTGATGTCCCCAACGATCCAGCCAGTAGATATATAATGATGGTGATAAAACAAGATGAGAAGATGCCCAAGTGTGTATTTCAAGTAGTACCAGCCCTGCACTCCTCTGGGCAGAAGGATGGAGGGCCTGAACCTGTGTGGTTGAGTCAGAAAGCAAAGGTGCCTGCTCCTCACCCTGCCTTTCCCCCAGGGCAGATCAAGCTTTTGGAAACAGCAATGTTTTCTGACAGCCCAACCATCTGGCCTTCCTCTCCTTTGTGGTCTTGTTTGGGGGGAGGAGATGGGAGGTGTCTCAGCCTCCTGGGTGATGTTGTTGCCTTGTTTGTGCCACAGGGAGGGAATCACCCTAGCAGGAGCCAGCCAGCTGGATAATTAGGCAGCCAGTGCATTGCCAAAGGGAGCTGAGAGCCCCAGAACTGGAGATTAAGAATGGGTGTTCCTGAGATACTCCTGTAGCACAAGGGATCCCTCCCTTTGAGTCAGAAAGATGGCTCTTGCTTCCAGATAAAGGGATATGAGATCTACTGTGCTGTCTAGCAGCCTAGCCCAAGGTGGCAGTACCCCAAAAGCATCTCATTTTAAGGACAAAGGATGGTAATATAAAGGAAGCACCAGGAGAGAGAGAGTAGGTGGAGAGAGAGGGAAAGATAAAGAATGGGAGGGAGAAAGAAGGGAGGAAGAAGGGAGGAAAGCCTGGCTGGTGTGACTCAGTAGTTGAGCATGGCTCAGAAGGTCATGGTGAGACTCCCAGTCAGGGCACATGTCGGGATTGAGGGCTTGATCCCTAGTAGGGGGCATGCAGGAGACAGCCAATCAATGTTTCTCTCTATCCATCTCTCTTCCTCTCTCTAAAATCAATAAAAATATATATTTTTTTCTAAACAAAGGGAAGGAGAGAGAGTTCTACTATGGGCGCATCATGGAAAACCCCATATCTAATGCCCACTGTGTGCCAGGCACTGTGCAGGCACTTTGTATAGATTCCCATTTGATTGTTACAACTCCCCCACGAGAATTTTCTCCCATGACAATTACAGGTGAAGGAACTCATAATGTGCCAGTTCATGACTACAGAAACTTCCATGACACTAGCAGTCACTTCACAACTGCACACACTAGTCTATAAACCAAGCCCCCAGAGAGTAGGAAGGGAGCAAATCCATCCTAGGTCCACTCTTCATATTTTCCCTAAGAAGGATCAGGAGAGAGGACTCATCCTGCAGAAGCTTTAGTGTAAGGATTATTTTATTACATTAATAAAAGAATTACATTTGCCAGAGATGAGGAAGAAGCAGGGGAGAAATAACCCTAATTCACTCTCATTCTGCCCTCTAAGTTCCTTCCATTGCTTCTTTCTGCCTGAACTCCATCAGGCTCAGAATGGGAAAGCCAAGCGGCACGACCTACTGGGCCTCAAGGGGCACAGAACACAGTAGAGAGGGATGGAGAGAGATCTAGAGAGGAAACACAGGAAGTAGAGAATGAACCCTGCTCTCCCTTCTCATGATTAAAGTCTCTAAGTTCTTAGAAAACACAAAGAAAAGGAGAGGAATATATTAGACTTCTTGCTAATAAGAGAGATGCATGCTTCCATGATTAACTGGAAAAATAAAAGAGATGTCATAGTTATAGCTCAAGTTTGGGAATAAATTCTTGTCAGTTATACTAAGTAACAGTGTTACTAATAATAGTTTCATATAACTGGAATAAGTTATTCTACAAACTTGGGCTAAAATCATGATCACACCATCCTCATCTTTCCCACACAAGCATTTAGGATGCTTTAAACCAACCTCACTGAAGGGGCCCTCAGGCAATGGTAGAATCTACTCTCACCACACCCTTAGGTGGCCTCACAGAAGGGGTAGGCAGGAGGTTCTTCCTCCACAATTGCCCAAGGCCACACAAGGAGTAAGGAGCTGGTATCAGAGCAGGACTACAAGCCAGCAGAACTGACTCAGACAAGATTTCACATTACCAGCACTATGGTCTCCTCCAGGAAGTCATTGGTCCCAGACTGGCCCACACACGATCACACATATCCACATATCCCTATATATATCCTGGCTCTGGAAGTACATCCCTGTGCAGGCTAAGGCTACAGTGAAGCTGACTCCAGGGTCCCAGGGCTCTGAGCCAATAAAGCCAGCATTTCACCTTGCACTCTAAAAAAACACATATTATCCACATTTGATGGCAAATTAGATCCATCCATATATATCCTAAATGTTCTTCTTTAAAGAATTTTTAATGTCCAGGCAGCCTTTGGTACTGAGTTTTCCCCTCTGTTTCCTTTTCTTTCCCCTCTTCTTTTTTTTTATAGTAATACACTGCCTTTTGCTAAGGCTAGATTAGAACTGGGTGACAATTTTAGACTTAGGACTTCCCAGAGGCATTTCAATTCTTTTTTAAAGTATGTTTTTATTGATTTTTAGCAAGAGGGAAGAAGGGAAAGGGAGATAGATAAGCATCAATTGACTACCTTCTGTACACTCCCTACTAGGAATCAAGCTAGCAACCCAGAATCAAATCGGCAACCTCTTGGTGCATGACACTCTATCAACTGAGCCACATTGGCCAGGGCAATTCTTTTCTTAAAAAAAAAATTATTTTAATAAAGCATGTAGGACCTCACAGTCTTTGAACCTATGGAGGTACCCTCATGCTTGGAGACTTAGGAGGCAGGCAAGTGACAGTGTACTCAGAGCTTGTTCCCACTGAGTATCCCTGCTTATCCCTAGAGACCCCACCACCACCTGACATTCACATAGGTTGGTGCATTGCATTTTAAATCTTCTGGAGCCTCTGGTATGTTTTCTTTTGCTTTGCCAGCCCATTTAGAATTTCCTGAAGAACAAGGATAGTTACATATTGCAAGGTAGTAGTGTGTCATAGTCTGAGCAAGAACACTGAGGCCAGACAAACCACTTAGGATCCATGTTACCTTGAGCCTGTTATTTATCTCTCTGTGTCTAAGTCTTCTAATCTTTAAAATGTAGTATTAAAACTATCTACATTATTGCACTGTTGAGTCTGTTTTAAAAATTAAGTATACTAATATATGTAAAATGCTTAGAACAGTGCTTAGCACAGTGTGTATGTTCATGTGTATGCATATGCACATGCACATGCATGCGCACACACACACACACTCATGCACTGCTATTAACCATGGGCCTTGGTCAAATTTCTAAACCTCTTCAGCAATCTCAAGAGTGAAATACAAGATGAGTGATTTCTTGTGCTATTGTATAAATTATGAGGGACAATGTATATACGATGCCTACCAGAGCCTGGTAGATGGCAGTGCTCAATAAAAATCAAGTGCTTCTCCATTCCTGGTTCTTTTGTTCACTACCCTGTCCCCACTTCAGTAGCATCTGGGGCAGCAACACTGAGGAGGAGGATATCATCAATGTTTAAACACCACATAAACACAGCCAGTTTTATAAGAATGGGAGACTTTGGTTTAAAACAATGATTTGTTTCCAAGACCCTACAATAAGCCCAATCCTGTAACTAGAAGAGGTTCAATAAAGAGTGAAGGATGAACTGCACAGCTCCACATACAATTTAGCATGTTGAACATAGTTTTGAAAAGGAGAAGAAAAGAAGCAGTGGTAGGAGAGCTGGAATTAGAGGATAATGCTGATAAAAACAAGCTGATGGCATCTTGATTTTTCTGCTTAGAAGCCTGGAGTGAGTCTTACCTCCTCCATCTCTAGCCCCTAGGTAGCACAATTCCTCACAGTCAGAGTATGAATAGGCCCCATTCCCAGGCCAAGTCTGACCCAAGCCTGATCCTAGAGTCTTCAGGAGGATTAGAATCCTGCTCCCCTATGTGTGGGCTCAGAAGCTCATTGTTTCAAAGGCACAGTATGACAGGAGGGAGCCGCTATGGTCTGAATGCTTACATCCCTCCCAAATTCAGTTTGAAAACCTATTGCCCAATGTGACGGTATTAGGATGTGGGGCCTCTATTAGGTACTTGCTCATGGGGTGGAGCCCTCAGGAATTAGATTAGTGCTCTTGTAAAAGAGGTTCCAGAAAGACCCATTGCCCGTTCTTCCATGTGAGGACACAATGCTAAGTCTGTGACTCAAAAAAGACTCTCACCCAACTCTGCTGGCACCCTGATCTCAGACTACCATCCTCCAAAGCTGTGAGAAATTAAGTTATGTTATTTATAAGCCACCCTGTCTGTGGTATTTTGTTGTAGCAATCCAAAAAAACAGGACGGAAGCATGCCTTGAGCTGATCAGCTTTGTGACTCTTATTGCCTGGCTTCCTGTGAGGCCCTGTCCTATTGGCCTGGGTGCCTGTGGTCCTGAGGTCTTGCCCAGCTCTTGCTTGTTTTCTACACTAGGATCTGAATCCTTTCCCTATAACCACCTGTGACCCTTTCAGGAATGAACAGATTGTTGGGAATGAAGACAGTCCTTGTTCTACCAATTCATTGGGATTCTCATAAATTTTTATTACTGATGCTTACTGAACTGGGCTGAACCCTTTATACAGTGAGCCTCGGCTAACTAGGCCCCAAAATTTTATTTATTTCCATAGTAACCCATCCCAGCACTGCAGATTTCAGCTCAGTCCCTGGGCCACCAATGCTATGTAGTCTCCAAATTATAGTATGCCTTGCACCCATCCCCATGAGTACTGTTATTATGGCAGCTTGGGAAGACAACTACTATCTTTATTTATCACTGTTGAGTTAATCCCTCTGAAGGCATTTAACAAATTCTGTCCTTTCGCATGACTATTTGTGGCAAGAATGAGTTTCAGATAGACCTGACTTCCAGGCCTGCTGAGGGATGTTCCTAGAAAGGCGCCTGTCCATCAGCCAGCTTCACAGGAAACACTTGGGAACTTGCTGGGGTTGTTTACACCAGCTGTTTGCACCTGGTGAGCAAAGCACATATTCACAGCCTCCTCATCAATCAGGAGATCTGGGGCAAGAAGCCAGACGGGTATTAAACCCAGCGTGAGAATGGCAAAGGAAGCCCCTAAGCCTGGCAGAATCCTCACCCCAATGGGTAGCATTATCCACAGCTTTATGTCCTGGGGACGCCTGGGGACTCTGAAACTACACCTTTGCCCACAGGTATGCTGGTCATCCCTGGCATGTACAACCATCTCTGTTAGTATGTACATCCTTTGCTATTAAGGAAAATTTGAGTCTTCCAATGTCTTTGTTGTACCTTTCAGTCACTGTCCCATTGTGACAACTTCGCATTTGCCTCATTCACTCCCGTATTTTCTCAAATCCTTTTGTAAGTAGACAGAGTTGAAATAATGAATACATAAACACTCACTGTGGCCTCTACTGAGGTTTACAGATTACCTATTTTATATGCATTCTTTGAAAAGACTTTGTGAATGAAAAGAGACATGATTTTACTAATAACTTCTTCAACAAACTTATGCTAAGATCTACCCTGAGGCAGGCACTGTGTAGGAAATAAAGAGCAAGGTAAGACAGAGTAGCTCTTTTTCAGGACTTTGTCATCTGGTTGCAGCAAATGACAGAGACCTTTCAAGTTCACAGAACATTCACTCACATCTATGTGTTTTCCAGTGTCTGCATAATTAAGCTGGTTCTTGCCAGTGCTCTCTGAGCCGAGTGATGGATGACACTTCCAGACTGCAGTGGTTCACAGCCTCTGTATGACCCCCCAGCTCTCTCTTCCCCTGACATTGTCTCCATGTGGCCTCCATCAGTCTGATCCTTGAGCGAGTGTGTGAAGCACAGACCATGGCCTGTCACCCCAGACATGTAGTGTGAGCAAGAACAATTAAACAACTTCACATTATGTAACTGAGATCTTGAGATGAATTTATTATCCCAGCACAGCCTCATCTATCCTAATACTGGGAAATACACACAAACACAGGACTGATAACAGGCAATGCATGATAAATTCCAGTGAGCAGAGTAAATAATACATTCCACGCTGACTTGCAACTTGCTGGTTTATAAGCTAAGTCTGTGTTATTGTGTCTCTACTGCATTTGCTGTAGCCTCTTCCTAGAGCCCTCTCTGTGTGGCTGGTGCCCTCCTGTTGACCAGCTCTCACTGCAACAGGCCTTTCCCAACCATCTGATCCAAAGGGCACAACCCCAATGCTATCACAACTCCCTGTTTTGCTTCTTCACCCTCCATGAAATGTTCTTGTCTACTGTCCATCTTTCCCTTATTACATTGTAAATACAAGAAGAGTAGGGACCATGTTTCTCGTTTAGAGCTGTTTTCCAGAATTTGGCCTGGCACAAAGTAGATACTCAGTCAATTAACATCTAAAGGATGAACCAACGAATAAATGATCTGCAGCCCACGAGTTCATATGTGGGAGGAAGGAAACTCACTAAGGATTGAGTATCCAGAAAAGGATACATTGGGAGGTGGGCCTTGAGAAGTCCTTTAAAAAGAGGGTCACCAGGGGTTGTTACAGCTGTTACAGAAGCCTGCGCAAAACACAGGGGTGGGAACACACAGGCAGAAAGTCTGGGCTGCCTGTGAATTGAATGGAGGACAGTGGGAAGAAGATGGTGGTTGAGAACCTGGGATGCCAGTTAATTTTGCTGCCCCCCAAAATTACATATACACACTTTGAATAATTAATTATAAGGGCAGAGTTTATTAAAATACATTTCATTTTCAAAATTGAGCTATTAACTTTTAAAATGTGTATACTTTTTTTGCAGGGGAACACCCTGTATTTAACCTAAGGACGAAAAGAAGCTCTCTTCAGGGGCTGAATGGGAGTGATGTGCAAATCCACCGTTAGAGACAAAGTGTAGATTTCCAAGATAGAGGCCCATAGAAAAGAGACTAAAGGCAAAGGCACAGTCACTAGGTTGTGACAATGAAGTAGATAAGGTGATGATCAATGAACAGGAAGGAGGAACATGATGAAATATCAATTAAACTTGGTCCAGAAAAGTTCCCTCTCTGCCCAATGCCACACAGTGGGAGTGGGAGGAAGAAGGAACTAGGTCTAGAACTCCCAGGTTCTTTTCACGGGGCTCCTAATTCAGTGGTTTTTCCACTGCACAGCAGCACCGCTCTGACCCCCTGGGGACAACCAATCTAACAAAGACAGGAGCAATGATCCGGGATAATGCCTACATGGGTTCCTGAGTGGAGACCCAGCATACCATGTCAATCTGGACAGTAAGGAGCTTACATTAAAAATAGCAGAAAACACATTTGCATTTTAGAGGTAGAATCTGAGTTTGAACCTCCAAATAATGAGGATTTAATACTTCCCTTGCTGACCACACATAGTTTTTGCAGCTTTTTGAAGACGGAAGAGGATAGAGAATATATATATTTTTAGTTTAAAAACAATTTATGAGTATTACTATCACAAAGAACAAAATACGCTTGCTAAAATTTCATTTCCTTTTCAGTGCACACACTTTCTTATGGAGGACTGGGGGTTGGGTTAGCAGCCTGAAGGGACCTAAACTTTTGGGTTGGGGGAGTGTTATTAAAAGCAGTGGATGGAGATTCACAGTATGAAAACTACTCTGTGCCCCAAAGCAAAGAGAATTTGCCCAGCCTTGTATGCTCACTAAATACTTGCTAATGAGTTTTTCATTGTCCACCCTGCCATTTATGTTCTTTCTTTACTACTCTCTGGAGCTGTGCAAGAAAAGTGAAATAAAGCAATGCAAATGGACATCAGGAAGACATTTTTACATTACTCATTCCCTGTTCCTCTCTTCCCTATTTCCTGCCCCCACACTAAGTAATCTCTTTTATAACAGACCTTCTAGCCTTTCTCTCTTCTCACACCCTATATCTCTGACCATGTAATTTTGTAAACATACAGTTCCCACCATATCACACCCTTCAAAACATCATCAGTCGAGTTGGGAGCTATTGAGTCAGGAGTTATTGAAGCAACATTTCTCTCCACTGCTGGTGTTTCTTCCATGTAGAGGGAGTGGGATCAGTTGCAATGCTCTGCTTATCTCCCTCATCTCACTCATTTCTCCTCTTGACTAACAGAAGGGGAAGTAGCTCAACTTCGTGGTTAATCCGGAAGGTGACACTGGCACTCCTTGCCTACTCACTCCTCTGCCCTTCCCTTGGGGAGCAAAGGACCTTCAGGCAGCAAATGTTCTTCTATTCTACCCCACCCATGTCCTAAGACTTGCTAGGCTGCCCTCTCAACTGTCACCACCACTCAGAAGGTAAATCTGTCTGGAACCCAGTATTAGAAAGCCTGTTTTATTCTCCTGCTAAGATGCTTCCTCAGTGTAGCCTTTTTCAACTGTAAAGGGGATACCCTGGCTGTATCTTACCTGCTTGTGCTTTATTTCTCAACTGGTTTAGCACTTGAGCCCAGAACAACAGTATTTTTTTGTTAGATGCCCTGTAAACACCTACAAACATGCTTCCATTGTCTATGAAAACAAGCAGGGTCCTTGGCATTTAAGGTCTTCCACACTGCCCTTCCTTCCTTCCCCTCCCCCTCAAAAAAAAGGTTATCATCAACTTTCTGGACCCATTTCCCACTATGCTGTGTCCTTGGGTATGCCAAAGACCGAAGAGCTACTATCATTCTGGTATCCTAGAAATGCTTCATTTTCTCTTTCTTCCATATGGTAAGCTCTGCTCCTTCAGCTCCCTGGCATTTAGGCCCATCAAAATTCTGCCACTCAACCCTACTCCAAGTATAAGCTCAGGTACATGCCCTTCTCTGCGTGTCTTTCTTGGCCCAGAGGGATCTGAGCTCCCTCTTCTGTGCCGGATTTCTCATTCTGTTTTCTCTGCCAGGAACTGTCTCTTCCTGTCCACCCCCCTATCCCCCTCCCTCACGAACCTGTCTGACCACCACTTATCTCTGAGCTCTCCAACTGATGCCTTTACCTCCGGAGCTTCCCTTGAGCTCTCAGGAGTGTTGGGTGGTCCTCCTAAGTGCTTCTATAGGATTCCGAATACCACAAAATACACGGAAGTAAATGCTCTTCCTACTTGTCTCAAGAAGTTTATGAAGGCATATAGATAACACTTGCAATTATGTACAAGCCCAAAGAGAGCAGAACTGCCACTCTAGATGGTAAATGCCTATGTCCACATAGAAACCAGAGGTAAATGCCCAGTGAACAGAGGCCCAGCTGGGGAGAGGCTTGGAATGAGTAACTGGAATCAGGGAGGCCTTTCCGGAATTCTCTGATCCTCCAGGGGAGGCTCTCTTAAGAGGAGGTTATAGCTTCTAAACTGGTAAGTGAATTAAAAACATCCTATCATTAATTCAACTGCCCAGAGGTTAATAAGGGTCCAGGACTCCTAGTCCCTGGATTCAATGAAGCTAAGGGGGTGCATCCAGGCCCCCCAGATTAAATCCAATGAGGAAAGAATCTCGGCTCTCAGCCCTCCCCCATCTCATAAGCACAAATGCCAAAGAGTGGTGTGCAGCAACAGCAGGTTGCAGCTCAAATGACACGTCTGAATATTGAGGGCACTGCATTTTTCTCACTGGCTCGAAGCTTGGGAAGTCTGATATGACTCTTTGAAGTCTGCTCAGTGCACAGAGAATGTGTGGATTTTCTGGGGCCTCTGACAATATGGGGAGAGATAAGACCCTCTTGGGCTCAAGTATCAAGAGGCTTTCTCAACTTTATAAATGCTGCTGGGAAAAGGAGGAGAGCTAAAACTCTGAGATTTTTAACAGGAAGTGTTGAACCCATCTTGCTTTTAAGTTAGGCTAAGAAGAATAAACCCATGCTTATTCTTAGGGGATGGTGACGCAGTCAATCTGGGCAGGAGGAGGACTGATCAAAGTTGCTGCAGGACCCTAGCCAGTTTGCTCAGTGGACAGAGAATTTGCCTGCAAACTGAAGGGTCCCTGCTTTGATGTCAGTCAAGGGCACATACCTGGGTTGTGGGTTCAATCCCCAGTGGGGGTTGTGCAGGTGGCAGCTGATCGATGATTCTCTCTCATCATTGATGTTTCTATCTCTCTCTCCCTCTCTCTCTTCCTCTCTGAAATCAATAAAGATATATATATATATTTAAAAATTATTGCAGGAAGGGCTTCTGTCTGAGGGGTAGGCCCTACCAGGACATGACCACTGTACTTCCTCATTTCCCCAATTAAAATGCTCTATACAGAGCATCTTGTTCTTATTCCTTTTCTCATGCTGGGTCATTATCACCAACAACGTTGTACACATTGAATGACCCCATTCCAGGAACCCAGGGGCTAACATGCGATGCAGTAGCACCATACCGATTTTGGTGAGCCACTTGGCCACTGCACCGTAGATCTCATCCAGGATGAGGATGACCACGAGGTTGATGATGACTGCTGTTGCTGTCACTGTCACCCGGACATTGGAGCGTGTGTCCTTGTTGAGAGACAGAGCAGCTGCAGTTGTGATACGATACACAATGACCGCAAAGACAATGGAGAAGGTCAAGGCAATCTGTAGAGGAAAAACAGGGAGAGTCACATATCCACAGACAATTATTGAGCACTTATCATTTGCTCATCCAACAGTATTATTGGCTAAGCCAGGTATTATTATTTTTTTAATATATTTTATTGATTTTTTTACAGAGAGGAAGGGAGAGGGATAGAAAGTCAGAATCATCGATGAGAGAGAGAGATCGATCAGCCGCCTCCTGCATGCCCCACACTGGAGATGTGCCTGAAAGCAAGGTACATGCCCCCAACCGGAATCAAACCTGGGCCCTTTCAGTCCGTAGGCTGATGCTCTCTATCCACTGAGCCAAACCAGTCTCGGCTAGGGCAGGTATTATTAATCTGGAGTTCATTGATGGAAACAGGGAACTGCAAGCTCCCTAAATTCTCATGCAAATTCTAAGTAAAGATGCATTTTTCAGGAGAAAGTGTCTTCCATTTTTATCAGATTCCAAATGGCCCATAATACACACAAAGAATTAACAATGGTGTGTACCATACATATGATGTGATTCCTTTTAGTAGAGTGCTTTCAATCTGCTATGGAGAAAAGGCAAATTCCTAGTAAATCATCCTATATAATAAAAGGGTAATATGCAAATTGACTGAATGGCAGAATGACAGGTTGCTATGATGCACACTGAACATCAGGGGGCAGATGCTCAACATAGGAGCTGCCCACTGGTGGTCAGTGTGCTCCCATAGGGGGAGCACCACTCAGCCAGAAGCCGGGCTTATGACTGGTGAGCACAGCAGTGGTAGTGGGAGCCTTTCCCACCTCTGCAGCAGCACTAAGGATGTCCGACTGCCAGCTTATGCCTGCTCCCTGCAGGCCTAAGCCATCAGTTGGACATCCCCTGAGAGCTCCCAGACTGAATATCATGCACCAGGCCTCTAGCAGTAAATAATACCTGAAAATGTATTAAGTGCTAAATGAAAAATATAGTTGTTAAAGGGTTTGAGAGTACAAAGGAGCTAGTAGATCTGAATGCTCAGGGAATAGTTTGTGGAGCAATGGGATTTAAATCGGGACTCAATGAAAAGACATAGTGAGCCAATGAAGGTGTTTGAGCTAAATAGGGGTGAGTGAGAGGTTGATGGGGTGTATGTGGGAAGGTTGACCAAAGGAGAAGAAAAGGAGAGAAAACAAGCAGGAGTGATATTTTTATACTCTCAGTCCTCAGGATTAATAAAATATCACTTTAAATTTCTCTATCAGGCAATTTGAAATGGAGGACTCTGACATCTCATTTGGTGCCAAAACTTCTATGTTTAAAAGGAAAGTTTAGCAGCCACTTGACCTGAAAGCCTGACCTCTCATTTCTTCTTTCTAAAACCTAAGAATAATAAGACACTCTCCCTGTCACACTCCCTCTTCTCTTTTATCACAGCCAAGGAAGGGCCATTTCCCTGAAGCACAGAATGTCAGGAGAAGAACAGGTCTTGAGTAAGCCTCTTAGATGGGTGCTGAATGAAGAAAGGGAGAAACTAGGTATTTAACCTGCTCAGAGCAAAACTCTGATTTGTTCCAGTCAAGTAAAGTCTTCTTTCTTAGAATATTTTTTTGCAAAAGAGGCTGTTTAGGTCCTATTTTCTCTGGGACAGGGAATGGTGAGGTAGGCACTGGCTATAGAGGGCTAAATAGAAAACATGGGAAGAGAAAAGAACAGTTAAAAAAGGTTCCCTCTGAGAAAAAAACAATCTGTCCTGGACTGTACATTCTCTTCCTAAAAAGAAGGGGGCTTGGACAGTGCTTTGCAAGCTGTGTGAATGACATTCTGGTATGGAATGAGGAATGGGGTTTGAGGTGTGTCATGGATATCTTCAGACTTTTAGTGGGTACCAGGGAGTGCTGAAACCTGGAGTGTGCTGGTGACAGCCTCAGCTGATTATTTCCTTGTGCTTTACAAATAAATGCCAGTGCTTGCCCTGTAGGCCATAGTGTGAAAAAGAAGCCTTCCCTAAGCACAGAGGATGCAGTGTTCTCTGAGTAAAAGGAGGATGTGTATGTGTATGACCGAGTAGAGGAGAGGTTAGATGGGAAAGTCACTCTGTGGGAGACCCCTCTTTGAAGGCAGGCTGGGGATAGAAGTAGCAGCAACCCCAACCTCTAAGTCTAAGGAGGAATTACTACCATGTAAGAGGGAAACTTGAATGTGACATCACCACTCTCCAACAATGTAGACATTTTCACTTCCCATTCCTCTGGGATTGTCACTGCCAGACAGTAAGGGCCTGGAAAACGTGGTGTGAGATTCTTTTTCCCCAAAATCACTTTTGCAGTGAAGGAGCATGATGGAAATAGAAGTAGAAGTAATAATGAGGAGGGGGCAGCCAGGGCATCAGGAAGAGAGAGAGAGAAAGAGAGAGAGAGAGAGAGAGAGAGAGAGAGAGAGAGAGAGAGA
>JAAGEH010000311.1:35186721-35326240 GCA_011751065.1 Lasiurus cinereus | reverse complement strand
TGCTTGGGGTGGTGCATGGAGAAATGACTGGGCAGGAAATCAACTTTGATGCTCTTTCTCTAAGAGGCCCAGCTGCTAAACTAGGGAAGGAAGAACACTCCTGGCTACACAGAGTGTGATCCCTGGGACCTGCTCCTGGAATTTGATAAACATGAAGGATCTCAAGCACAACTCCAGACCTAACTCTGTCTGCATTTTAACAAGATTGCTATTCAAGTTCCAGAGGCACTGCTCTCCTCACTGGAGAAATCCCCTATTTCCACCCTCTTAAATCCCCAGCCTCACCTCCAACATGTCCCTCCCAGCTCTCTGATGCTGTTCTTTGCCATCTTAACTTCTCTGATGTTGATTTTCTATCCCATCATAGAAATCAGGTTTTGAACCTCTCCTTAGGAGTTTCCCACAAGCATCTCAAGATTCACAGTTTTCAAACTGGAAGAGCTTAAAGAGCACCAGCCCAGTCCCATGGCCATTAAATAGACCAGGAAACAGATGTGGAAAGTGATTTTCTCAAGGTCGCAAGGCAAGGATTACTATCCTAGTCTCTGGATCATGATAGGAATGAAAAAAATTTTAGCATTTAGGGCTCATTCATGTTTTGCCTTTTATCTCATATACATATAAGGGCCAAGAAACAGCAATGTGATTGATCCAAGGTCTAGAGAGTGCATGATAGAGCTGATACACTAATGATGATAACATCATCCTCAACAGCTGATCCATTTGTATCCACTCTACATCATTATTCAATGCATATCTTCACAAACACTAATCCTTATAATAGCTCTAATGTCCCATCCTGACATTAGAATCCATGCACTCTGGCACTAAATCCAGTACTATTTCTATTTTCACCACTTTAGCTGCATTATTGATTTTGTTGATTAAATTCAATAAATATTTTCCAACCACTTATTGTGCAAATCACTGTGCTAGGAATATTTCATGTTTGTGAGCAGTCTCCCCAACTAAGACCAAAAGCAGGGATTGGTCTTGTGCTGCATTCTGTGCCTCACTGTTTGGTAAAGATTTTCTGATCCATACACATGGTCACATTATCATAGTCCCTGTTGCTTTTGGTGTTTTAATTCCATAATATACTTCTGGGCATAGCCAAATTGCAATGAAAGCCAAGTGATAGAGTTTATAGTCCTATTTGACATTCTAAAAGAGACAGAAAGGGGAACAGGTCCTGACACTCTAGGACTTACATTCTGAAGTGAAGTTGAGAAAAATCATTGCACACATAACAACTGTTGAGCCTAGTAGCAGCTGGACAGAGTCACAGGCTTTAGTTCATGAGTTTCTGGTATGCTCTGAGCAGAGAGCAGGGGGATTTGTTAGAAGAAACTCCACAGAAGCAGCTTTAAGACCATTTTCAATGGGAAAGGCTTTGAAGGAAAGAATAAGGAGGTGCAAATAGAAATGCACAGGCAGAAGCAACCTCTAGAAGAAGCAACTAGTAGGAGAGTGCCCAGTCTAGGGCATGGCATGTAATAGTAGCTAAATTTTAAAAAATATACACACTAGTGACTTTATTGTTGACATAATAAGTTGTCTCTGGGATCTTTCTAATTCACTTATTTTCTCATTCATAAAAGATGTCTTGAGTACCTACTATGGGCCAGTCACCATTTTTAAGTGCCAGGGATATCATGATGAACAAAGATAAACATTTCTTGGGTATTGATCTTCTAATGAGGAAAAATAGACAATCTATCTATATGTATATATAAAAGCCTAATATGCAAATTGTCCCTGTAGTAGTTCAGCCGGGAGACTCATCACTCACTATGACATGTGCTGACCACCAGGGGACAGCACAGAATGAAGGGAAGCCCCAGCCAGTAGATGGCAACTAGGGAAGGGAGGCCCTGGCTGGCAGCTGGAAGGCCCCAATCTACCCTGATCACCAGCCAGGCCTACAGACCCTACCCGTGCATGAATTTCATGCACCAGGCTTCTAGTAAACTAATAAATAGATAAAATATATAGTATATCTGATATGATAAATTCTATGGAAACAAATAAAGCAGAATAGGGACACAGGGAAAGGTTGCAACTTAAAATATGGTGGTCAGGAAAGGCCTGAGTGAGAAGATGACATTTTACTCTAATTGAGTAAAGAGAGAGCTGGAGTGAAAGATGAATGGTGGAGAGGAGGAGGGCCAGCCCTTTAGTATAAGGCTCTACATCGCATGATATATGAAGACTTTAGAGAGGTTTTAGCAGAGGAGTGACATTATCAGACCTGGATTTTACTAAGATCAGTAGAGGGACAGTCTAAAGGCAGAGACATCAGTTAGAAAGCCATTGCAATAATCAAGGCAATGGAGAAGGGTTTCTGATGGCTGGTTCCCAATATATGAGTGTAAGTAAATGATTGTCTTGGGCATGGGAGGAGCGCTCAGGCTCCTAGTTCTAGAGCAGTGGTTCTCAACCTTCCTAATGCCCCGACCCTTTAAGACAGCTCCTCATGTTGTGGTGACCCCCAGCCATAAAATTATTTCCGTTGCTACTTTATAACTGTAATTTTGCTACTGTTATGAACTGCAATGTAAATATCTGATATGCAGGATGTGTTTTCATTGTTACAAATTGAACATAATTAAAGCATAGTGATTAATCACAAAACCAATATGTAATTATATATTGTGAAATATTTATTTCTAATTACAAATAAATGAAATTTTGTCTTGAATCATGGTGTAGCATGTGTAATAGTCTTCATATGACAACAGCAAACTACATTGCTACACTTTGCTACACGGAGGAGCGGTGTGTTGGTTCCTAAGACCATGGGAAATATGTGTTTTCTGATGGTCTTAGGCGACCCCTGTGAAAGGGTCGTTCGACCCCCAAAGGGGTTGCGACCCACAGGTTGAGAACTGCTGCTCTAGAGAAAGGAAGGACATTGCCTCTGATAATCCCCTGTCCTGTAAAAAGAAAATCAGAAGAGGGGTAATTAAAAAAGAAAAGAAACTTTAGCTCAACATACTGGCTGAGAAAAGAAAGAGAAAATTTATCTTCATCCCATGCTGCCTCTATCACAGTGGGAAGATGGACACAGCATGTGACATTTTCTTGGCTCTTGTCATCCTATGAAAAACATCCCCAGCTGATCTGGCAGACTGGCATCCCTAAAAACGTCCTCATGGCCCTGGTCCTGAAATCTTCTGCCAAGGTTCAGTCACAGGGGACGGAGGAGGGAACGATATTTGATACTCCAGTTTGTTGCCCAAATTTCATAACAAAGTACTCTTTTATAAACACTCCCTGACCCCTTGACCCCATGCTCCACACAGTGTTCTAGGGTAATGCCCTGGTCCTCACGTATGATGAACCAGGGCTGTGAATCCACAAAGGGGATTGCCCATGGCCACTTCTCAGGGACAGGGGTTTGTTTTCCTTTTTTCTCCCTGTTCTCCTTGGAACACAATTTTCTCTGCAGTTCCATAAATGGGGAATGAGGTACGTTTAGTTCTATCATCTTTATTCTGAGAATGTAGCCCTTTGAAGTTCTAATTTAATTTGGTGAGTACCTCCTGTTAGAATTTCAATTTTGAGCCAGCCATTCCCCCTGTTTTCTACCCTCCTTGCCCCATAAAACCACCAAAACCAAAGCTGTTGGCCAAATGGGAAAATATCCTCAAGGTAAAAAGCATCTCCCATTTTCCCTTAGAGCAGCGGTTCTCAACCTGTGGGTCACGACCCCTTTGGGGGTTGAACAACCCTTTCACAGGGGTCGCCTAAGACATTCTGCATAATAGTAGCAAAATTACAGTTATGAATTAGCAATGAAAATAATTTTATGGTTGGGGTCACCACAACATGAGGAACTATATTAAAGGATCGTGGCATTAGAAAGGTTGAGAACCACTGCCTTAGAGTTTAGCCTCACTATCCTGTAAGACCTTCAAGGCTTTAAGAAGATTGAAAAGCATGCCTGGCTGCTGTGGCTTAGTGATTGAGTGTCAACCTATGAACCAGAAGGTCACAGTTTGATCCCCACCCAGGACACTGAGGGTGAGGGCTCAATCCCCATTGAGGGGGCATGCAGGAGACAGCCGATCAATGGTTTTCTCCCATCTTGATGTTTCTCTCTCCCTTCCTCTCTGAAATTAAAAAAAAAATTTTTTTTAAAGAGAACATTGAAAAATATATTTATCCAGTACTCTGGGGGGTTAGTTTCAGCACAATGGGATATTACAAATATCTTAACCTATCACTACTGGGAATAGAAGTATTTTACTTATCTATTTTATTATTTATGTATATATTTATTATCTATAAACTCCTGGAGGGGGGAATTATTTTGTTTTATTTTCTGCTCTACCCCCACAGCCTAAGAATAGTGTCAAGCACATAGTTGGCACCCATTAAGTATTTCTTGAATGAATGATCTCTGACAACAAGATGCATATTGTGGGAGGCTTTGAAGTGCTAAATTAAACTTTTCTATCATTCCAGCTTAACACATTGCCATTCACCACATGTTGTTGAATAAATTCTACATGCCTTGCTCTTGTTAAACAATGGGAAGATAACAAATGTAGACTTCTAAATTCTGGCAAAACACACATCACCTCTGCAGTTCATCTGTGAAACAAGTTGTTGAATTAGATCCTTCCTTCACTTTTTAAATTTCTGACACTAGGACATGGTTCCTGTCCTCAATAGTCAGGATGCAATAATAATGACAATAATAACCTATGGTCAATAGGTCTAGCAGATCATTATAGTCCCCCTTTTTTTTTAGAATAAGCAATCTCTCAAACTCCCCCTCCCCTCTCTCCTCTCCCCCTCCCCCCATACCCTTCTTCCCAGAATTAATGTATAATCCTGCTTAGAAATGCTGTCAGGGTACATCTCTCCTCTGTAAAATGGAAGCTCCAGTTTTGCATACTAGAAGGATTCTACCTATAAAGAGGGGGCAGATCTTTAGTGGCTTGTGCTCAGTCCTCTGAGTTTTACACTTCGTTATTTTCAGCAAGATGAGATGTTACAAATCTCCTAAAATCTTCTTGCTTCAGTTATTGTTGGCTCACTCATCCTAGCTCCCAAGACCAACCTGCTATCATTTTATTGATATGACTCAAATTCGAATCATAGAACCCTTCCCTACCTACCCTGACACAGCTAAGACCATCTGGGTCTCTCAAAAAGGCCCTCTCAAACTCTCAGGGAAAACAGAGAAATAAACACAGCAACTGCAGGGAAATGGAAAAATCAGCTTAGAAAGCCCAGGCTGCCTGTCTCCTGTGGCTTCCAGACTCTGTTCTATTCCACAAACCATCAGAGAGAGCTAGCTCACAGCTTAAACAGGCTGCCACATTCTGTAGCCATCTCTTACCTGATTACTTATTTCGAGGTCTTGGTCTATCCCAATGTGAAGGTACCATCTCATGACCTACTCCCTGGAAGTTCCAACTTCAAACATCAGTGGTCAAGGCTGGGAAGGTAGAACTCCTTTCTACCCTTTTCTTTCTGAGAAGATTGAAACTCCTTCAATAGACACAGAAGGTCACTGACCCCTTCCAGGTCTGGTTTTCTGTGTGAGAAAATCACCTTCCCTTCTTTAGGTAATTGATACCAGCAATGGCCTCGCTGTCAGATAAGATCCTGTCCTCCTATACAGGGACTGTGGCTTCATCTTTATTAGCCCCTCATGATTTCCAAAGCATTACAGAACAACACACCCACAACATTCACTTAACAGGATCTAACAAGCATAAGTCATAGGCAGGTGTTCCCTCAAGGAAATTACCATGAACAAGATGGAGACGACGTTTATCAGGTAACCTGGGAAGCGATCTTTCCAGGTCAGCTTATCTTCATTATCATCCTGGGGAGAAACAGGAGAGGAGAGACAATCAGAAGACACAAATAACAGGTAATAATTTTCTTTTAATTTTGCATACATTTGCACATCATTAATCATTCATCACTCAATATAGATATTTTTCTAGTCTCTGATGTCTTACCTCCCATATTAACAACAGCTCTTCTGATTTTGTGATTTCTAGATAGCCTGGAAAAACTATGGTGAAAAGCGGACTTGATTTTAGTTCAGCCTAATTCTTGGCTGAAGTTTTAAAATGTTCAACCACTTATCAGTTGTGTGATCCTGAAATGTTTCTTAACTTTTCTTACCCCCTATTTCTTCATTGTAAAATGGGCTCAGCCACAACACCCGTCTTGCCTACCGCACAGGATGATTTTGTTTGTTTTGTTTTAATGAGAAACATGTGAACATGTTAAAGCAATGGACAAATGACATATACAACCCAACCATAGGGCAACATCTTAAAATAGATCATTCTTTAAATAAAACATCAACTATAGATCCTATTCAGTGTACAAATTACTCACAATTTTTGCTTTGCATATGTTATCATTTGTTTATTCCAAAAATGACTGTGTTCTCTGCTGATCCTAAATGCAGACATTTCTAGGTAAAGGCTAAGTCATCAGTCCGGCTGATAATCCTATCTTTTCCCCTCAGACTGGGTCCAGAACACCCAGGAACCATTCTCTGGGACAAGTATACAGCTAACCAGAGTCTTTCTGCATAAACTGAAGACCCTCCTGTGGTCTGGTGAGGCCAAAAAGGTATGTATGAAGATAAAAATCTCTGTCAAGTAAATGCCATGTAAATTTAGTCCAGGCACTTGCTATCTTTGAGCTGCAGCTCTATAGAATTAAAATTGGTACAGGGTTGTTGTGAAGACTATTTGAAGCCATGTTCATAAAGATGCCATGAAAATGGCATGTTATACTGGTAATGCATCTGAATCAAGCTCAGCCAGTGAATGCCCCAGAGCCCCCTCCTATAGTTTCTCTTCCCTCCTCATCACTATTACAGAATATACCTGATTTGGCTCTAGCAACAGTGCCATCTAGCCTTTGAAAGCTTGTACTGTAGGCGAAGAGCCTTTTTGGCCTAGGAGACATTTTTCTAAAAACCCCTCTATGTCTACTATGTGCAGACTTTGGTGCCAGGAATGGTGGGAGACAGAAGTGGCACACACATACCAATAGCTTCAGGGAGCATCTGCCAGTAAGGGAGAGGGAATTATCTTGGGCATGAGCCTTTGGGGCACTCAAGGAAAGAAATGATGTGTCTTTCCTACTGCATGTCTGGAGCTGAGCACAGGGTTGAGCTGGCTTAATAAATGGGGGTAGAAATGAGTGTTAAGGCTGAAGTCATTTAATAATTAGCACTTTCATTTACAGATGATGGAAACAAGGGATACTCAGTTTTTCTTACACCTGGTGATAAAATCAGTCTCTAGACTCTTAGCCCAGCAGACTTTCCATCACACAATTGAGAACAAGGGAACTACAGGTTGTGACCAATCTGAATGAATGAGAGCATATAAATCTGTTTCCATTCAGACTGGAACAATACTCATTCATATGCTTCTAAATTAGGCCAAACATCAAAAGGGAGTAGCACTTCTTTCTGTTTGCTTTAGTATAATACCTCATTTTAGTCACACTCGTAATATTTTCCTTTAAGATTTTGACAAGGGAAGAAGCTGAAGATGGATTAGTGTTAGTGTTAGGGTTAGGCATTCTGCAAAGAAAATAAGGGGATGCATGGCAGGACTCTCCCTGAGGTATCCCTCATTACAATGAAGGTTTTGGTGATTTTTTTTTACTCTTTTTCTGCTCTCTGGCCTAGAGATAAGACATTTTGCCTTAAAACCCAGCAAACCAGATGTGTTCTGAAATATCAGTAATGAGTACAAAAGAGAGAACTCCAGTTCATAGGTTCCATGTTATCAATTGCTCCATAAGCGGGCTTCATGAGTAAGGAACAGAGGGAAAGGCAGAAAAACCTGTTTGGTCCCTGAGATTAGAGGAAGGGGTGAGATTGGGTCCAAAATGGCCCTCAGGGCAGAGTTGGACAGTCCTGGAAAAAATGGGGGAAAGGTAAGTATGAGCAGAGGATCAGGAAATATGGCCCATGATGAAATGGGTTCAAATAAATAAGTACAACTGTAGAGGATGACTAATAAACCAATGGAGGAGTCAGACCTCTGAGATGGCTTTGGTTAAGGTTTCATGCCAAGTAGTTGTCCACCTTCTTCAGGCCAGGGACCAAAGGGATGGGGATGTCTTTGGAACAGTCTCTACCCTGCAGTGAAAACTCTGTCCTGGAGAATGAGTTTTGGACAGCATGGTCTTAGCACCTTAGAGGGCCCGGCTCTGTGCTGGATACTGAGGACACAGTGAGGAGAAGGCTCATCTCTGCCCAGAAGGAGCTCAGAGACCACAGCAGAAACAAGAAAAAGGATTTCACCTGATAAGGAAGGTGGCATTACTATTTTGCATAAGAAAGAGATGTATCTAAAGAGCAATTGATGTGGTTGATCTCTCAGAGCAATTGTCTTAAAGAAAAATATTCATTTTGACACAGATGTTCTACTGTTTATTGAGAAATCACCTCTTCTCATGATTACATTGATGAGCCCTTTTTTTTCCCCTGGAAGTTATAGCTTCTATCTCACACATTGTGACACTATCCAAACACAAGAGACTGAGAGAAACACAAACATTGCCGACCGTCCTCCAAGCTCCCACAGTTACTGGAAAGAGGACAGTGAGTAAAGCGGACTTTGTGTATAATAACTGGTTCTGATAATGGAAGCTAATTAAAACTCCCCACTCACTGGCACATTAAGGATGTGAAGATTTGCAGCAGAATTCGATTACACTCTGCATAACTATCACATAACCTGCCTACCCGGTAATAAAATGAGAAGTAGCTTTGAGACCAGAACATCGGAGTTTAACTCTTGGCTCTAGTAGTACTAACTAGTCAAGGGATCTTGAAAAATTCTCAGTTTCCTCATTTGTAATTATATTTCTTACCTATAAATGTGTAAAATGGCAGTATTTGTAACACCAAATTACCATGTATTTTATATGAATTAGCTAACCCATGGCGAGGGCCATGCCAGGGCATCTGCACACAGAGGTTGGTGAGGACTCTTAGTGTCTCCCTCTCCTTTTGAAACAAAGATGATAACCCTTGTCCCACCCAAGTGGCAGAAGTATTGTGCAGATCACATGAGTGAATGCCTGTGAGAGAGCTTTGTAAACTGTTAAGGCGTCAAACAAAAGTAAGGTCTAATCAGCTTCATGATTACAGCAAAAGCAGGTGATAAGGGAACACTTAGCTAATGTCACCATTGTTAAGACATGAACCTAGCTGTCACCTGTGTTTGTCTCTTTGTGTCTGCTGTCCTGTTTCTGTCCCTGAACTATGGCTCCTACTTCCAAGTCTCCAATAGCAAGTAGCATAGTGATATTCACGTAACTATGGAATTATTTTGAAAATATTTATATTCAGAATATGTATTCTCTGTACTATCTTAGGAGCTTTTCTGTATACATGCATACACATACATACACACACTCTCCACACCCAGATTTCCCTATTACATTGTATGGATACATATTTTTCAAAACTAATAAACCAATATTATAATTATTAATTTAAGTTCACACTTTATTTGTATTTTCTTACTTTTTACCCGTTGGCCCTTCTCTGTTCCAGGATCCTGTCCAAAACATTATATTTAGTCATCATGTCTCCTCCAGACTGTGATAGTTTCTCAGACTTCCCTTGTTTTTAATGACCTTGACAGTTTTGAGGATTACTGGTCAAGTGTATTGGGGAATGTTCCTCAATATTGATTTGTCTTAAAATTTTCTCATAATTATGCTAAGGTGGTAGGTTTGGGAGAAAGACCACAGAGATAAAGTGCATTTTATCCCTTTATATCAAAGTTGCAGGCTATAATATGACCTATCACTGAACATGTTAACCTTGATCACTTTGTAGAGGTGGTGTGTTTATTCAGTTTCACCACTGCAGAGTTGCTCTTTTTCCCTGTTCCATACCTTTTCTTTATAAGGAAGTCACTACTATATGCAGTCCACTTCCTTGAGAGGATAACGTCTACAAACTCCCCTAGGTTTTAATCCCAATTTTTGTATTTTAGATTTTCTTAAGGTGGGCCTATAGAGAAGAGGGTCAAAATGACAAGGAAATCCCAAGTTCAATTTAGGTAATGCTTTCTATAGCACAGGCCCAGGGGCCATTTGCTCTGTTCCAAAGCCACCCAATCATCCAGTGTGATCTTGTTCTGTAATTCTGGTCTCATTCTCCTCTCAGACACAGCTACTTAATGTTCTCTCTGCTGGGTAAGCCTTCAAGATCTCTCACACACAACACTTACCCTAGAAACATAGATTCTACCAGCTTCACTATCTTCTATCTCTTAGTTCTCTCTCCTAAAACCGCTCCTCTTCCAGGCAGCCTTCCTGGCCTGATCTTGAGGCCACTATTGGACTATATATCCCTCCCTTCACTAAGCTTAAAACATGCTTCCTTTTCCCCTCTTACCCACCCCCTACACACACACACACACACACACACACACACACACACACACACACACAAACAGCTTCTATCACCATCCTGTAAGCCTTCAGAATGGTCTTGGTCCCCATAGCCCAAGCAGACACAATCTCTCAGGCTGAGCCTACAGGTCCTGTCCCTCAGCCCTATGGACTTGCCCATGATTGATCCCCAGAGTTATCTAGAGATAAATACTTTTACAGACAGAATCTCAATCTAGGAGGAAAATCTTGGCAAGGGGACATGAGGCAATCATGTGGCACAGCACCTAAGTCTACAGGCATGCCTGAAGCCCAGGGCACAATGCAGTATAATTTGTGGCTAAAATGGAAAACATTATTTATTCTTCCCACTGCTTTGTTTTCCTAGCAGACACAGAAAAACAGATTCTGGCTCCCTTGTCTCCCATCCTGAGATCCAGCCTGCTTACTTGGCTTCCTCGGGTTCTCTGGACAACTTGCTGCTTCACTTTTTCTGTTTCTTCAGGGGGCTGCCTTGGCCTCTCTGGGTTCCAGTATTGGACTGAGCTTCTCTCCCTCTCTTATCCCAATCCCAACTGTTCTATTGTGCCTCCTGCCTTGATTCAGATTGCAGGCAGCCCCTCCCCACTAATTTTTTTAAAGGGGAGACCCTCCTACATTGTGGTAATGGTAAAATAAGCCTTATGTGGGCTCAACAAGATATGAGCACCTGGGGAAAGCACATTATTGCCTGCAAAAGAAGGCCTAACTGAAGCTATAAGCATCCTCACCCAGTAATATATATCTAAATCCCTAATATATAATCTTACCTAGCACATCATACAAAGCATTTAGCTAAATGGCCATGGACTTAGAATACATTTAAAGCCTGTGCATGATCTCCAAGGCTTGACATGATCTATGCTCTAGTTTCTCTCACATTTTATTTCCTACCATTCCATCCCTTGCTTACCCCATTTCAGGCACACTGGTCTTTCCTATTCACTAAACACCCCAAGCTAGTTTCCCCTTCAAGTCCCTTGTAAGAGTACTCTCCTATCTTTTTTCCCAGTTGAGTCCTCTTCTCATTCTTCTTCTGTGTTCAACTGTAGTATCACCTCCGATGCAGTCTTTCCCAGTGCCCCAGTCCATAACCTGGCTCTTATTAGACTCTATCTGAAGTTACCTGTCTATTTACTTCTTCTCTGTCTCCTTTAGGAAAATGTGAGCTCCATGACAGCAGGCAGCCTCTCTGTCTCGTTCACCACTGGCTCTCCAGTGCTGGCCTCAGCCTACTTGGAGGATCCTTCTACATGTGTGACTAAGGGGTGAATATCAGTCTGGAAGTTATAGCCTATCTCGTTGGGTAGTGCTAAATGCTCCTAAGGTTGGGATTTAGTATTTAGTCTATCTAATAATGGTAATGCTTCCTATAGTACAGGCCCAGGATAAATCCAGTTTCACACAGGAAGAGCCCATGAAACAATTTTGTACCTCTGTCTCAGGTTACACACCAGTGCCAGAACCTAAGGGGGAAATGCAAGAGATTTGTGGTAATCTTTTGACACTTTAAGAAAATAGAAAAGTGCATATTCCTTTGGCATGTGCCAATAAGGACAGCTTTTTTGGATGGAAAATAATACAGGAAAGAGTTTTAGCCTGAGTAGTGCCCACTGTGTTCTGGATAATCATGAAGACCTTTGTGAGAGAGGTCCTGCAGCCACACTGCATTCCTCCTAATGTCTTGTCACGTTACATCACACATTAGGTCTTTTTTTCCCCATTGATTTCAGAGAGGAAGGAAGGAGAGATAGAAACATAAATGATGAGAAAGAATCACTGATCAGCTGCCTACTGAGGATTGAGCCAGCAACCTGGGCATGTGCCCTGACTGAGAATCCAACTATGACCTTCTGGTTAATAGGTTGAGACTCAACCACTGAGCAATACTGGCCAAGCAGGTCACACATTATTTCTTAGTCTAACCTACAAGCCTCCAGCTTCAATTTGGGTCATTTCCTTATGTTGTACCCCACAGAATGGAGAATTGATCTATAGAAAATTATTTTACAAACTTGAAGTTCTGCATGAAATCCCTTCTTACTCTTGTTTTCTTCAGGCTCAGTCTCATAATTCCTATCTTTTCCTACTCATAATTCCTATTTTTTTCCTACTAAACTAAATATGGAAGAAAATCAGTGGTTCCATATTCCCATTTATATATTTTCTCTCTTCACCACTGTGACACTCTAAGAGGGTATCCACTTCTTACTGTATTGGAGGCAGGTGGGAGGAGAAGAAAGAAGGTCCTCAGTCCCGAAAAAAGGAAAGAAGAGTTGTTGGCTCAGTTCCTAGTAGATGCTCAGGACACAGAGAAAAGAGGTTACTGCTGTGCAAAGGTGAGGTTAGAATGAGACAGCCAGGGCAATGTCATGACTCCCACATTAGCTAATCGTCAAAATCACTTAGGTGACTTCAAAATACAGATTTTTGGCTCTGCCTCAGGTCTACTAAATCAGAATCTTGAGGGTGAAAGAATCTGTTTTTGAAAATGCTTCACAGGCGACACTGTAAATCAGCCCAATTTGGGAAATACCATTCTACAAGACTCAGCCCTGCCTTGCTCTTTTTCCTCTAGGGCCTATATTCCTGCGGCTTGTCCCTCTGTGAACAGATTGGCTGAGAGGCACTCACAGAGTGGAAACAAGCTTGGAGACAATTCCCTCATGCACAGTCTCCACACAGAATTTGTCACATCAGCTGCATTGCCAGCCAGCCCACTGGCCAACTGGCTCCCATACATGCCCTTTCCCCTCTTCTTCCCCGACCACAAGCTGATTGTAGGCCTCCAACAGGCAGGCACTAATCAAACTTCAGCCCAGGAATAAGTTTCAGACCTATTCGGTAGGTCCTAGAATGACAAGGGCAATGTCGGAGAAGGCCTAGAAAGCATCTGATTATTTTTAATTTATGCAGTTACCTTGAATATGGTGAGTTTATTGGGCTTTAAAGTTTTCCCCTATGCACAGAGCACCATATCAGGTTTTACATTAAGAAAGAGAGGGTCACTGCCTTCCACTCAAAACCAGAAGTGGCAGGCTCCTCCGTGTGAAAAATTACATTTGGAAACATGTTAGTAACTTTTATTTAAACACTGTTCCCTTTGAAAGATTTCACTGGCGAATGAATAAATAATGAATCTTGCCAACATCCAATGTTGTTAAGGTCACTTTGTTCATTCATTGTTTTGTTAACAATGTCAGTCACTTCTGGCCTCAACCCAAGGACAGAGCCGTCACTGTTATACCACAGTTAGACAATATACATCTGAAATAGTGTTTGTTTTTAACTAGGAGAAACAATTTTCAGCAATTTGCAAGAACAGTAAACTGGCAAAAAAAAAAAGACGCTGCAATTAACTCTCCTCATGGTATTTGGTAACACTGGCTCCTTTAGCATGCAATGTTTGTTTGTTGGTTTGGTTTCAGATTTTGTTGGCTAATAGAGAACAGTGGTTAGTTGCTCTTCCTCTTCATTAAAAACAAGAGCCAGAACAAGTGGGAAGGGACTCCAGCAAGAGAAATTAGGTAAGACAAGCAAAAGTGCTTCCTAGATCTTCTTCAAGGCTGGGGTCAAGGGAGGTCGAGGGAAGCATCTTTCAAGAGAACAAAATCTCCAAGCTGGCCCTGGGATATACCCAGGCCACTGTAACACATATTGTTCAGTAACCCATTCTGCAATTAATTGGTGAAATAATTCCCCTTCTTGTGTGGACTATAGGTGAGGTAAGATCCTGCCCAGCCATTCATGCCTTTTCTTGGAGTTCGTTGAGCAGGAGTTGGCTCTGTCTTACTGGGCTGAAGATATCCTGGACAAAGCCACAGGACAGTAACAAAAGTCAGTGCCTTCTATATGGAAAACTTCAGCTGGGCACGAGCCTCCACTTACCAGGCCCAGCACAGAGAGGAGAGTGGGGCCAAAGAGAGGAAGAAAAATCCACCAGGAAGATGAAGAAGAGGAGAAAAGGAAACGATGGTTACTCTGAGGCTGGATATGAAGGTAGCCTCTGTCTGGCTTCCTCCTTTGTCATTGTCATCCCACAGGGGCAAGGATGAGGATCTGCACCCAGAGGACTACTGAGAAGACTAAGAATGAGCAGGTCCTAGCATGGGAGGGTGGATGGGGCCAACTTCACAAATCCAGCTCAGAACCCACTGCCCCTGATGCGTGTGACTACCCACCATGCCATGGTGAGGAAGAGAAGGACCCCAGAGTCCATCCAAACTCCTACCTCTCTGATACTGATGGCAGAACCCACTGTGCTTCTGGAGCTCTCAGAACACACCCCATCCCCTGTCCACACACTGGCCTTGCCATCAGTGCTAAGATCAGAGGACACTTGAAAGATGTTAAGATATATTAATAAAGTGATGAGGTCAAGCCTGCCCAGATAATTGAGATTGGGCATTGATGAGTCCTCTTAAAATTTTATAATCATCTCCTATGTTCCAGAAACTGTGCTGTGGCCTTTGTGCTCCAAGACTCTCAGTGTCATGAGAGAGACAGATGGGCAACAGTTACAGTGAAGTGAAGTGCTTATTGTGGAAGCATGGGGGAGCAGCACCTAACTTTTATTCAGTAATATTCATGCATGAGTGCTTGAATTCCCATATACATGTGTGCAAGCATGAGTGTGTGCACACTCACAAACACACAAACTCATGCTTGATGGTCTGGGTATAACCCTGAACATGACTGTCAAGCTAAAGTAGTGGTCCAAGACTGAATGTTCTATCCATCATCCATCTGTCCATCATCCAGCCAACCATCCACACACCTATCCAGCCAGCCAGCCAGCCAGCCATTCATCCATCCATCCATCCATCCATTAATGTGTGTTTACTATGTTACAGCCACTTTTCAGGATTCTTTACATATCTTATCTTACTTATTCCTCAAAATAATGTTATGAGCTAGGAAATATTAGTCTCATATCATACCTGAGAAAATTAAGACCCAAGAAGGCTGGCTAATTATGTGACTAGAGTTACATGAGTAAGTTGCTGAATTGGGATTTTAATCAAAATCTGAATACAGTGATACCTCTAGATACGAGTGCCCTAACATACGAGATTTTTGAGATACGAGCTGTCGAACGAGCGATTTTTGCTTTGAAATACGAGCAACATTTGAGATAGGAGTAATCGCGTGGATCGGCCAGCTGCACACGACCCACCAGTTTACCGCAACTCGCAACTCGAGTGCCTCATAGTTTCCCACGCCTCAAGGTTACAGAACGAATTAAACTCGTATCTCGAGGTACCACTGTAATTCCAACCCTATTTTTAATCTCTTCTGTGTTTCCTACACTGTGTTCTTCATAAAACTGGATTTTCCAGCCCTAACTGGTTTGGCTCAGTGGATAAAGCATTGGCCTGCGGACTGAAGGGTCCCAGGTTCGATTCTGGTCAAGGGTATGTACCTTGGTTGCAGGCAAATTCCCTGTGGAAGATGTGCAGGAGGCAGCTAATCGATGTTTCTCTCATCCATGTTTCTAACTCTGTCCCTCTCCCTTCCTCTCTGTAAAAAAATCAATAAAATATATTTTTAAAAAAACAAAAAACTGTAACACAATAAAAAAACAAACAAAAAAAACTGGATTTTCCAGGTACTCACAGATGTTCTATAGGCACAATCACTTACAGTGATTTTCTTTTAGGAAATCTAATATTCTAATACATATTAGAAGCTCTGAGAAGACTTGTAGTATCTGTTTAATTCAACACTCATAGACACAATTGATCGTGAAAGCTCTAGGGTAGCAAACTACCCAGGTCTGTGGCAACTTGAGAAAAGCTACTTTATCACCTTATCTGACCTAGAGCATCCTAGTGTGACACCTTTTTCTTCAACCAGAAAATAATGATTTGACCTTAAACCAATCAACAATCCAACCCCTTTCATCTCAGTGGCCTTCTCCTTCCACAGGCCCTTTACCCTTTCTTTCCCTGAACTGCAGCATGCTTCTGTGATACATGGAGAACAGTCATTAGAACAGATGTAATGGGTTTAGTCTGCAAGCTAGTGTTGAGTATACACTGGAACTTTCTCATACTGTCTTCCAACTCTGAGTCTTAAACTCTTCACTGGCCCAGGTCAAGGGCCCATCTTCTTGGTGTTCTAGCCTCATACCTCAGACTCTATTGTTGGATTTTCAGAACAATGGCCTCACTTTCTACCCTTGGTCTCACAATCCCCAGCTTAAGCATTAAGGAGAATATCTATCAGTACTTATTTCTCTAGTTTTTCTTTCCATTCATCTCATATTTATCTTCCTGAAAAAAAGAAAAAGAAAAAGACAGACTGGCAGGACTAATCCTGACATGAGCACTCCATACCCAAAAAGGATTTTACTCACTGCTCCAGAAAGAGAGAGCCCGACCCTACCTCTCCTCATCTGTAGCCAGAACCAGGAGCCAAGGGAGACACAGTGGTATATCTGCCTGGGAAAATCCCTCCACTGTGCAGCTGCCCCATATCCCCATCCCCACCCCCTCTCCAGGGAATCAACATACATTATCTCCTTGCACTTCAGGCCCTGACTCACTGCATTGTTGGGACATGACTGCCAGGGAATCTGCAGCCTCAGCTGCTCCAACCAGGCTCCCTGCTCTGCACCGCAGGGTATAACCACCTCCCTATGTCACCAGTTAGGGAAGGTTTTTCCCAATAAGCTCAAGTCATCCCAAATGTTTAACCCCTAGGAGTGACTGGAGTCAGTCCCAAGAACATGCACGGGACAACTCTTTTCTTAATTAACAAAATGCACAGCTTAACGTAAGAGCTTGCTCTCACCTAGGTCTCACCACCATTCATTTATCCATCTCCAGGCCCTGGGCAAAGGGCAGACAGGGCTCTTTAAGATCCCACACAAGCCAGATCAGAATTGATGGATGATGTATTACATTTTAATGGCTTCTGATACGGAAACAGAATAGTGCAGACTGAAGCTGAGAAAGAGAAGGAAAATCTAATTCCTTGAAAATAGTAGGCAACCTGGAAGAAAGCTACCAAGACAATAAATGCCTGACAGAAATAAGGAAATTCTCCCTTTCTCTCCATTCTCATTCACCATGTAGTCAGTAAGTATTTCTGGGTGAGAAGGAGAGAAGACTAAAGGAAGGAAACACCCTTTTGTCTGGGGACACCCTTGTGCTCCTCTTCTCTCACTTCTGTGGAAGAAAACATCAGGCAGTATCCCAGGGTTGCGATAGAGTTGAGGGCTCACCATCACCATGGGTTTGTGTTGAGGAAGAACTCAACACAATTAGGTTCTAGCCCCTTCTCTGAAATTTATTTGCTACTTGACCTTTCATGAGCCAGAGGGGGAAAAATTTACTTAAATTTCTCATTTCCAAATTTTACTTTGAAAAAGTAAAATGATTTTCAGAACTATACTCATTATTACATACATTTCCTTTCTTCCCCCAAAGTTTCTACTCCCTTCAAAGCTGGTTACTAATATTTTCAAATGGAGACTCTTTGGTGATTATGTAGTAAAGGATTAACATTAACCAAATGAGGTCTGGCCTTTGCCCTCAGCTACCAGGAGGTGATCTCCAGGCTCTTCAAATGTCCTAGTGATAGGAGTGTCTTTATTTGCCTGGGGCATTTGGCCACCAGATAATCTAACAATGTGATTTATTTCTGGACCATACTGAATTATTTCTAACCCCAGATGGTCCAGACATTAACATCAGCCATATAGGATCAAGCCCCAATAAAAACGCTAGACACCAAAGCTCGAGTGTTTTTGCAATACTTTGTGAGTATTGTTGCACACTGACACTGAGGAAGACACTGTCCTGACTCCATGGAGAGGACACTGTGAGTTCTTTGTTTGATACTTTCGTGGACTTCATCTTCTATAGTCCTTCTCTTGGCTTGTTTCAAGTGCTATCCTTTTGCTGTAATAAACTGTACTGTGTGTACAACAGCTTTCAGTAAATTCTCTAAGTTCTTCTAGCAAGTTACCAAATATAGGCGTAGTCTGGAGGACTCCCAAATTTGCAGTTGGTGTCAGAGGTGAGGGTGGTCCTCCTAACTTCGAAGTTGACTAACTCTTTATAGTTGGTCTAAATTTTCATGGTGAATAACATTGGTTCATAGATTAGGAAATGGTACTTACACTGGAGGAGCCCTTCTTCATCGAGGGGTCTGTTACACTGACCTAATGAGGATTCTCAGCCAATGAAAAGATTATACAGATATCCTTAAATCTAGTAGTCACCTTGCAGAATTGTATAAATGTAAGCACAAATTGCCATGGTTGCAATTTTTGGAAGTACTGATAATCCTTAATGGAGATAGTAACCTTCCTCCACATACCCTCAGCACTTGGTCCATGCTGCCGATGTGCACTCATCGCTTTCTGCTCTGTTTGGTTATCTATGTTTCTTGGTACATGAGACTGTGAGCTTCCTGAGAGCATCAATTGTATCTTACATCTTAATTTTATCTTCTGTTTTCTGGAAATCAAGGCAAAAAGTAATTCACTAAGTGTTTGATGGGTTAAACTGGATTTGCTGACCCTTTGAAGACAGTAAGCAGTTGTGTCCATGGATATGTGGTTATTATAGTCCTATAAACAAGTTCTCCTTAAACTGTGAGCTCACATAAAATTTTACAGGTCTCTTGGTCCTCCCTAAGAAGATATTTGAAAAGAAAAATCCAACACAGAGGTAGCAGAGCACAGAGCAAAAAGCACACGTATGGGATTTGAAAGACCTGGGTTCTGGTGATAGCTTCATATTCCTTGGTATTAACTTCGTAACTTTAGACAGATCACTTGACCTAAGACTAGGTCTTCTCATCTGTAAGACAATGAGAAATACTGTATCATAAGGCCTCCCAAAGATGTACCAGGAAGTAATCATTATAAAGCTCACACTATTATAAGTTCAAATTCCAAAGACATTTCTAAGTATCTGCTACCTGTTAGATACTCTACAAGGCACTTGCTGTCATTGTTTCATTCCATTAAGTCCTCATATCCTGGTGTTGGGGGTAATAATTGAGAAGGAATCTTGGGTAGGGGTATAGACAACACAAGACTGGCCATGAGATGCTAATTTTTGAATGTTGGGCAAGAGAACACAAAGGTTCACTCTACTATTTCCTTTCTTTTTATGCATATTGATAAGGTCCTGATAAAACACATATTTAAAGTAATCATCTTGGCAACGATGTGAGACATGCCTTACTAGTCCCACTTTACTGAGAACCAAAGGATAGAACTAAAAAACCATGTGGGTTCCGTAGGACCTTGGTTTCTACATCCATGCAATTTCCCATACTTCCAACTGCCATATCTCTGGAGAGGTTACTGTCCTGTGTGGCTGGTACCTGTTAACAAGAACCTTCCTAGCCCTCACAAAGGTATTCTTTGAGGGTCTAAGTTTGCTTGCAGGAGAGGTGGATCACTGCAAAAAATGAAGAGATAAGGGAAAACAGCATTCTTTCTTCCTTTTTTATGCTAGGAATCTCTTCCCACACTTCATTTTAGAAATTCAAGGAATATTGGGAATCCTCAAAGAAGCTGTCTGCAAATATTAATTGAGTCTCAAGGACACTGGCAGGTGTTGCTGGAGGCTCTAAGAATGTATAATATACAGCCTTGCCCCGCCCCAGCAACTACCTCAAATCTGCTCACAATGATATTTTAAAATTTATTAGGAAACTGTACAAAGAGAAACATATCATCACAATAATCTTTCACTTTGAAAAGGATTTGCTCTAGAATGAAGAGAGAGATTTTCCTATCTCTTCTATCAAGGGAGGAACAGTGTGTATGTGGATAACCACATATCCATGGACACAACTGTGTGTGTGTGTGTGTGTGTGTGTGTGTGTGTGTGTGTGTGTAGAGGAGGTAGATGGAACTGAGCAAAATGAAGCAAACTTCACAAAGGCCTCTCTAGGGACATGCCCATCTGCAGCTATGGGGCTGGTGGCAGCTTGCATTTGTTTAAAAGTTCAACCCTGGGATGTATACAATTTCTCCCAAATAACCCTTGAAGGAAGAAATAACAGTGGGCAAATGACACCAACAATATTCAAAAGCATGGAGACATATTTAACCACTTTCTTTACTAGGACCACATTTTGTCAAAGCCCATGTCCTAGGAATCTCTCCCACTTGTGTTTTCTCACCCCATGTTTTAATTTTCTCTCAAGGTCTTGCTGCAACACAGTGGTTGGCCAAACCAAAATACACCAGGGAGCTTGGAAAACATTGCCCAGTTACCCCTCTCGAACCTCAGAAACAACCACTGGTGCCTATCGTGTGACATGCTGCCTCCACACACATCACTGTGCATGGCATTCCCAAAGTATCTTTTCTTGGGTGAGGGCTGAAAGGGACAGTCCCTAAAGGTTTCCTCCACACTTCCATCTTAAGTTCTAGCTTGATAGCTAAATAAAGTAACTCTTCAAGCCATAGCTGGGTTTCCCATGCACCCAGTTTTCCACAGCATCTCCAGGTTTTTCACACAACCAAGAGGCAATCAGCTGAGCATGACCAGGACCCCCAGCCTCCAATCCAAGGCCATGTAAAATATACCAACTTTAAGACAGTGGAGAAAACGTTAAACCTGAGCCCTGTAATTTTGGTCTATTGACAGGCATGTTGTGTCATCAGTGCATTCTCAGTTCATGCCTCAAGTAGACGGGGACTGTGAAGGACAACTGGAGCCTTGTAACACTCTGCACTCTGCCTTTCTGAACACTCTTGCTTTGAAAAGCAGGGTCGGTAGGTTGAACAATCAAGTTCTTTCAGTAAGTGTACCTTAGGCTCATTTTCTTTCAGGTTAAGTGTGGCCAAGTGTGGAGGAACCCTGGATGACAGCTACCTGGTGTAAAGGAGTCTGCTTTTATTTATGTGTGTGTTGAGCATGTGTGTGTGTGTCTGTGTGTGTGTGTGTGTTCACACATGCATGCATGTGCATATGTGTTTGCAGAGATAAGGAGGTAAAGAAAGCAACAGACACCCAATACAACAAAAATCCCTGCCAAGTGACCTAATATTAAAGAATAACATTCACTTCTGTCAAATGACTAGACATAAACAAGTTAAGGGTAGTTGGGAACAATCATGATCAGAATGAGCCAACATTAGTATTTAGGATAAGTAATGTCAAAGCAGTTTCCTGATTGGAAGTTCTACATAGTATATCTAGATTTCAGGAAGGCATTTTATGAATTAAAAGTTTTAAATAGGCAATGCCTATTGGCTGAGAAGCCCAATATGTTCACCATAAATAGTCTTCCTCCCATCTATGTCCCTATCTGGCCAGTTCTCACTCCTACATCTCTGAATTCTGCAAAGATAATACTTATTTTTTTTACTAAGCTTATAGAATGTCTTATAAAGTTACTTTATTTATCTAAATACAAATGTATGTGTGCATTGACTTATAATTTCTTCTCTTTTTACAGCAAGGAGGCACACTACACATCTTGTTCTATATGTACAGGAAGGTTTTGTGGAAGGCTGTGCTTTGTGGAAAGATAATTTTGTTGGGGCAGGGAGGGTGTGGGGTAATGGGGAATGGATGGCACTGTGCAGTTGCAGGGACATGGCATGAAACCAGAGATGGAATTAAGTTCTGTTGACTTTCTTTCCTAGGTCCTCCCCATTGCATTGCTCTGTCTTCTGGATCAGCGATTTATGCATGCAAGAAAGGACTTATGAAGTACTGGCAAGCTTTTCGGAAGCAGTTTGTCCTCTAAGTAGTTTAAAATATCCCCTGGTAATCTTACATACAACACTCATTTGCTTAATAAATCTTTCTCATAGACCATGCAAAGGTAAACTTTGAGTCCTTTGCTCTTGAAATGACTAAATGACCTAACTATGTGAAAGTTCCAGCCCAGTATTTGGCACATAGTAGCCACTTCATAAAATAAATATTAGTTGAATCTGAATAGTCACTAAATTCCAATTTAATGGAGCCTAGATCAAGTTAAAGAGATTAAAAAAATTAGTCATACAGAAACAAGGAACTGGCTCCTTCAGAGCCAGTCCAGTGATGGTTTACTTTGGTAGCCTAAGCCTTTTATAAACCAGTGGTCACTTCCTACTCTCTGGCCAGAGAACCAGAAGTAATAGTTTCCGTGGTATTCATTTAATCCTCATTTTGGGGATCAAATAGATTCTAACAGTTACTTGCTGGCAATATTCAGGCCTGCCCACTGATAGAGCTAAGCTGGAAGAGCAGGCAGGTCAAGTGTAGGTCAAATGAGAGAGCAAGATTTGGAGAAGAAATGAGAAATCCTCTCCCAGGGCAACCTGCACCACTCCTTCTGATTCTCCAAGAACAATCATCCTCGCCTTTCACTCCTAGCTGTCCTCACCAATCAGAGCAACTCCAGTCTGTGATCACACTGATTTCAGAAAATCATTTCCTTGGTGTTTACTTCAGTCACTTGCAAAAGCGGGTGATCCCCTGAAGAAAAAAATATTTACACAGAGATTTCAACAGGGGAGCTCCCTAGCAATTAGTTGCTGCTTCAGATATAGCCTAACTGTCCAGTGGTCTCTTGATGGAGACCCTCACTGGTGTAGATCATCGTAAATTTACCATAGTTAATAAGCAAAGGGAAAGGAGAGAAAAGCAAAACTGCCATGGGCTGATAATTTTTGGAATTAATCTTCAAGGTTGACATCTTTTCAAGGTCACCAGAGAATCTAGGTTCAAGTCCCCAAACAGTGAACTGGGCTCTAATCCTAATCTTTCTTTAGGGAGCCAACATAGTCATTACCATCATATAAACACACCAACTTTCCCCACAAAACCCTGGGCCATCTCTCCCCGCCAGCCAGAATTGAAGGTACTCAAGAGCTTAGACAAGCAGCACTATCTCAAATACAGAAAATGGCTGCAGGTTTCTCAAGGGTCACAGCCTTCTGTAGGCTGTCAGGGCCACCTCTACCTAGAAAAAGACTCTCTGAGGCACTGCTGAGATACAGTGCCTCTTCTGCTGCCAGTTGCCAACCACCACACTTTAGGTAAGCTATGTTGGGTGTAATGGCTATCAGTGCTGGGTTTGAATCAGCCTCACTCTACCACTTGATGTTGGGTTATTATTTCAGTTCCCTAAGCCTCAGTTTCCTCATCTGTAAACCTCTGCCTCCTGGGGAGCTATAAGAAATAGATGAAATCATCTCTAAAATGCTTAGCAGAATATTAGATTGGTTGTTAGTGTTGAATAAATATTATTTGTTTTATCATCATTAGATGACTCTTAGGAACCCAGAACTTCTGTTCAGAAATTTGTAATTCATCCACCACCTCTAAGATCCCCTACTTTCTACTGCATCAGGCTTGAACTCCGCTCACTGGCTTTTAATTCCTGCCCTCCAAGCATTCTTCTTGATTGTATTGCTATTCTATTGATTTCTGTTCCCCATCGGTCATCTTCAACTCCCAGATACTAGGAGAGTGGCTGCCTATCAACTCTTGTTCAATAATAATAATAATAATAATAATAATAATAATAATAATAATATCACAATAATAATAGTGACAGTCAGTAGGTGACAGTAGGGCACTGTGAATGACATTACCTATGCCTTTCCACTTATCATACTTATGTCACTTGCTCATAATAGCCCTGTGAGATGGGAGCCAACACTTCAGTTTTAAAGCTGAGGAATGAGAGGTCGAGTTGCCTGAGGTCACTCTGCAACCTGACCAAAATGTAAGCTCCATGAGAGCAAGGGGGTTGTGTGTTATATCTAGTCTTGTATTTTCCAAATATAGAACAGTCCTTGGCCCTCAAATATTAGTTGAATAACTGAATGAATGAATCAATCAATCAATCAATGGACAGATGTAAGGATGGATGGATGAATGGAATTGAGAAACTGAAACTTGAGCCTACCTCAGTGTGACTCCACAGCCAGATGTGATACTCTTTCCGCTACTATGTATATGTAAGTCCTATTTATTCTTGTAAAGCCAGCTTCTTCCAGAGTTTTCTGCCACCTGCAGCTCATTATTATTCCTCATTTTCTCTTGTGTTTCAATAACATGCAAAGTCTCCACCACACATGTAGCGCTTATTAACCTCTCTGAGGGCGGGGACTACTTTTTAGTCACCAAACCTCTTAGTCTCAGTCTTGGTTTAAATTGGGCAATTCCTGATTGCCTGGCTTCTTTTAGAGGAAACAGTGATAATCACTTCCTCTGGGCCCCATATCACCAAATCCTAGTCTCCTTATGGGAAAGATTACTCTTAATTGGTCACTTTGGCCACCTGAACCATCACCAGTGGGGGTCAATTCTTAGATCTGTTCTAACACTGGGCTTTAGCAATAACTCTGTCCTAGGAGTCAGGAGACCCGGTCCTAAGTCTTAGTGACACTATTAATTTCCATAAGAACTCCATTCTGGGACCCAGTTTCCTTATCTGTAAATAAAGGTCTCTATGGCTTCTACATTCTCATCTGTTGTGATCATCTGTATCCCTCATGTACTCAGGGCCATGGAGAGTACAAAAGATCTACTTCTAGTTGAATAGCCATTCTAAGGTTAGGGATGACTATGACCCACCTTTCTCTTTTCTGTAGTTAGCACTGATTTCTCTCCAGACCTTTCTTTGACAGAAGGCTCCTGGATATAGAACCACATCACTTCTTCCACTTCTGTGCACCATCCTTCTGTCTTCCCTCATTGGAGCCTTCACAAGGGACCAGACATGCTGCTCATCAGTGACCAGCATGGAATTAAGGTGTGTGTGTGGAGGGAAGAGCAAAAGAAGAAAGTATGATGCTTAGCAAGAGCCACTAACAACCTCTCCTAAAGGATAAGCTTTCTGAGTATCTGGATACCACAGTGAGAAATACACTTAGGAAAGTCATCAGCCACAGGAGGGTCTCAGGAATGTATAGAGAGAAATGAAAAGCACACTTAACCAATAACAAACATGCTGGCCAACTGCCTTGTACACACGGGATGAAAACAAAAGGATGCCACACTCTTTGATTTTATAAGCACCCTGCAAAAAAACAGATCACAAAATGTTCAGCACATCCCACTTTATTTGCCCAACAGACAAACAAATGCACACAAAGAGTAGAAGAAAGTACATCAAAATGTTAACAATAATCACATTAGGAATGACTGCTCTTTGTTTTTTTAAAAAAATAATTATTTGTAGTTCCAATTTTTTTCTGCAGTAAACAGTTTGTTTTATAAAGAGGAAAAAATGCAGTCAGTTATTTTTAATGCCCCTCATCTTAAGATTTTGAAAATAAAAATGCTAAAAATAAAAGGTTGGCCCTTTTAAAAATGTACAGCAAAGTGGCAGCAAATTGAAAAGAAGAAAACATATGAGCTGCAGGCACTATAGAGAAGAGACTGAGCTTCTCAGGACTGAGGATTGGCATAGTACAAGAAAAGGAGGAGACTCTAGGAGATGCTGGGAAAAGTGGGGTGTTGTTGAGAAGGCCCCAGCAACCTGGAATGGAGAATAAGTATGGAAGACAAATTCCTGTTCATACAGAAGCCAGACATACAGGATTCAAACAGGAAATGCAAATTAGTATGTCCCCGAAGGGAACAAGGTCAAGCAGCTCACTGCTTCAGAATTTAAACAAAGAAAACATTATTTTACCCTTTAAAGTCTGGAATTTCAAGAAGGTATTATCCTCTTATTATTGATTTATTTATTCTTTTATAATTTAGGATTCTGTTCATGTTCGTGTGGACCTGATATCCTCTCTTCTGAGGAAGAAGAATGCTCACAACATTCATTCTCTATCTCTCCTCTTCTCCCCCTTTACAATAGGTGACTGTAGAAAAGAGAACAATAGACTTTCCAGTTCTGTGGGGGAGTTCCCCAGGTGGGTATAGTGGGGAACATTTCTGTATGTTCCCCTCTAAAATGCAGAAGTCATGAGAGTCCCACCGAGCTTCATCCCTCACCAACACCACTTTGCCTCCCACATGATCCTACCCCTAGTCCTCTCCTAGCAGTGGGAGCAGGGGAAAGGATGACTACCCAAACTAAAGGCAATAATCCCCAGTGAGGATGTACACCTCTCCAAGGTGCTTCATTCCTAGAAAGAAAGAAGGAACACTTATCCCCTCTTCTCTTCAATGGAAAATAGGGTCCTTTTCCCTGGAACTCCTCCTTCCAGGAGAGTAGCAATAGACCTAAATAGCTTCTCCTTCCACAGTCCATAGCCTCTTGGAATGTTGAGGAGGGTGTGAGCAAGGGTGAAAACAGAGCGGCAGTTCAGAAATAATGAAAGGTCATAAAAACAAATCAGCACAGTTTGCATAAGATCAGCAGTAGAGAAGATTTAGAAAGAGTTAGGGTAGAAAACCCACCCACTGTAGGAAAAGAAGTAGATTCTGGCTCCTTGCTGAGAAGCTTCACTTCCTAGTCTCAGTTCAGAAGTAGTGATTCCTGGATAATTAGAGCTGGCAGATTTTGACATGCATTTCCTGGGCCTGGCCTTGAAGATGTTCTGATGCTAATTTAGAAAGACTCTCAGATTGGAATACTAGATGCGTAGCTTGATCCTTATACCTCCATCCTCCACCAAATGTGACAGGATCATTTATGTTAGGAATTCTGATGTGCTCTCCAACCAGAGTCCTGGACTGGTGCCTGGAAGTTGGCTCCAAGCCTAACCATGCTGGAGCCAAAACCCTCTGGGCACCAACTGGGTGGTGAGGGTATCTCTGGGCTCTGGGTTAGGAAGACAATTTGTCAGTCCCATCTCTGCCAAAGGAAAGACTGACATGTCTGTGGCTACAACCTCTATGTAAAAAGACATCTCAAGGCAAACACTGGGATCTAAGGTTAAAATTCTCCGCATCAGGATTTACTGGAACACATCACTGAGGTGGGTGAATATCTCTGTAGGGATCTTCTTCATCACATGGAAATATATGAACTTGCAATTGGCTGAGTAAAAATACCCAAAGAGTGTTGATTAATGAAATAATAAAGATAGGTCCTTGATCATGTGCCTCAGTCCTGTGATTTCTGCTGGTCAATATATTTTTTTTTTATCAATGATTTGAATAAAGACAGAGACACCAAGCTTAAAATGTGCAAATATCACCAAGCTGGAAAGAGCAAATAATACATTGGTTGGCAGAAGGAGTATTCATGAAGATCTTAGTAGTTAACAAGAATGGCTGAAATTAAGAAGTTGGGTTTGAATCAGACAGCTGTAAGGACCTTCATTTCAATTCAGAAAAGCATGTGGGTGAATACCGCTCATGCCAATGACAGCTCACAGGAACAAGATTGGGAGGGGGTGGGGAGTGTCTGCTGAATCTGAAGTCAGCATAAGTCAAAAGTTTAATGTGGTCTCTAAAACTTAAATTATATTGACAGATGTGTAATATTTGGAATAAATAAAGTCCAATTGTATCCACTTGGAGTTTTTCGATGGCACCCTCTTAAAATAAATATGACAAACAGGAGAGGATGACTAGAGTAGGAAAGGCTTTGAAAACATTGCTAAGTAAATGAGATGCTGTGCTAGGAATGAAAGAATCTCAAGTGAGACAGAACAGTTGATTTCAGACATCTGAAGAACTGCTCTATGAAGACAGCTCTGACTCTGTTTGTGGACTCAGAGCATAGAGCTAGGACTCACTGTTGGAAATCATGGGATTCCTGACCAAACGGGGGAGGGGGGGAAGAGACATTGAACTGCATTATAACATAGTAAATTCTCCATTCCTAGAAGAATTTAGGCAGACTAAATTAGCACCTTCCAGAGATATAATAGAAACCTTACTGGAATCCATAAGGTGTTCCTTCCAACTCTGGAGGCTCTGTCAATTCAGGTCCATGCAATGACAAAAGGAAAGGCCCCATGGAATGATAAGAAGCAGATAGGGGATATGATGGCTAGCCATCTCTGAAATTCTGGTCATGTGGAGCAATGGAAAATGACTTAGGGTAAAGGAGGGAGATGAGGTTAATCTCTTACAAGCACTAGCCTCTGGATGACAAACATGCTCTGCAGGGAAAAGTGGAGAAACTTTTTGCCCCAAACTCAAGCTGAGACACACCCAGAATAGAGGAAATGAGGAGACCTGCATTACTTGTCCAAGGCCCCCGGTACTACTGGCACCACCCACACAGCCTGCACAAAGGGCTTTGCACCAGGGCACTATCTTGTGCTTCTCATGAAAAAGTGTTCCCTGAGCAAAAAAAAAGAGAGCTCAGGTAAGCCCAGAATAGCAGGCAGTATCCTCACCAAGAAAACTAGGATAGAGTCAGCTTGGCAGCAATGGCACCTCCTCTATCTCGCCTCTGTGTTCTCTTCTGTAAAGAAACAAGGGTGGGTGCTGGTGATGAGTAAGGCTGATCCCTTCCACCTCTCACATTTGCTATGTATTTTATAGATTTTGTGGCTTTTGCTTCAGTGACATCAAGGTCACGGGACAGAATAATCAGGGTGAGGAAGAGTGCAGGAGGTGTAATCAATTTCCCACAAGAATGAGGCCAAGGCAGGGTGTCCCTGGAGAAAAGTTCCTTAAAGATAATTTTTGGAGTTGGGGCCAGGCATAGAGAAGACTCAATGACTGAGAAGTCCTGACCCCATTTGTTTTCCCACTCATGTCCCTGGGAATAATGTTAAAAGAACAAATCCCAGTACAAGTTAATGAATAAGTTCCCTGCTGCTCTTGAGGTCACTTCCACCAGGAGGAAATTTACTCTCCTCTTCTAACCTTTTCCTTCCTTATGCAGCTTTATATCTTCTTCTTACTCTCTGGAGCCCTTTACTACTTGTAAGCCCCTATGGCTATTTTTTAAGTCAACAGGATATTATTTATTAAGCTCTTACAGTAGAGTCCTCAACAGCCCTTCTTTCCTCTCATTTCTCTGATTCAAACCCCAAACTTACACTTCCTTTGAGTAACCCCCAGAAAAGCAGAAGGGTCAGTCTAAGAACATTTCCTTCAAGGGTCCAGAGAAATAGAATGGGCTATGCTGGAAAATAGAGGGATGTGAGGCATAATTGGAGAAAATTATGGAAGAAGAGGTTTGTCACTTTACTTAATAGATTGCTTTTAAAATGTTATCAGTTCCTTCCCTTTTATAGTCTCCTTATTTCCAAGAAGAGAGGAAATAGATAAATAGAGATAAGGTTAGATCAATGGTTCTCCAATTCTTTATCCTAAGACCTATGTATCTTTTTAGGCTTCCTAACACACTGTTTTGGATTCTTAAAATTTCCCCAACTCATATATTCATCAACACCAAAAAGTGGGTTGTGAATTCTGGTCTTTTGATAATTTAAGAAATAAATGAGTATTTCTATTAGACAAATATTTGGGCTCTTGATTGAGTTGTGGGATGTTTTCATTCCTATTCTCCTATTCTCCCTAACAGGTAGTAGGTCTAAGGTAAAGAGAACTGTGCTCACAGCAGCCATGGGCACAACAGGCTGGAGGCAAGGCTAAGATCTTCTGCAGTTCATGCTATTCAGTTCCAACATCCTGGAAACTTTCTGTCCCCGGTGCAGCTTATGTCCTGAAAGTCAATAAATACTGTGGTAGGCACTGGAAGAGCCCTGTGTTTGTAAAGTCAGTTAGAAGCAGGTGACAGAGAAGAAGTGGCCATCTTTAACCTGTGTGTATACTGCTACGCCAGGTATAGTGGGAAATAAACTTTGAAACTATTTTTACCTACCTTCAAGGAGCTAACCATCTGGTTAATATCATTTTTAAGCATCCAAGGTACTCATCTGAGTAAAATGAGTGAAGTTTGGTCTTATTTGGAGACAGACAGAGACAAGATGACATTGAGTTTTTCTTTTCCACACTGAGATGTCTATATTTACCAGGAGAAAGCAAAGAAGAATGTTGACCTATAAGACCCTGTAAGCATGGGGGCTGTGATGATGTCACCAGTATCCCCTAGGAATGCTCCCTTTCTGCTGAGCTCTCAAACCTATGTCGAACCTGTGTATTCTAAAGCATAACCGCATCCGTGATTGTGACATACCATCTTCAGTTCCATGTCCTACTAACATCATAAGCTTTCTCATGTCCTTCTCTCTTCTTTACCCCACAATTAAAGATGGAAAACACAGCTCAAGCAAAATCCTAAATTGTCTTATTTTGGGGAAAAACAAACTCAAGAAACAAAGTGAAAATTCAGATGTCTATCCCACTCTCCAAAGCATGGATGAACTGGCAGAGATCTGTAGAGATTCAAAATGTACAAGGGATTTTAAACTATTAGAGAGACAAGGCTTAGACTGTGAGGACTTTAAAAACAAACAAATCACAACACATTTAAATGGGCAAATCAGACATTGGAGGATGACCATAGAATCATCTTTGGGTTACCTTATACAGTGGATTTTTTTAGATAGCCTCAATTTCAACATTCAATCTCATTGTTAGATCACATATCCTGATTTTCAATTCAGAAAACAGAGTCACTATAGTTGTATGCCAAAGAGTTAGATGATACATTGTAAGAGAAGTTCAGAGGAAAGAGAAGGGAGAGCTCAGTGTGAACAGGAAGGTCAGAGAGGGCTTCATGGAGACCATGGCAGGGTCTTGGAGGATGGGTCTCATCCTCCAAGTGAGCACACCTTCTAGTCCATCTCTTCCAAGGCTTAGCCTCCCAGTTGTCTTGCCTCAATTCCTATATTTATTTCTTTTGAGCCTTCTCCACTAGGGTTCTCCCTGGCTCTTGTGGCACAGTGTTCCGACATCTATAATTCACTGTGGCAGATGTGTGCAGGGACAGAAGGGAGTGGAGAGAGAGACTGTAAACAACCCTGCCCTCCCCACCCCTATCACACTCAAAAGCTTAGGCAGACCCAGTGTTTTCCCTGGGGCCCTTCATGCCAGGTATCCCTCGCACACCTCCACAGCTCCCTGCGGCTCCTGGGATCATTGTGGCACCAAGGTCTGGTAGCAAGCAGCCCTATCAGAAATGCCAGCTGCTCTGGGGTTTTCAGCACCTGACTCACTGCCAGCAGTGGGACCACTGTTCCTCTGAAGGCTGGGTTATGAGAGATAATCTTTCTTTACACCTGGGCTGGTATGGAAAGACAAAGAACATCCCACGTATTTGCTAAGTCACCTGAAAAAGGGTCTGTACCTCATGGTATTCAGGCACAGGAAACTGACTCTGAACTTGGCCACTTCACAAAGGACTAAGGAAGAGCAGTAGGAATACTGGCGACTTCTAGTGCACCACTGAGACTCAGCATATCCCCAAGAGACTTCATGAGCATGGAAAAGGATGAAAGGAGAAAGGTTCGTAACAGCCCACCCCTCCTGGTCAGAGCAAGATCAATTCTTTTGTTCACCACCATCCCTTCCCTCACCTTTCTACCTCCACCCCTCCAGAGCCAAGAGCTAGACAAGACAAATGCCTATGGCAATCTTCTCTCACCAGTGTGGCTTCTAGAAACAGCTGCTCTGCCCACAGAGGAGCAGGCTATTTCCCCCATTCCTTCAGCTGGAGCAGGACTCTCCTCAAGTGGCAGAAGGGATAATTCTATTGAAACTGGCTTCTTCCCATCCAGTTTCAATAGAAAAGAGATAGCTATCATACAGGCAGCAGAGATAGGCCAGCCTCCCAGACGAGGGGGGTCGACCAATACACAGCAAGCAGATAAGCAAAACAGGTCCTGGGTAGCTCTCTGGAATGGCAGAGCCCCACTTCATCTCCCCTTGCAGGGCCCTCCAGCATCTGCCCACTGCACTCCCAAATAATAAAAAGCATATGCGTGCTCTGAGGCCATCAGCCATATCTATTGATCCCTTCAGAACTACTACTTACAATTTCTGTATAAAAACAATCTGTTAAACACTCATCTTGTGGTGCTAACTAGCTACCATACACAGGAATTTCCAGAGCTCTCCTTACAGAATTCAATATATAAAATTCTTATATTCCTTCTTTCCAAATATTTAGTAAGCACTTACTATGTGCTAGATTAATGGAGAGACAAAGACAAATTAGGCATGTTTCCCTCATCAAGGAGAATATAATCTAAAAGGGGGAAAACACTTATACTACCATTAAACAGTACCATGAAGGTAGTCAATTGTTGTTGGTAATAATAGAAATACATTAAAGTCCTATGGAAGCACAAAGGAGAACAATTAATTCTGTTGAAGGTCTAGGACAGTGATCAGCAAACTCATTATTCAACAGAGCGGCAAACCACAGTGGCCTGCAAGCCGCAGTTTGCCAACCACTGGTCTAGGAACACCTTAAGTGAAGGTTGGGGATCTTTACACTGAGGGCCACCCATGCCCATCTTGGAACCTTTGGGAAGCTAGTGTGGCACCAAAACCCAGCAGCAAGCAGACCTCCCAAATATGCCAGCTATTCTAACACTTTTCTGAGAGTTTGTAATAATTACAAAACCAATTATAATACCAATTCAATAAATATACTTTAGTTCCTCTCTTGTACAGACAATGGAAATATAATGAACCTACTCTGTTACTTTGACCTCATTTGCTTTTAAGTCCCAGTTAGTATATCTGAAAATCTGAGTGTTTTGCAAAGATATCTTGACACCAAAGGTGAAAGATCCAAATTCAAGTAGAAGAGACTCAAGGAATGCATTGCTGTATGTGCACTCACCCTAGGATGAATGGAGGGAGAGGTTGATGGATACACCAACAAATGGAGGAGAAAGTGAAGATAAGAGAGTGAGGCTACCTAAAATAGTTGAAAAACATTTTAAACAACTGAGTCAACACCTGACATGTCTTAGACTGAAAATAGTTGAGAATTACTTTTTAACCAACAGAGTTAAGCTAGATTATAAATAACCTTAGGACTGATGCATGAAATTCATGAAAGGGCCTCACAGCCCTGGCTTTGTCCAGGAGGATATCCAAAAGCTAGTTCAGCTGACAATCTAATTAGTATATTACACTTTTATTATTATAGATGGGACAAGGCACTGTCTCCACTTATTAGAACTATGCACAATTCATGTTATATGCTATTTAGCTTTTTCACTAGACCTTCAGCTAAAAGGGTCTGTCCTGTTCACCACCTAATCCTGTGCCTGACTGAGAATAGTTGCTTAATAAATATGAATGAATGACCTGCAGTTCTTTCATCCCACTGAATATGGAACAAAAGAAAGTGAGAGTTACTGTAGCTCCATACTGGGAAGATTGCCCTAACAAGAGAATTTTGAAACCCTGGAATAGACTTCCAATAAAACATATGTAATTTCCTTGCTTAAGAAACTATATAAATGGGATTGGTATCCATTAGTCCAGGCTGGTCAGATGGGGTCCTGCATGGAGCCTGGGGAATAGCCAGTCCCTCTTGCATGTTATGGATGCTGTGGCTCGAAGCTGAATCCTAGCATCATGCAAGGTGTCCTCGTCACAAGGCTGTGTTTCCCAAGAACTTGGAGTGCTGCACAAATACCCAACATCTGTGAATTTCCATAGAACCTTTCTCCAAGGAATTCCACACACTTAAAGACATGAGCTCATTCATCCTCTCATTCCCCCTGAGTCAGGGAGTGGACCAGCATGATTACCTCTATTAAACATGTGGAGGAAGAGGCACAGAGAAGGAGAGGAACTTTTTCAAGTTTACACAGCAACTATAGGACTGCTGAAAAGGAAACTGGGAGGTCTGGACTAATGTCCCACCTTGGTTCCCGTTCCTGCCTTTGTCTTGGAATTATGCTGAGAGTTAAAAGCATGAAGGAAATGCACATATTATGAGGATTGTTGTATTATCATCATGGATGTCCAGTGAAATTCCATTTAAAAAAATGTATTAATCATCACCCCAAGCTCTCTGTTTCAGGTTTCTACTTCAGTGATTAGGAGCTGGTAGGGAAACAGAAATGAAGAATAAAATGCAACTCCGAAACAATTAAGATGAGGAAGATGATGCCAAACTCTACCTTCAAAATCAAGGCTTCAGCAGTGCAGCTGAACCCATTGTTCCCCTTGGGAAGTAGGGATGGCTTTGGAACATGAAATGCTTTGGGAAATTAGGAAAGGGGAGGAATCCTGGCCAAGAAGCAAAGACTAGCTGAGTGCTCTAGAGGCCTGGGAGCAAGGACAACCACTCACCAGGAGGACTGGTCACTCTTCTCTGCTTTAATCAGTGAGCTCTTCTTGATTAACCCAAAGCCCTGGCTATCAACATCAATAAGGATTTTCTTCTAGCCAATCCTTAAAGCCTCAGCTGCCTCCAAACAAAGGCTTGACTTCTGCACTCCCTTTGAGAAAGGCTTAAAGTACTGACTAATCTAATCCCTTCTGCACCTTCTCAAATCCTTGGGACCCAAAAAGTAAAAATCTCAATTAGGCATGCTGCTTTATCCAAACCAAAGGCACAATGGTGCACAGTCTAATCCAGATTTGCTTATTACTCTGCAAACAGCTCAACATGTAATAGGGCCTGGGTGGTGCCGGGGTCATCCAAGTCTGCATTCTTCTATGCAGTCTCTCTTGTTCCTTCTCTTCACTAAAGAGGAAACCCTGATCCATGGGCGTGCCCCTCCTTTGTCAGAGCCTTTCAAATGTCAGAAAGTCACCACATCTATGCCTAACATATTTCTGGATGATCACCAGTCTCCTAAGTCTTGCACAGGAAGTGGAAGTCTTAAGGGGCCAAGGCGTCAGATCGGTGACTGGTCTCCAAAGATATGAAATGGAGATGCAGAGAAAATGAAGGAAGGAAAAAGTGAAGGCCACAGAGTGTATTGGTTGGGAAGGTAATTAATCATCTCTAGAAAGATCAGTTTCAGAAGATTTAGGGAGGGGGGAAAATTGCAAAGTTATTAAAGGGCAAATGAGATGTAAGGACGCCAAGAAATCAGCTAGATATGTTAGTCAGAAAAAAGGGAGATGTTGGTAGCAATGGTAAGATAGCTGGAGGAAAAAATATATATGAGAAATAATTTAATTGGGAGAGCAGAATCTTTGACCTGATTTGGGGGAGAAGAATTAGAGATTATACCTGTGAAAGAAAAGGCTCACTTTTGACAGGGAGAGATGGGGGATATAAGCACAAAGCCAGGCTTTTTGCAGGAGGGGGACATTGGCTTCATGTCTGTAACTTCTTGGTGGAACCTGGAATCTATTGTTCTAAATGGGTACTGGCTTCTCAGCTCCTCAGTAGGTATGACTTCCAGGGCCAGGCTTCCCGGCCCACTGATGGGACCAAGGTTCTGTTCCTAAACTCTCACTCATTCTGGCCCATTTGTGGGACTGGCTCTTACCTTTCTCCAAACTCACCTGGGATATCTGAGTTTGGCTGCCCCATACCTCTAAAACCTGCACCCCTCTAATCCCAGTGTCACACACAAGCAAGTGAATTTAGACTGCTATGATACCTGCAGCAATGGGCAGGTTAGGTAGCGATGCCTGCTCTGCTGTTGTCTTTGTCTTCCTTAGGGAGAAGAGATGAGAGTTTGTGGCCTAACTTAGGATATGACCTGCTGAGTCACCAGTCTCGTGTTTGGCACATAGTAAATATAAGAAATACTTACTGAATATAAGAATATGTTTTAATTCTTCTTCCCTTCTTTCAATTTCTAGTGGAAATGATTCTTTCCAGCCCAGGAATTTAGAATGTCCTAATTCTAAAGTCTGTAAGCAGAGTTTTGCTCTGAGAATCAACTGACTGAGTGGGCCTAATGATGAAGTTGCTCCTTAATGCAGGCATTCTCAACAGAACTCACTTACAGGATTGATGGAGACACTGAGGGGAAGGCCAAAGGAGTCTCAAACTACTCCAAATCTAGTCCTACAGCCAGTATCAAAACCCATCACTTTGGAACCACTCACCTATGAGTCTCACTATTTTCTCCACTCAGGATTCCCGTGGAACAATATACTATTTTTAAAAAGCCAAATAAGAGTGAGTTCTCTGAAATTAGGGAATCCACAGCTGCTACTGACTTTGTATCTCCAGGAGAAAAATGAGGCATCCAAAGCTCTTAAGCAGTTTTGTGTTAACACAGCTTGGCTAGGTCTGTGGATTCTTGAGAGTCTGCATCCTCCACAGGGTGAAATTCTCCTGTGCTCTGTGCCTGGCCTCTTCTAGCTCAAGCTGGTGCATCAGCCACATCACCTGGGAGCAAGAATTCCAAAGAGCTGTGGCCCAAGGTTTCCTCCTATCCCAGGAAGAGTTCGAGCATCCCAAGTACCACCTCATCTTGGGATAGTTGGTGAGAACACATAGGTTGGGAGTTAAGGTGGCTGCATCCCATGACTCCTACACTGGGAAAAGGGGGCGCTCACTCAACTAGCTCAGAGATGCAGGCAGAATCCCTAACTTTTCTTAATAGTTGGAACAAATTACCCCATTCTGAGCATAAAAATAAAGCTGGACATATCATGGGAATCAGAAATTAGATCTAAAATTAATTTTGTTAAGTTTAGCTTATGTATCAGTCAGCAGACATTTATTAAACACCTGTGAAATGCTATGCACTGCTCCAGACAGGGAGCACATGGCAGAGTCCCCACTTTCAAGGGGCTTACTACAGAGAGGCCAGGCAATCAGCAAAGAAGTGAGAAAGAAAGAAATGGGGACATTTCAGGTCCTGATTGGTGCTAAGGGGGAAATCACACAGGTTGACAAGAGGACCACCATAAATAGCCAGAGCTGGGAAGATCTTTCTGAGAGGGTGATGAGATGAGAGCAGAATGAGGAGAGCAGGGAACATTAAGAAAGAAACTTCCAGAAGAGGGTACAGCAAGTCAAAGACCCTGAGACAGATATGAACTATTGTATTTGAGGGGGAAAAAAAAAAGAGTGAATGCAGCTTACGTGTGATGAATAGGAGGCAATTTGAAGGGAGATCAGGGCCAGATCTTGTGTGGTCTAATAGCCCATGATAGGAAAATCCCCTGGTGGGTGGGTGACATGACCTGGAAAACTCAATCTGGATAATATGTGGAGATTGGGCTGCAAGGTGATGAGGCCACCAGACAGAGCAGCAAATTGTCCTTGTAATAACTCAGGCAAGAAGTGATGGGAGTTCAGACTAGGTTTGCAGATATGAATAAGGTGAGAGGTGATTAGATCAGGAGTATATTTCAGTAGTAGAACCAAAGGTATTTATTGAGGCATTAACTATGTGATATGAGGAAGCAAAAAAAATATTGAAAAATGACTTGATTTTTGTTCTTATTTTTTTATGCAAGGTATTCAAAGATGATATATGCTTAAGCAGAACATTTGTAATATAATGAGAAATAATTTTATTCTTTAAGCCATTAACTTGTTACTTGATTAATACCAGGTTGGTAGTGAGTGCTAAGTTCAAGACTATGTATACGCTCCAGAATTTATGTTGTCATTGTAGGTTCACTTAAGCTCCTCCTCTATATCATGGGCTAAAGATCCTAGATCCTAGGCCAAGATCAGGCTCAAATAATTGCAATAACATAAGATCAGGTCCTGGTTCATAGCACTTCCAAGTAGGGTGTCATGTTCCTGCTATGCAGTCTTACCAAGAAACTTCACTATTCAGAGGTAATCTGGTTAGGTAGTAAGATGTCAATAGCCTTGGTGGTCTACAAATGATGGCAAGAAGCCATCTCTTCTGTGCCCCAGACCTGGGCCAAAAGGTCATGAAGCAGACAGTGTGAGGGAACAGCTCTACCAGTGTAAGAAACTAGACTGAGAAAGGAGGAGAATGAGAACTGACATCGCTGAACATCAATCGCTGTAAAATCCATGTCTAAGAGCAACAGTGGATACATTCGGTGGCTTCTTCCTTCCTTCCTGAGGCATTTCCCTCACCTCGTTCTCTGGGACTCCACCTTTTTTTGTTCTCTTCCTATCTACTACTTCTCAGGTACTTTGGTTGCTCCTGATGAGATTGGTCTATCATCTCAGTCTCTAAACCATAGATAGCCCCAGGCTTAGTTCTTGGGCATTTCTTTTCTCTACCTACATTTGGTGAGCTCAGAGAATCTCATGGCTGAAAAATCATTTAAATACCGAGACTCTCCAGGTTGGACATTCCCTGGAGCAAAGCCCAGTGCCTTCTGTTCATCTCTACGTGGATTGGCAACAGCTGTCACAGTGTAGTATGCTTACCAATAAACACCTGACTATCCCCCTGACCAATATTTTCCAATTATTCAGGCCAAAATCTTGGAGTCATCCTCAACTTCTCCCTTTCTCTTACACCTCACACTCCATCAGCAAATATTAAGGGATTTGCTTTTGAAATATAGCCAGAATATAAACACATCACCATCTCCATGGCTACTCCCTTGTTCAGGCCACTGTTTTCTCCCCTTGGACCTCTGCAATAACCTCCTCCTGGTTTTCCTGCTCTACCTTTGCACCCAACAGTCTAGTCTCCGTGAAGCAACCAGAGTGAACATCTACAAATGTTAGTCTGATCATGTCAGTCCTCACTCAGAGTCCCAGTGACTTCTCATCTCAGTTCCAATAAATCCAGAGTCCTCAGAAGGTCCTCCATGATGTGACCCAAATTACCTACCTACCTTCTTCTTTAGCCACTTCCTCCCCTAAGAATTCTGTGGTCCAGCCACAATGGCCTTGGAGCTGTTGTTGGAGCACAACAGTTTTGCTCTACATATGTTCCTTGCACTTGCTGCTCCCTCTGTGTGGAAGCCCTTCTCCTTACTACCACCTGGCCTGCTTCCTCATCTGCATTGTTTCTGTTCAGTTGTCACTGTGCCAGAGAGACCACTCCTAATCATCCTATCTGCTACTTCACTGTCTACCCCCTCACTTTGTTTCATTTTGTTTCATAGTATATACTTCTAGTGAACACATAGCATATTTATTTGTTTATTCATATATTACCTGTTCCTTGCTACTAGACTGCAAACTCCTTGAGGGCAGGGATTTTGTCTCTTATTTTCACTATTGTATCACCAGAGCCTAGATCTGTGCCTGGCATAGAGAGGGGCCTCGATTAACATGTGCTGCTTTTGTTGTTGTTACCATGTACTACACACTTTACAGGTGTGCTTTCATTTAGTCTTCTCAACATACTACATGACCAATATTATACTTATTTTTAGAAATTTAAAAAAAAATGAGAGGAAATAAGTCACAGCCCAATGGATCAAAGCTAGAAGGTGGCAGATCTGGGATTTGAACTAGTTCCATTTGATACTAAAACTTTCTCTACCACAAAAGAATGTGCCCCAGTGTCCTCACCAATCCCCAAGCTTCTAGGATCTCTGCTTCAATTCCTTAATGGAAGACCTTACTCAAGAAGCAGAGAGACTATTAAAAGAATAGACTATAGGGACAGAAGAGAAAGTCAGAGAGAGAGAAGGGAAGTCAGATAGAGACAATACCCATGAATTCTTTTTGAGAAAGAATGAGCTGTTCAGATCTATATGCAGGTGCTGGGACAGGCTTCCTATGGCAAAGCTAGCATGAACTCCCCAGCATCTTCACACAGAGTTTACAGAGTGACAGCAGTCAGGGGGTCAGATTTTCCTTTATATGCCATTAACTAGTGAGTAAATCCCTTCTCCCTCTAACCTCAGCTTCTTCATCTATAAAAATCAAAGGAATGGCCTTATAGTGGTTGCAAAACCTGGCTGTACATCAGAATCAACTATTGAGGGTGTGGTTTCTGAGGTCAAAGGTTGCCTGAATTCAATCTTAACTCTGCCACTGACTATTTTTGAGAGCTCAGGACTTACTGTTTCTGTGGACCAGTTTCCTCATCACAGAAATGGGAATAATAAATTCCATCAAGGCATGGTATGAAAATTAATTGTGTTGGTATTTATAAAACACTCAGGACAGTGCCTGGTATAGACTTAAGTGCTACATAAATGTTTATTGAATAATTATTCAGGAAGTGAGGCTGTTGCTAGCTGTGACAATCTCTAATGGGTTTTTCTGGTTTTGATATTCTATGATTCTGAGCCACTGCTCCCTAGAAGAAAGGAGGGGCCAGTCCTCAGTAAACTCTTGCCTTAGAGCAGAGAGCACTCAAGCACCACTCCTGACTCACTGTTAAACCAGTCTCAACATGAATTAAGCCCTTTTAACTATGACTTTGAACAACATGTCAGATCAGGCAAAGTTATTGACATTGAAGTGGAACCATTGAATCTCCAAATTGAAAAGAATCTTAAGATCATTGCTCAGCATTTTTTTCAAGCACACACGGAACTTTTACAGAAAATAAAAAACATATTCCAGGTCACAAAGAAAATTTCAAAAGTACCCCACAAATTAATATTATATAGGCCACAGTGTCTAAATAAAATGCAAGCAAATTAGAAATAGCCAAGATACCAATGTCCCCACCTCTACATCCTTGCAAATGTAAAATACAATTCTAAATAAGTCATGGAATAAAGAACTCCAAATAGATTATTAAAAATATAAGGGCAGGCTTTGGGTTTTTGTCTACTAATAAATCCACAGGATCTATTGCCTGGCATATAAATCTTTATTGAGTTAAGGAATGAACAAGTTAAATGATGGAAAGTTTAGATGCTTTTACTAGAAAAGATATAAGACTGGAAATTAATGAGTCAAACATCCAACAACAAAGAACAACACAATAAGCCCAAAGAAAGAAAGTAATAAGTAATAAAGAAAGCAATAAATAGAAAAGCAGAAATAAAGAATATAGAAGAAAGGTAATAGAAAGGATAAATAAAACCAAAATTAAATTTTTTGAACAGACTAATAAAATAGATAAACTTTGGGTGCACTGATCCGATTTTTAAAAAGAAAGTGACACAAACATTTAGAATCACAGTGACAATATAACTGGAAGTGGAACAAATATTAGTAACTTCAACAGACAATTCTATGAAGAATTTTATACCAATAAACTTGAAAATACACACAATATTAACAATTTCCTAGGAAAATATTATTTAACAATAAGGAATCAAGAAGAAAATAAAAACCTGAATAGAACCAAAACATTAAAAAAAAATCTGAAATTTAAAATCTACCCACAAAAACCCAGCAATCAGCCCAGACATTTTACAAAGAAGTTTTATCAGACTGGAGAAACAAATCATCCTGCTCTTCTATAATGTATTGCAGAGAATAAAAAAGAAGGAACACTACAAACTCATGACATGAAGCTTTCACAGAAAAGGACACATAGTACAAGAAAGGAAATGATTTCACAAAATAGGACACATAGTACAAGAAAGGAAATCTCTAGGCCAACCTCAACAAAATATGTAGATTTTAAAATCCTAAATTACAAGCAAACCAAATAGAGTAAATACACTAAAATAAGGTAGCATCATGTTGGTTTATACCAGGAATACGTTTACCTTAGGAGCTCTATGTATGAAGTTCAGTACATTCAAAAGTTAAAGGAGAAAAGCCACATGTTTATTTGAATTGACATTGAAAAAGCATTTGATAATTCTATTTAAATTATCTTAATAAAATAGGAACAGAAGGGAACTTGTTTTAATCTGATAAATGGTATCAACAAAATAATACTGTGAATAATCTATTTATAGATAAAATATTAAAAGCATTCCATTTAAAATTGAGAATAAAATAAGTATATTTAGTTCCTAAATTTTTATTCAACACTGTACTAAAGATATTGGCTATACAGTAAGATAAGCAAACAAACCAAAAACAAATAAAATGCAAAAAAATTAAAGTAAAGAAGCCAAAATTCATTGTTTTCAAAAAATGCGATTGGTTACACAAAAAATTTAAGAGGCATTTCATATATTTTTAAAGTAATTGCATTGTAGTTAGACAATGTGACTTTTTTATAATACAAATTCTGTAAAACATGTTTAGACATGGTTCCTATTTGGGATATGGTGAATTTTAAAAAATGTTCCACCCTAAAGAAAATTTTAACATAACAATAAGGAATTGATAATGCAAGACAACAAAATTTCAGCAGATTACAGAAAATTTAAAACCACATTTAGCACAGTTGATTTATCAGATTAATGAAGAGTCTGCACCACTGCTACAGCATACCAGATGCATGTTTTACAAGTAGTCTATTAATCTAAACAATGTTAATATTCATCATAGAATAACATAATATAGTAAAAATGGGCCACAGAGTGGGAGAACATGCAATGCATATAACTAACCAGGATAGCATCCATAACATATAAAGAGTTCCTATAAATCGATAAACAGAAAAATTAGCTAACTGGAAGAACAAATGATTTACATGGCAAATAAGAGGAAAAAACATTCATTCTTACTTGTTACCCCAAAATGTTAAATAAAATCATCATATAAAAATCCATGAATATTGGTCCCTACTGAATTCTATAACCACAAAATATAAATTCCAGATAGTTCCAAGTTTCATGTGGAAAAGCAATCTTTAAAATTTTTTTTATCTTTATGATCTTGTAGGGTAGAGAAGAATTTTTTTAAACAAAATATAGAGGAACAGATCCAAAAATACATTTGACTAACTTTAAAACTATTATGAAATACCATTTCATAACCAATTAGAAAATATTAAAATCTGTTCTATAAACCAGCAAGAGCTGGTGGCAGTGTAGTAATTAGTGGGAGTATAAATAAGTTCAGTCATTTTAGAGAACAATTTGATATATCCTGTAGAGAAGTATATCCTCGAAGAGTAAGTAACTTCTTTCCTAGAGAAATTTTTACATAAATGCCCCCAAACACATGTAAGAGGATTCATAACTGCATCACTGGCAGTAGGAAATAAGGAATAAACTTCAATGCCCTTAAATAGGAACAATGATAGATAAAATGATGCTATACTAATCTAAGGAATACGGTAATTCAGTTTAAATGGATGCATTAGAGCTCCATACATCAAAATGAATCTATCCAAAATCAATGCTGAGCAAAAAAAAAAGCAAACAGTATGTATAAGTGTGATACCACTTAGCTTATAAACATGAAAAAAATACTATATAGTATTTATATGTGCATATGTTAAGTAGAAACACAAAAATATCCATGTAAATAGTGAACGGCAAGTTCAGAATATTGGGCACTTCTCGGAAAGGAAAGTGCAAGGGTGTGAAAGGCAGGGCGACATATATGCTTCAGTTACATTTGTAATGACATGTAAAAAATAACAATCTGAAGCACATATGGTGAGATGTCCTTTATGACAAAACTGTGTCATGGTTATGTGGATATTCATTAGTTTATTCTTTAGACTTTTCTGTGTGCTCAAAATGTTTCACAACTTTAAAGTCTATTATCCGTTTCCTCTAACTGTTCAAAGTGGAATTTCCTCATTTAATGTTTCTGGCAATATCCATTCACCTTCTATTTGATCAATTGCCTGTTACTTCTGGGATCATCATACCTTTGGTTAAGTTGTGGTGGGAGCACACCACAACTGAAGATTCCCTATCCAGGATGCCCAGAATCAACTTTTCTGCATTTTTCAGTCTGATATCCAAAAGAGCAAAAAGATTTTAAAGGAGGGATGATTAATTACAAACAGAATTGCAATTAAATATTTCAAAGCAATAACTATTTGTTGGAATACACAAATGTCGGAGACCCCTCGGAACTCCTGCATTACAAGATTGCCATCATCACCAATCACAACCTGCACCCACCCGTCCAGGTGGCTTCTGCCACATCGCCAACCAGTCGCTCCCAGCTCAGCAGGTCACACTCCCATGTGCCCTGACAGCAGCTCCTTCTTGACTTGTATAATAGCACGGGTTTTAAATGGGCAGGCATAAAATAAGGTGCTTTTTACAACAATCTTGTCATTGGAAGCCTCTAGTATTTACAAAGCCCTTGACAAAATAGCAACATTTTACTGAACTTTGTGATCCAGCCAATTCTGTTGGTGTGCAGAATTGGCTGTTAAAAATGTCCTTCCCTAAGGAATCTGAAATCTATGTTCCCTGAAACTTCTACCTCTTGGACCTGATTCTGCCCTTGGGAAACTTCCCCCTCCCCAGTGAGCTTCTCTAACAAGAATAAATGTGTGTGTGTGTGTGTGTGTGTGTGTGTGTGTGTGTGTGTGTGTGTGATGCATCCAACATGTATTTCCTGTTGTACTCATGACTCTTGTACTTTTAGAGACAATCTTTCCATTTCTGAGTCTGGCAAGATTCAGATAGGGGTAAATCTTGTACCTTAGATTACAAGAATTATTTGAAAGATACCTACACCATAAGGTGGTTATGTTTTTCAGACTAACCCATCTAATTGAAAGTGGAATATCAATTGCCTGTCACTTCTGGGAACATTATAGCTTTGGTTAAGAAACATAATTTAACTAACAGATTGTTCATCGTTATTGCTTTTGTGCAATTGGAATTTAACAGAGTTTCATTGAAAAAAAATGTGACACTTTATTTTCTTAAGAGCTTGTGATTTATGAGGACTACTTTGTAGACATATAGGGTCTATTTTACTGGAAATAGAGATTCTGTGAAGATATTTTCTTTAAGGGTTGACTGTGGTATGTAGGTGGTTATGTGATGAACAATTAAACTTTCATAGAGGGCAAATCAAATGTTGTTCATGTCTCTGCTCCTGGCAAAAGAGAAGGGAAAAGGAAAGGGAAGGGAAGGGAAAGGAAGGGAAGGGAAGGGAAGGGAAGGGAAGGGGAGGGAAGGGAAAGAGAAAGAAAGAAAAGAGAAAGAGAAAGAAAGAAAAGAAAAGAGGAGGTTGGAGAAAAAAGAGGAAGAGAATAAAGTCAACCCATCTTACACAGCACAGATACAAGAACACCAAAACTCCAACTCTGGGCTCCCCCATCATAAACCTCAGTGTGGCTTCCCCTCTGACTCTCCAGGCTCATATGAGTTTGTCCACACAAATGGAAGGCCAGGCAGAGCCCTCACCAGATGGAATCATCTGTAGGAGCTGGGAACCTCAAATCACGCACTATTGCATCTACTTAATCCATGCCTAAAACTGCATAAACAACTATGAATTCTTACAAATTCTGACTATTGTTTTTGGCTGACTCTGTGGCTTCCTAAATAGATATTAAAACAATTCTCCAAAACCTATCATAATTGTTGGTTTTTCCTCTTAAGTCTTGATGTTTTAGCTTCTCTACTCCAGCCCAGAGCAGAGGTCTGTGTTTAATTTAAGACAGTCTCTACTGCCCAGGACCAAACTGCCTTGGATGGTTCCAGTTCCTTTCTTTCTACCCATTTAAGTTCACAAATTCCTGTAAGCTTCTTCCAAAAGTCAAATGTTTCCAGGACCCAAAAGTCAAATGTTGCCAGGACAATAAGGCTCACAAAGCCCTTTGGCTTGGGAAAGTTTGAACTTGCTCAAGGGTTCAGCCTGGTCCTAGATTGACACTGGGCTGCATGCTCTATGAGGGAGATTTAGAATGCTATGGAAAGAGAGGTGGCCTGGGGGTCAGGGACACTGTGTTCTATTCTGGCTCTGCAACTACCTGGCCAATTACATGACCCTGAAAATATTCTTGACCTTTTTCCCAGTTCATAAAGCAATTTCATATGCATTACCTCATCTGCTCCTCACAGAAACTCTACCAATACGACAAATATTATCACTTATGTTTGTTTAAAACCCTGAAGTGGCTGCTCATCTTGAATAAAACCTGAAATCCTTGCTGTCTCTGATTACCTCTCAGACCTCATCCCTTCCCCTCTTCTTTTTGCTCTTTTTGTTCCTGTCACACTGGCCTCCTAACTGTTCATTAAGCACATAAAGTTTTCTGACCCAGGGCCTTTGCACTTACTGTTTTTTCTGCCTGTATACTCTTTCCCCAGATATCCACACTATTTGACTGTTTTCTTTCTTATATTTGAGCAGACATCAACTCAAATGTTACTTTCCCTGCCCACCCTATTAAAAGAAAGTACATTTCCTCCACCCCCTGTACCATTTCTTCTCTCTCCTTACTGTTTCATCTTTCTTTGTAGCATTCATCACCCACCAGTACATTATATGTTTATTTATCTCTGTCACTGCCTGTCCTCCTACCACCAAGATGTATGCTCTTGAAGAACAGGCACTTTGCTTTGCTCACTGCTGTAACCCCATGGTCTAGAACAGCAATTTTCAACATGGCACACTGGTCCCCTGCAAGAATTTTTAAAACATGCAATACCTGACTTTTAGTCAAGAGCACTGACCTCTTTTTCCTTTGATCAGTGGTTGGCAAACTCATTAGTCAACAGAGCCAAATATCAACAGTACAACAATGGAAATTTCTTTTGAGAGCCAAATTTTTTAAACTTAAACTTCTTCTAACGCCACTTTTTCAAAATAGACTCACCCAGGCCATGGTATTTTGAGGAAGAGCCACATTCAAGGGCCAAACAGCAGCATGTGGCTCGCAAGCCACGATTTGCCAACCACCGTCTTAGATTGTCAAATAAAAAAATGACAACAGCCAACACAATAGCCGTCCAATGTGAATGCCCTGTCTTAAACCATAAACACATAAGGCCATATAATATAGTTGCATCTTATTGGTCACATCACATAATAAGGTTGTGTCTAATTGATTAATTCTTGGTACCAGAAATATTTTATACTAGTATAGGCACCTGATTCTTTAGAAAGTCACTTTGAAGCAAAAAGAATAGATAATTACTATTATTAAATCAATCAAAATTATACCTATTTTTTGGTAAGATTGGAAAAAAATTTCTTGGTATACTGCAGAATTTTAGTAATCAGTTTATTTGTGCTTTCAAATTACAAGGTTGAAAATCACTGCTCTAGAACAGTGGCCAGCACATAGCAAACACTCAAGAATTATTATATATTTGCATTAATGGAGTTGTCTTTTAAGTTATATGTGAGAAAAATGAGATTCAAAGAGAACATGAAGTTAGTAATTCATAGCAGTGCTCATTCATTTCACTAAAAGTTGGAAGACCAGGATTCTACTCCCAACTCATACACTTACCAGCCAGTTGACCTTGAGAAAACAATTTATCCACTCTGAATCTTGATTTTTATTTAACAGTGTATCTTTTCACTTTTTAAAGTAAAAATGAGATAATACATGTACAATATTGAATCTTATCCTGCTTTGGAAAAACATAATAGTATAACATAAACATAGTCATGACTTCAAATCTTTTCTGAAGTCTGTTTTGAGAGGATTTTTAAAATTTTTATTAAACTTATTGAGTAATGTTGGTTAATAATATTATATCAATTCCAGGTATTACAACTTTATGACATCTGCATGTTCTACTGTGTGTGAGGTCTTTTTTAAAATGATCTTAATATTGTATAACATCAATATATCTTAATTTATTGACCCATTCTTATATTGATCAATAAGATTATTTGAAAGTGTTTCATGTATTTGATAAGCCTTTGATAAATATTTCTATATTATCTTTGTTTAAATTTCTTAAATCACCTTAGAGTATTAACTTTTATAAGGGTTTAAATTTTCCTCAGAAAGTCTCTACTAATCTTTATTTCACCAATAATAAGGGGAAAAAAGACTCTACACAGAATCCTGGTCAACATTGAATCATTCTTTACATAACTAGAGGCCCAGTGCACAAATTCATGCATGGGTGTAGTCCAGCAGGCCCCACCCCAATCTGGTGGATTAGGACCAGGCCTGTTGGGAGGAAAAGACAGCAGGAGGTTGGCTGGCCAGCTTAGTCCAATTGGGACCTGATCAGGGCTGGCTGGCTGAAGGAAGGAGCTGAAGGTGATTGGCCAGTGAGCTCCACCCCTGATTGGGGTTGGGGGAGCCAATTTGGGAAAGAACCAGCCATGAGGAGGGACTATGGGTGGTGGGCCAACCGTTCCCACCCCTAATTGGTGTGTGTGGGGGGGCTGATCAAAGGTAGAGCTGACTGGGGGTGGGGCTGCAGGCTGATGGAGTGGTGGGGACTGATCAGGGGTGAGGCTGACCATAGGGAGGGGCTATGGGCAGTGGGCCAGCTAGATTCACCCATGAATGGGGTTGGGAGGGGCCAGTCAGGATGGGGAGGCAGTGGGAGGGACTGTAGGAAGTTGGTTGGCCAGCCTCACCCCCTATGCGGGGGGAGGGCAATCAGAGGTGGGGCTAACTAGGAGAGGGGCTGTGGGCCAGTTGGGGTGGTGGAGGCCCAATGGGGCCAGGGCCAGCTAGGAGGAGGGGTTGCAGGAGGTTGGCTAGTCGGCCCTGCCCCCTATTGTGGTAGGGAGGGATATTCAGGGGCACAACAGGCTTGGGGGAGAGATCGAAGGAGGTTGGCTGGCCAGACCCACACCCCCAATCGGGCTGGTTCACTGCCTGCAGTGAATGTCATAGCAACCAGTTGTTCAGGTCCTTACGGCATTCTGGTCACTGGTTTTTTATATATATATATATATAGATATGTCAAAACTAGCATCATTGTTTTGCAAAGTTATTTTCTAATTTGTGTTGTTTATTTATTTTAGATCTTCCTTATACCCCATTTAGAAGGGTTTTAAGAGCTCTGTGTCAGGAACCAGAAACAGAACAATATTTACATTTCTTATTATTTCACCACATCTTGTTTGTCAAGTACATTTGGCCACTGAAAACAACTTTCTTTATGGCCCTTCTTTTATGTTCTGATATTTGTATTTTGGAAAATGGCTACTTTAAGCCAAATCATAGTATGAAAGAATGTCCTTGAGGCTCTTCCTAAATATCCTCTTCAGTTATCTAATGTGTTCCCAACTTTTCCCCCCAGAGTAGGCTCAGTCAGCTTTCTTCACATATCAATCTGATTATCCAAATTCTATGTATCTTAAAGACTTACCTTTGAAACATTCTTAAAACTTCCAACCTTTCCACTCACTATTCTCTCTTTTCTCTGAATTTATACCACTCTATTTGATGCTAGCAAACTGTCTTATGTTTATTTTATTCTAAACTAGAGGCCTGGTGCACAGAATTCATTCACGGGGGCTGGGAGGGGGATGGTCCCTCAGCCCAGCCTGTACCCTCTTCAATCTGGGACCCCTCCAGAGATGTCCAACTGCCCATTTAAGCCCAATCCTGGTAGGATTTGATCTTTCCCCCAACTGTCTTTCCTCCAGTCATCCCCATCTTACTAAATAAAATCACCACCTCTCAGCAATTCAAATAAGATACCCATGTGTAGTTCTTATCCCTTTCCTTAACCAAACCCAATGAACTCTACCTGTTAAGTATCTTGAGTTTTATCTACTGCTACCTCTTTGTCTTAGCAGATACTGTCTTCACTGCTGTTCATGTATATGTCTATCCCCAACACTCCATACAGCAGCCAGAGTATTTTAAAATGCAAATCCCATCATGTGTGACCCTGCTTTTAAAATCCTTCAGTAACTTTCCATTGGTCTTAAGAAAAAGGCCAAATCCTTAACCAGACCTATAAAGCTCTACATGATCTGATTCTTCTATAACTTTCACCCTCTTCTGGAGCCACTCCTCTCAACAGCATACTCCACATGCAGAGATTATTTCTTTTCCTTGGCTTACTAACCAGCAAGGAGGGTGAGAGTGAGGCAATGAATGAAGAAAGATATTAAGAAGAGGTGCCCTAGTTGGATTTGGCTCAGTGGATAGAGAGTCGGCCTGTAGACGTAAGAGTGCTGGGTTAGATTCCAGTCAAGGACATAGCCTAGGCTGTGGGCTCGGTCCCCAGTAGGAGGCATGCAGGAGGTAGCCAATCAATGATTCTCTCTCATCATTGATGTTTCTCTCTCTCCCTTTCCCTTCCTCTCTGAAATAAATAAAAAATATATTTTTTAAAAAGAGTCAAGACATTGAAAGAGAGATTAGTGTGATTACAAGTTCTCCCTGAAGATGAGAAGATCTCTATAAAAGCTTGGATTATAAAGGCTCTGATTCCAGAATGCCAGACCAGTTTGTAACAGGTGATTGCCATGCAGAGAGAGGATGGGTCCTATCCTCTGCAAGAAATTCTCTGAAATACTACTGGTGTAGTCAGTTCTACAAAGAGAAGGAGGCCTGACATTCAGGACTTTTCTCTGTCAGTGATGACCACTTTGTATATATTTTACCCAGAATTAAGAATTAGCTCCATCTCCCTTTTCCAAAAGAATGGTTTAATTTGATAGGTTCTTTTTGAATAAATACTCTTGTTAATGTAGGTCAGGATGGGAGGCCTCAAAGAGAGAAGGCAGTGGTTAAGCAGGAACTGGAAGTGCCTTTTCACATTTGCCTCTGTAACCAAACATGAAAACCCTCTGAATAATGTAATCTTCCCTGTTTTGAAAGGATTATAAGATACTCACAAGATAGCTTTGGTTATGCCGCCCTATGAATAAGTATAGGGCCACATTAATCAATCATGTGATGACTTATTGGTACATAGATTTTGGACTCCTAGGGCAAATTCTAACTATAAGAAAATAAAGAAAATCAGGAAATTTGAAGTTATATTCTTAAAAAATCTGTTTAAAGAAGAAAAAAAAATGAACAGAGGCCCAGAAAATAAAAGTTATAGATCTCATAAACATAGGGCACTTTGATTTACTGACCAGTTCCCTAAGACTTGCTCCTCCCCTGAAAGCCAATCCCTCATTTGAAATATGGGAAATCCAGGCAATTGCCTGTACATGCTCAAAAATGTTAAACTGCTCCCTTTCAATCATTTAGTAACTTTTTTAAAAAAATGTGCACATATTTATAATATACAAGAACATAACATTAGACTGTAGATGAAGTAGTTTAGGCCCCTCCTTACGATTTGTAATATTTCAAGGTCTTCCTTTGGATATTCCTTGAAATTAACTTAAAAATATATTTCTGACCCAAACAAACCTACAGAAACAGGTTTCTTTTTTTTTTTTTTAAATTAATTTTTATTAATTTTTTATACATATCTCCCCATTGCCCCCCTCCCTCCCAGGCGTACCCCGACCCCCCAGTGTCTGTGATCATTGGTTATGTTTATAAGCATGCATACAAGTCCTTTGATTGATCACTTATTTACCTCACCTAACTTTAATCTTTCTGCTATAATTTCACAGTCTGTTTGATGCTTTATGATTTTTGTCCTCCTGAGAATTATCAGTCTACTCCCTTTCTGTGCTCCTGATTCTATTATATTCACCAGTTTATTCTGTTGATCAGATTTTTTGAGTTATACAGGCTCTTAGCTATATCAGCCCAAGTTAAAGACATACTAACAGCCTATAAGTAGTTATCTCTTAAATTACAAAGCCAAACAGACGATCTGCTCTCAAAGAGATTTCAGAGAGAGAGAGAGAGAGAGAGAGAGGTGTCAATTAATGGAAAACTTTCTACTAAAAGGTATAGGATGCTATAGTGATGTCATGGGTTGACTTGAGGCTCCCAAAATATGTCCAAGTCCTAACCCCTAGAATCTTTGCAATGTAATAAAGGATCTTGAGATGAGATTATCCTGGATTTAGTGTGGGGGTCTAAATCCAATGACCAGTGCCCACATAAGAGACAGGAGAGAAGAAGACACATACATAGAGAGGAAGCTATATAAAGACAGAGGCCAAAAGTGAAGTTATGCTGCCACAAGCAAGGAATGCCCAGAGTCACTAGAAGCTGTAAGAGGCAAGAAAGGATTCTTCTCTGGAGTCTTTGGAGGGAGTGTGGCCCTGCTGAAATCTTTATTTTGTACTTCTGGCCTCCAGAAAACCATGAGAGAATATGCCTAGTTTGTGGAAATCAGTTACAGAAGTCCTGGGAAATGAATGCAAGGGCCAACAGTTAAGACTCCCTGAGAAGTGAGAGATGACCTCCCAGTGGAGATGACATTAGCCCTAATTTTTCTAGGACAAGAGGAGTTTGTTAGGTTAAAAAGGGGAAAGCATGTTCCAAGCAAAGAGACAGGCATGTATAAAGCCAATGAGACATGATTTAGCAAGATGTACACAGAGAATTGTAAGTAGCTTGGAAATGTTTGGTTCAGAACGAGTGGGAGTTAAGTTGGAGAGGTGGGTCATGTAAAGCCTTGTGGGTAAAGCCAAGATGCTTGATGATGATCCCAACACTCTGAATGGCATTAGATTATTTTAAGCAAGGGAGTGTCATAATCAGATTTGTATTCTGGATGGGCCCCTTGAAACAGTTGGAAGAAAGCCTGAAAAGGGGCAAGGATGCTACTTAGGAGTCACTGAAGGAGTCTAGGCAAAATGTGGTGGGGGAAAAAAAGAGAAAGGGATAAATAAAAGAGACATTAAATAGGTAGTCTCTGATAGACACAATGGGATTCCTTAGTTGTGGGAATGTGTGGGAAAGTACAATTGAGAATAGCTCCAAAATTTCTGGCTTAGACAACTTAGAATCTTTCAAAGTTAGTGTCATTTAGCAAGAGTAAAACATAGGCATTTATTCTTGTTTTTCTTTTTTTACTCATTTTTTAACTCAATGATATAAATATTAGATACATTTTAATGTTTTAAGGTCTTTTTGGGTTTCAACATTTCCTTCCTGAAAGCAAATGTTCAAGTCATGGCTCCCATTGGGGAGAGCTTTGGCAGGTGGCTAAGAGGAATGCTAAATCCCCTCTACCCCGTGTGCCAACATTATAATCGGCATTGTGACAACACATGAATTAAATGGCCAAGAGGGGTCAGCACACAGAGGGAAGGTTTATGGAGCTTCCTGGAAGAAAGATGGAAGATCACACATGGTGGGCTCTGAGAAATTGGGAATTCCTGGCTTATTTATGGAACCACTGTTACTAAGTCTCCTATTGTGTGACTCATACTGGCAGCTCAACCACCTTCTAGATCTCGAGTTGCCAAACTCCTTTACTGAATCCAAAAAGAAGGAAAACTCAAACTGAGTCAATCTTCTTCCATCTACCATCGCGCATAAGCTAAAAATGCCTGGGGAAAGGGAGCATTTCAAGAGTCACCTTTCTGCCCAGGGCTCAACTGGCTCAAAGACACTAATTTCATTTTTTAGGGGACCCACCTCAGGCCCTCCTTCTGTCTGCCAGCTCCAGACTTCTTCCAAAGAAAGGAGACTAGGAGAAAGATGCTAAAGCTGGAAGAAACAAAATCTAATATCAGGATCTGGCCCAGAATCTGCTGATTTTGAACAACTTCTCTGCTCCATTTGGCTGGCCAAAGTTCTGGCCTATTCTTTTCACTTTCCCACATGTAGATTATCTGCCATTCTACCAGAATACTGTAGAATGACCTTGATTTAAAGACTCAAAGGACACAGAATCATTTTAGCCAAATCTCCACTTACCTATCCAAGTCTCTGAATTCAAAGGAAGGTCATAAAGGAATCTCAGATAAGAACTCACTCCTCTTTCTGCCATATAAACATGGATTAAACAAGGACAGAGATGGCAGGGGACTGGCTCTAGAACCTCCAGCCAGAGCTGAGGCCATGGCAGCTTGTACACCAGACCAAGAAGCATCACCCAAACCCCAGGTCTGACAAATTTGGTGCTACTGCCAGCTGGAACTCCAGAGAACTAGGAATATCCCCAAGCACTCCATTTATGAGATAAATATGGAGAATGGAGTTATAATATGGTGTTCATTGTTATCCATTAGTAGTAACTATTGTCATTCCTTTTGCTTTTCCTCCTCTTCCTCTTCTTTCTCTTTACTTCACTCCTCTTTTTTCTCCTCCCCATTCTTCCTCTTCTTCCTTTTAAATAAGGTTTACTTATTTTAAGTCTAATTCAGAATTTCCATCTTTAGAATTTCAAAGGTTTAGAATCACAATATGAACTACTTAGGAGCCACTATTCTAAACTATATGTAAATAAAAAACTGAGAAGGAAAAAGCACAAAATTCATTCTAAATTCAAAGAACCCTATTAGATCAGCTTTGGGGATAATATTGAATTTTTGTGATTCATCAGAAGGGTGTGAAGGCACACCCTGGGTACTACAGGGAGATAAATTGAATATTGATAGAAAGTTCACAGTCAAATAAAACATGACACTAAAGTAAAGAACATCATATTAAAGTATTTACCAAGTGCTCTTCTGTAGATTAATATTTTCCATAAGTCAACACTGTTTGTGTATACATGTTGTAAAGCTGAAAAAAAAATCATCATCTTAACAAGAGATTGGCATTTCAACAAGAAAACCTTACCCTTTCTCGGAAGTCAGAGTGACCCTACTTGCCCTCTAAATTGTTTCCAGAAGTTTAAGTTATCAAAGAAAGTTTTATACTTTTTTGGTTGACTATTCACATTTCATATTGGAGCTAAAACCGTAGCTCACAATTTGTCTCACGGATTTCCCTGCCAAAACCTGGCCTTAGTTCAACTGATGAAATATCTTCATTGGAGAAGCACTCATGATCCATCCTTTGCCCTAGAATCATGATTCCACATTAGTTATGGGGTCGAAAGATACAGACAGTTCCAGGATTTGATATAAGCAATCCACCCATTCCCAGGATGTGATAAATGGCTCCCTGTCCAGAACAGGACCCCAGAGTCTACAATAATGATCCACCTATGCTCCAGAACATCTGCTCTCTCCATCACACACATAAGAGGAACAAAGACCTCCTGCTCTCCCAGAAGGGGTACCCGAGTCAATGAAAGAGTTCCAGGACATGAATTAAGTGACCTGACCCAGTTTTACTCACAGTGAAGACTGAGCAGCAGTAGGAGAGGCAATTACACTAAAGCTCCTTTATATACCAGTCATATGTCCAGGGCTATATCTATGTAGGTCCTTCACCAAGCACTGAAGCATGTGCCATTAAGTATCCAGTAACGGAAGACTTTGAGCTTCCAGTAATCTCTCCTACTAATACAACACTCTTGAAATAATCCAAACTCTCCTCTTCCTCCTAAAATAATAAGTGCCAGTATGTTCATCATATGTTCAACCATAGGGTAAGGACTAAAAATACTATAATATATTCATATGATGTATTAACCCAAGTAAACTAAAATTCAGGAAAAACTTATAAATGTGTTCATCATACCAGTATGTTAACTACAGGTTAAGGGCTAAGAAAGCTATAATATAGTCATACTATGACATATTATACAATTATTGAAATGATGTTCATGAATAGTATTTATTAAGATTTTGGAACTTCTTTGTTCTGAGACTAAGTAAAAAAAATTATGATACAAAATTAAATATGTGGCATAATTTTTTCAACCTGAGACAATATACATTAAAAAGGGTGTTCACAGTAGATTTCTGGGAGACAAAATAATCAATGATTTGTTTCTCTTTTTTAAAATTGTACTTCCTTTTTTATATTTTTCTATAATTAGCACATACTACTTTTATATACTGATAAAATAAAAGTTGCTTAATTTGATGAAGTCTGGTTTTCGGAGGCTGGTGATGAAGACATTGAAGGAGGATGTGCTGAGCTAGAAGATAACTATGCATTTGCAGAGTTATTGTGCTAATTGCTAATCTTCATCCTGACACTCCAAGCAGTAAGAGTGAAAGTTTCCAGAGTAGCCCCTGTCTCCACCCAGGGCCCTGAGACCAAACTCCCTGGTTCTGAGCAAGCTCTTTCATGACTCACCAAAGGTCCCTGGGCTGGTCACTTCCCTTAAAATAATCCAGCTGGCAGGGAGCATGCAGTGGTATCTGGAGGATTCATTCATTCATGTTTATAGACAAGCTGAGATTTTGGGTTGGGAGTCGCTCCATGCTAAGGAGTGCAAATATTCAGCAGAATACATTTCCAGGGTAAACTTCCTGCCACGAATTGTCTAATTTAATTCAGATGCCCAAATCCAGCATAAATTTATGGAAGTTGGCTGGTAGAATATGCACCATTATAATAAAAATGGTTTGGATATAAAATGTCTACAGCCAACTGGACACCACTGTGTCTGGCTTTCCTAGGGAATCCTCAAGTTGGGTCCAACAGGCCCAGAAGTGGGCAAACACTGGGCCATTCATAAGCAGGACTTCTTGGTCTCTGCTGGGTATTAACTCTTTCAAGGTTATGTATATTTCTACCACAGGGATGTAAATGGTCCAAAGGTGCCACAAAAATCACAGGCCCACCAGCCCTAGACCAAAATATGGGGCATCAGAGTGCTGGGAAAGCATGAGTATTTTTTTAATAAAAGAAACAGCAGCATCTCCTCAGATGAGGGGATTGGCTTTTGACAATCTGTAGATGAAGAACCACTTGTGGAGTGAGCTGTACCTTTGCAGTGGCAGTAAGTTGTTTGACAATATATTGGCTGCCTTCCCTTCTCTGTCACGTTCTCACTCCACTACTGGGGTTTCCACCTCCCAAATAAATTGTGCACTTGAATCACTGGCTCTAGAAGAATGTAAACTGAAGTAAGGACCCTTTCTTCCTCATTCTTATTCTCTGTGAAAGTTAAGAGAATCATGTCCTAGAGGATCTCAGGGTCTACAGGAGTTGCATTGGTTTTGAGAGACTTGCTCACCAACTGGAGAAGGGCTGAGGAAGTGTGCTGGTGGATGGAGAAGGAAGTTCCTCCAACTCCTCTAGCTTGGGTAATGATTTGGAGGAGGGCATAGTCTCAAGGCCTCTGCTTTTTCTGCCCAGGCAAAAGCAACCCCACTTTTCTTTGAAAGATCCTTGTGACTATCATGTCAAAAAGAATTACAGGAAGCCAGAACACCTTGTGCTCTGGAGCAATTTTTTAAACCAACACTTGATTTTCTGGCACCTGAAGGGAAGAGTGTAAAGGAAACTGAAGGGCTTGTGTGTGTTCCCAGTGAATTCTAGGGAAGTGAAATAATGACCTTGGCCCAGACAGCAAAAGACAAATTTAATTTACATGCTTCAGGCCATATATGGAAAAATCATTTAAATGGAAAGAAGAAAAGTCCAAACTGCAAGTCAATAGTGGCAAACATCACACATCCCAAAGGTATGTGCTGGCCTCCATCAGTGACTCTGCTATTCCAACATTCCCAATCATTGCACATATTTGGGCCTTGTGCTTTCCAAGAGGGTATGCTCAGAAATGCCAGCCTGAATTTGCCCAGCTTTCGCTCAAAACCTAGGTCTGCTGCTGCTCCTCCCCCACCATATTCTCATTTCACAGGCTGCCCAGCTCTCTCTAGCTTCTTTTCAAAACCCAGACCTTGGGACTCTCCTTATTTGTAGCTTCTTAATTTAGATGTAGGCCAGTAGAAATGTATACAATGAACAGAAGAGAAGGTTTTATTTTAGCTAGTACTTTTGAGGTTGAGAATGGGCTGTCAGTTGAAGAGGGCCAGAGACCCCCTCTGACGGCCTGGACCACCCGAGCAGTCTCTCCTCAGGATGAATAACTTACATGCTCCACGAAGGGAGATGTTTATGGACACACGCGATGCCTCTCTGGCATCCTCTCCATGAAGTCCAAGCCACCCTGGAGATTGTAAGTAAAGCAAAGTCTTCTGGATAAGAAGTTGTTGAGTTTATTTTTAAGTCCCCAGGTTTTAAAAGAAAGTCCATAATCAGAAACCCTCAATGCCCTCCTATCACACACACACACACACACACACACACACACACACGCACACGCGCGCCAATAGATAGAGCTAAAGACAGAGAGACTAAAAGATATGAAAAGACAGACTTAGTCATAGACAGAGACAGGGTGAGAATATCCTGGGGAAGATCAACCCTAAAGCCCAAAGGAGAAGTCCGTGAAACCCAAGACCAAGTGGAAAAGCTGCTAGTCGACCTGGTACCTCCTCGCACACACAGACTATCGCCACCCCCAAACAAATTCCTGCGACTTTGAAACTCACTGTTTGTCTCTGTCAGCCTTTCTGCTCTTGGCTGTCTACTTGACTCTTCAACGTCCATAGAACTTAGGAATTTTTTTACGCAGTACTTCCCAAACTTTCTCAGTTCACAGTACGCTTAATATCTCGGTAATTTTTACACAATGTCCCGAGGCTCAAAGAAATACTTAACAGTTCCATTTATTGAGTAGTTAAGTTCAAATGGCTTAATAAATATTTATGTTTTAACAACTTAGTAGCCAGTTGGGGAAAAACATACATAAGTTGAAAGAAAAATTATATTTTATTATTAACCCCAATTACTTACGAAAAGGATGTGTTTACCTGTTGGACACTATCCAACTTATTCCAACTATGGATTCAGATTGGCCATGACCACTCTCAATTCCTGTTCCATACTGATTTTGTGTAGAACTTGTACTGCTTCTACTTGAAATTCAGCCATTATTAAGAGATGATGACATTGAAAGCTGTATTGTGAAATTTCACATTGACACTGCTGAGGTAGCAGTTCATATGGTGTGTGATAGGTGTCAAGTATTGCTGGGATTTCCTTATAAGTAGTTATAAACTCCACAACACTTCTGTGAGTTCCCTGTGGCACTTGGGTACAATGGGGCATAATTTGGGAAACATTATCTTCGTATCTTAAGAAACTTTCTCAACATACTGAAACCATTTGTCCATGACTTTCTCTCATGTGTGTGTATGATTAAATTTATAAACAAAACACATACTAGTATAAGTTCATATCTGAATAAAAGTGCATAAAAAATGTCTGGAAGGATACAAACCAAACTTAACTATGCCTATCTCTAGGGAGACAAATAACATTAGGAGGAGATGAGGTCTAGGGAGACATTTGTTTTATCTAAAATATAGATTTTTTTTTCTGGTGAGGAGAATGTTTTCATGTATAATTTATATCATTAAAAATAAAAACAATTTTAATGCACCTATACGCACAAAAACTTTACAACACTACTTCAGATAATGCTAAATTCTGTCCCAACTCCAATGAAGAGAACTCATTTACTAAAGTACTCAGCCTGGCTTTGTGGATACATCAATAAGTGAACGCTTCTCACTCACAGGTTCTTCTTATGGAAATTTCCTTCCTTTCTCACCTCCTACAACAGTGATCTCAAAGATAGTGGTCAGAATCACCAGTAGGCTTTTATACACTAAAACCCTCCCACCTTCTCAGAATCTAACTGCTCACACTGTACTCAAATCAACATTTGATGCTGTGGCAGATGAGGCCACTGTCCCTTGAGTAGTCTGGAGGCTCCTGGTAAGGATTATATATCCCAGCTTGCCTTGCATCGAGGTGGAAACATGTAACTATATCCCACCAAATGAGAGAAGAGGTAGAACCTTGAAATTCCAAATATAAGTCCTTCACTACTCCTAAGAAGACATTCCCTTTATTAACCAATGTCACCCCAATAATTCAATAAAAATTTAAAAATAAATTAATAAAATTAAAAAATCAAAGAAGACATCCCATCCTATAGTCAACAAGAGTGACTCCCCAATTCTTGCAAGGGAGAGAGAGAGAGAGAAAAAAAAAGAGAGGGGTGGGGGGCAAATCTTCAATAAATAAAAAATATATAGTACCTTCAGAAAGAGGCTGAGGGAACTTTACTCTGTTCCACAGAACATTCTGATAAATTACTGAAGACCTCAGTGGAAAGCCTGGACCGTACTCCCTTGGCCCAGAGTGAGATCCCAGACAGAACCCCTCCATCCCTGCAGCCTGGGCCTCCCTTCTCCCCCATGCTTTCTGACAAGACAGTCCTAAGCTTCCTATTGCTGTTATCCCAGCCTCCTGGTCAAGGTCCTACAATTATGCATAATTTATTCCACATGTTTGTGCTATTGCCAAAGGCATTGGTCATAAAAGTTTCAATGGTTTAGATGAGTTTTCTTTTGAAAAATTGTCCCCAGGGTGATGCACTGAACAGTAAATTAACACCCACCCATCCACAGGCCTCCTCTTGGCACATGTTCTAGCTTCGATGGTCCCCATAAAACATTCATTAAATGCAGCCTCACAGGCAGCACCAGGCCATGATGGGAGGACAGGTGCCCGCATCTACACTGGATAGACATTTGGGTGACAACCAGCCCCATTAGGTAAACTCCTGGGACTACTTAAATGGGATTTTGTTGTCCTTTTAGAGATATGTTTTATAGAGATTCATTTCAGGCCACATTTGCTATTTCTGCAGCTTGCTTTGTGCTCTGTTCCTGTACAAAAATATGTTTCTCCCTCTTCCTTGAAGTCCCAATTATCTGATCAAATCTATGTCACTCCAATAACACCATCATACACGTGCTCTCACACACACAAACACACACTCTCGCACATGCTCACACCACTAGCACATCCATCCCATGCACACAAACATTCTCAACAACTCAGGAATGGTCTGAACAACTGATCATTCATGCATTCATTCCTTCTGTCAGTGATTAGCATTGCTATGATTTTTGCCAACATTTTATTACTTCTCAAAGCAAAGACCTGGCTTAAGTGACCTCTGCCTGATAGGTTCTAAAATTAGGCTGATATACTGACTTTGTGCAGTCCACTTGTTCTCAGACCTACTCCCTGAGTGTAACGACTCTCTACTTTTGCTAAACTCTGGGTTGCCTTGCATCCCAACTGCCTCCACTTCCCCAGGTTTAACACCTTTGGAATTAGTTCCTTGTATTATTTTCCCTCTTACTGAACTACAAGATTTGAGCTTTGTTTTCTGACTATTCTCTAACTCAGTGATTTTCAACCTTCTTCATCTCATGGCACACATTACTAATTACTAAAAGTCTGCAGCACACCAAAAATATATTATACTTATATTTTTTGTCAATCCAACAAAAATATAGGTATAATTTTGATTCATTCTCACCAAATGGCTATTGTGTTGGCTCTTGTCATTTTTAAATTTGACAATTGAAGGGAAAAGAAGTCAGTGCCCCTGACTAAAAAGGTATTACATGTTTTAAAAATTCTTGTGGCACACCAGTTGAAAATAGCTGCCGTAACTCATACAAAGTTTATTGTAAGAATGGAGGCAGGAATAGGAATTAGAAGGGGTAGAGTTTTATTATCTTGTATGAACAGAAGAAAATTGTTCCCTTAAGGAAACTTGAAAAAAAACTCCAAATATGCCCAAGACAGATTATTTCAGAAAAGATTAATCCACAAGCCAGGGGGGAAAAAATTAGCCTATTCTTTTATTAAAAGATAAGAGGCCCAATGCATGAATTCGTGCACAAATGGGATCTCCAGAGGGAGAAAGTGGGACATGATCAGCCCTCTGGATGGGCAATGGGACGCCCTTGCCTGCCAGGTATTCAGATCCATCCCACTGAGGTTTGCACTGGCTGTCGGTTGTCGGTTGTTGGTTGTCAGGAGCCACCTGGTGACCACTTTTATATCCCTTCTTCCTTGTGGAGCATCTAGGGAGGAAAAGCAGCCACAGTGCTCAAGGCTGACTTCCAGGAGGCCAGCAGCACTGTCTAGATATTGCTGGTGGTGCTGGCCCATCGATTCCTGACCTCTTCTCCAAAGATTAGACCTGCAGGACTACTGCAGGAATGAGTGGCTGCTGCCAGGCTGGTGGGCGTCAGGACGGGTCAGTCAGCTGATGGCACTCCCACTGTAGGAGTGCACAGACCACCAGGGAGCAGCTCCTGCATTGAGCATCTGTCCCTTGTGGCCAGTGCGTGTCATAGAGACCGATCATTCTGGTTGTTTGGTCTTAATGGTTGTTTACGCTTTTAGAGAGAGAGAGACAGGCTCTAGCCCTAGCTGGGTGGCTCAGATGGTTGGAGCATCATCCTATATACCAAAAGGTTATGTGTTCAATTTTGGGTCAGGGCACATACCTAGATTGCAGATTTGATCCCTCAGCAGGATGCATATGGGAGGCAACCAAATGTTTCTCTCTCAGTGTGATGTTTCTCTCATTCTCTTTATCCATTCATCTCTCTCTAAAATAAATAAAAACATCCTCAGGTGAGGACTGAAAAATAATAAAAAGTTCCAGACCTTTGGAAATACAATATATATCTGTGTTTATATTTCAAATTTCTCCCTATTGTCTTGCTATAAACTGAGCTAATTCTACTCACTACTGTCATCAGTGGAAACAGAGCATCACCCATCAAAATGTATACAAACCAATGAAGAAAAAGTAGGATAGCAAGTTTGTCTCATACCCATCTTCCCAACAAATACCACAATCCTTCCTCCCTGTAGTATACTGGTAAAGAGGAAGAACCAACCACAATTTTTAGAAGCATTTAAGGATATGACAAAAGGTTTGAAAGACAGAGGAGCATAGGGGCCAATAGTTTAGTTGCTCCTAAATCAGATCCTTGGGCTCATATTCTGGTTCTGCTTCATTTTCATAATGTGTTATTTATTTCTCCAAGCTTCAGTTTTCTCATGTATAAAAGTTTTGAAATTTAAATGAAATAAAGCCTATAAAGCTTTGCCCAGAGTGAACACTCCATAAATATTACTTGTAATTTTATCATTATTACCACTTTCACCATGCCCATATCCTTGAAAATCATAAAAGTAGATATAAGAATAGCCAAATTACCACTGTCTAGGATAAAGAGACAGTTTATCCCCCACAGTTATGAGCTAATAACCAACATCATCTCTCACATCAGAAAAAAAAAATCACAAACTCTCAGAATGACAGAGGCTATAACCCAATTTCCCCATGTGATAACTGAAGCAGAACAGACCCAGAGAAGGTCTCAACTATCTGATGAAAGCACTACAAGCCAGCCAACCTTTGGGCCTTATTTCTATTGACACTCCTCAAAGTGGAAATGTAGTTATCACCTCATTATAGTTATAACATATCATTTCAGATCAGCATTATGTTGGTGAGATATGAGTTGTTCTCAGAGAAGCCTCATAAAGAGAGTTAAAATGTAGTGCAACCCTGGCTGGGCAGTTCAGTTGGTTGGAGCATCATCCTGTACACCAAAAGGTTGTGGGTTTGATTCTGGTCAGGACACATATCTAGGTTTTGGGTTTGATCCCCAATGAAGCTATATATTGGAGGCAACTTAGCAATGTTTCTCTCTCACATTAATATCTCTCTCTCTTTTCCTCTCTCTCTAAATATTAATAAACATTAGTGGCCTGGTGCATGGATTCAAGCACATTGAAAGGAAATTAATTAGTCCCTCTGGTGCAGAAACTAATGCAGGTGGTCCCAGGTGGTGGCCAGCAGGGTGGGACTGGGCAAGATGGGCTGGACATCCCTGGGGCCAACCCCTTCTTATCCCTCCCCAGCCAGTTGCACCTGGGCCGGTGCTGCGGCTTGAAGGGCATTGGTGAAGTGATTGGGGTCCCTCTGGCAGGTGAGGTCCCTTGGCCTGGCCTGTGGAGATCAGGCCAAAACCAGCTCTCTGGCATCCCCCAAGGGGTCCAAGAATGTGAGAGGAATCACGAGGAATTGGGCCCTCTCCTCTCTGGTTCTGGAGTTTTTCACCTGAGAACCACCACTGCCAAGTGACCACAGCTCAGCAGCTCCTGTGTTGAGCGTCTGCATCCTGGTGGTCAATGCATGTCATAGCTACCAGCTGGTTGGACAATCGCTTGGCCTGTTATATGTATAGATATCCTCGGATAAGGATTTAAAAAAAGAAAAAAGGTAATGTGCCATAGTTGAACATCATACCTAACGATGAAAGACTAGTGGGTTTTTTTCTCCTAAAGTCAAGAATAAGAAAAGAAAGTCCATTTTTATCACTTCTATTCAACATTGTAGAAGAGATTCTAGAAAGGACAATTAGGCAAAAAGATAAAATGCATCCAGATTGGAAAAGAAAGAAGTAAAACTATCTCTATTCATAGGTGAGAAAATCCTAAAGAATCCACTAAAAACTATTAGAATTAATAAATGAGTTCATCAAAGTTGGGGGTACAAAATCAACATACAAAAATCAATTATATTTCTATATGTTATCAATAAATAATCCAAAATTAAAGTTAGGAAAATAGTAACATTTGCAATAAAATAATTATAAACAAATTTAATAAAAGATGTGCTGGAACAACTAAATATCCACATGCAAAAAATATATTTTTTGGACCCCTAATTTACATCAAATACAAAACTAACTCAAAATAAATCATATACTTAAATCTAGGAGCTACACTATAAAACTTGTAGAAGAAAATCTAAGAGTACCACTCTATGACACTAGATTAGGCACTGGTTTTTCAGATATGACACAAAAACACAAGTGACAAAATGAAAAATAGGTAAACTATATCATAAAACATTATACTTCAAATTACATCATAAATAAAATTTTTGAAGTCCATAGGAAGAGAGAAAATATTTATAAATCATATTATCTGACAAAGGGCTGGTGTCCAGATTATGTAAGTAACTCTTTCAATCATAAATAAACAACAACAAAAAAGACAATTATCCAGTTGAAAGAAAAAAATGGGCTAAAGATTGGAATCGATATTTTCCCAAAGAAAACATAAAAGTGGCCAATAAGCACATGAAAAGACGGTTAACATCATTACTAATTAGGAAAGTGATAATTAAAACCACAATGAGATACTACTTCACACAACTAAGATAAATAAAATTTAAAAAAGACAAGTGTTGGTGAGGATGTGGAGAAACTGGAGCCCTCATGCATTGCTGGTTAGAATGTAAAATGGAGCAATCACTTTGGAAATTGATATGGCAGTTCATCAAAATGTTAAACATAGAGTTACCATATGACCCAGTATTTCCACTCTTATGTATATATCCAAGAGAAATGAAAACGTACATCCACAAATATGTATAGCAGCATTATTTATAATAGCCCCAAAAGTGGAAGCCATCCAAATATCAATCAACTGATGAATATCTAAATACAATGAAATATATCTCAAATTCAGAACATTACTTGGCAATAAAAAAATGAAGTACTGATATAGCTACGATATGGATGAATCATGAACAAGTGAAAGAAGCTAAATACTATATTTTGCATGGTTCCATTTATAATAGGAAAATCTAGAATAGGCAAATGTATAGAAGCAGAAAATAGAGTAGTTGCTTCCCAGAGCTTTCTTGGTAACTATTGGGTCTAGGGTTTCTTTGGGGGAAGATAAAAATATTTTAAACTTAAGCTGTGGCAATGACTACACAAATCTGTGAATGTACTAAAAACCATGAATTGTATACTTTATATGGGTGATTTTTATGGTCTAAGAATTAAATCTCAATAAAGATGTTTTTTAAAAATGAACTTGATATTTTTTAAATTAAAAAAAAACACACAACAATGGGAGATTAGGGAGAGCTGATTTTGATTACCAGCTCCCCGACAACTAGCTATGTGGTCTTCAGCAAGTTCCTAGGCCACTCTGGACCTTAATAAATGGTAGTTTTTATAATTCAAAAGGAAAGAAAGTAATGAGAGGCGGGGATTTGCAGCCTGAGGATTACAATGAAGGCAGAGACAAGGTAATCCTCTGGGATGAAAGAAGCCCATTAAATTTTGCCTGCCAGACTTTGATTTTTAGTCCCTGTCTATTCCCCCAATGAAGGTACTTTTCCTAAATATACCACACATAATGTTGACCCAGGGCCATGTCCTGTAGTGAGTATTGACCACAATTCTTCCCGTAGGCAAGAGCAGCATTCCTCCCATCAGGCAGCACTATATGCTCCTCCCTTCCTCACCTCCCATCTTCGACTAAATTTACAACAAAAACAGAAGCATTTACACTATTAACAGAACTGGGGGAATATAGAAGGATGCAAACAATCAAATTCCAGGCCATTTTAATCTTACACTGCTCATTTGGGAAGGTCATCCCCACCTCCACCCTGCCCTGGTGGCCATAAAGCATTAGATGCTTTGACTTTGCATTCTCAACAGTGTAATGAAAATAGATGTTGAATGCTAAAACATAAACATATGTGTCATTCATAATGCATTCAGATGTTTTTCAATTATTCATGGTTCCTGAGAGTTACTTGACCTATCATGCATATATATCCAAGCAATGTTTGTATTAGAACCATAGCCTCAATGTACGCAATCCCAGCTCCTTGGCATTCCCGTCTATGGAATTAAAATTAAATGAGTCAGTGGTCAATAAAAGTTACATGTGATTTCCATAAAATTATCTATTGTATATTGCTCTGGGGTGGAGAAAGAAGTTTGCATGGAATTGCCAAAGCTGACAGGATACAGAATGCTTGCTTTCGGATGAGGGAGTGGTGATAATTACTTTTCCTAAGAATGAATTCATTATTTCCCTGAATAACTGGTGGTCCTGGACTTAACTTGCTGTCAAGGGGAAAAAAATAACTCAAAGGGCCACCCTCTTTCTGTTCAAAGTCCTATTTTCTTTAAAATAAAATTAAAAAAGCTAGTGTTCTTGGCTCAAAAACAACACATTCTTCTGTTTTGATGCTTGAATAAATTTGCATGTTAACATGAATGGTTTCAACTTAAAGAATGTCAAATTAAATACAATTTGAATTCAAATCCAAGATGGAGAAAAGATATGCACAAAACAACAGATTTTCAATCTTGTCGATTTTTTTTTTCAGGAACCAGATTAGGAAAGACATAAACACACACACACACACACACACACACACACACACACACACTTGGTTTCAAAGAAGAGTGGCATTCAGAGGAGATAGGCACTGCCAAAGTGGAGCCCCCACATTTTACCCCACCTCACACACAACAGGAGTATTTACAAATCACAGCACAAATTCTGAAGTTCTGTTTCAATGTCTGAATGCCACTATAAAACTCAGGAATACGACTCAGAAGCCATGGTCATCATCACATTCCTACTTTTGGAGGCCTACCCAGGTAAGATGAAATATAAGGAACATTATATCAGTAGCTCAAGCATATGCAGGTATGAATTTTCTTCTGTTGGTCCTAAGAGCCATTTCTTGCTTTATCCTATGACTTCCTCATTCAACTTAAAGGCAGTATATAAAGTGGTTACATACGTTGGCAATGGATCTGGGTTGAAATCCCAGATATCCTCATTTACTTGTTGGGTGATCTCTGGCAAATGACTTAATCTGCGGACATACTTTTTTTTATTAGTTTTCATTTACATACAATAGTTTCAGCTTCATAAATTTATTGTGAGAATAAAATAAGGTATTTAGTACATTGCCTTACCTAGCGCAAGCAAGCATTCGATAAAGGAGGTTAACTCTCATTGCTGGTTGGTATGGTTATTATTAATATATATTTAGGTGATGGAGTGCAGAGGAACCAGGCCTGACAACAGTTTCTTCTCCAACCTGCTCTCTGATATTGTTCAGATATCATACAGGAAAGAGAGACAAATCAAGTCATGGCAAAAGCCTGCTACCCATGAGCTCTGACTGCAGGACAATCAGAGATGTCAAGCTTTTATTTCACCCTGTCTCGCCTCTGTCAACCCCTTCTCACAGCCCAGTCTCTGTCCATGAAGGATTTCCCAATGAAATGACAACAGGATCTTAAGAAATAAAAAAGACAGTGAGAAAGAGCACCAGCATCTTACCTCATCCTCACTCTCAGGCATGTTGGTCCCCAATTTCTGGACAACAGTCTGGTCACTCTTCTTTAGCAATTTTTCTCGAACTTTGGTTTCATACTCAGGCCGGGGGTGTTCCTAAAATCCAAGAGTCAAAGAGTAGTTAGTAAACAGGCAGAATAGCAACCTTGGCATGTGGGTTATAACCAGACACCACAAGTACAGTAAGTCAAGACATAGGATCAGATTCTATTGGACATAAGCTGCCACACCACATATAATCATGAGGAGTCTAGACCAAGAACACAATGTGGGAGAGAAAGGGGACACACAACACTTGTTACCACACTGAAAACCAAACCTGGGTACGTTCCTGGGGATGGCACCAGTGTTGAGAAAGGAGAGAGGAAATGTTAACTCGGCAGCTGATACAAAGAGAAGCCACATGCTTTGCATAGCACTTTGACCAAAGCTAGAGGGATACATCTGTTCATCCCACCAACTATCTGCATACCTCAAACTTTGTTTCAACGAGCCAGATCCCAGCTGGAGAAACAGATGTGCCCCACAGCTGGAAGTTATGGCAATGACAAAACTTCCTCCCTGCTCCATTATTCTATAAGCTAAAATGGCGACTAATAAAAATCAAAGTTAAAGGTGGCCATGGGGAATCTTAAAACTCACTTGCCTGGGCCTGTTTCCTATACAGCCTAAGTGATTAACTCATTGGCAAGTACACTGAGCCATTCAACAATACAAATATGAATGGTGAGTCACCAGGCATGGGAAAGCACAACTAACTAACCAAGAAGACCATGGTCAAATCAAGTCAGATGCTGGAGCAGGAAGACGCATGACTGACTTCAAGGAGAATTTAACTATGCACACCTGGACTCATTGGCAGGTCTTCCCCGAATCATCCAAGGACAAATAACTACAGGTGTGAGGATTTCATGTTCCTGTATAATTTAAAAATAATTCCTAGGCAAGGATTATAACTCCATCAGAGATTCCAGAAGCCAACAAGCTAGCTCCTGGCCTGTCTTTGGCTTTTCCAACATGTAACATGATGTTGGAGAGAAGAAACTATGTGCGTGACTAGTAAACATAACCAATACAATGGGAGATGATGCTATATAAGTGCTTTTATGGCTCACCATCATCAACCAATCTCTTAGGAACAACCAGATCCAAGAGTCACCCCTGGATTAGTGCAACTTCTGCCTAAGAGGCCTCCTTGTGGAACCAGCTGGACACCATAAAGACTTATTGAAAGACTTCTTTGGATTCTGTATGTGCTTGTTGAAGGGAGACCTGCCAAACCCAAAAGACTTTTGCTCAAAAGTGGGGCAATCTTCAGGTCAGTGAACCTCTCTTGTCCAATTAACTTCTCTCAGTCAGGCCCTAGGTGCTCCTAGGACATCTTAGCGTGTGTGGCCTCATGTGAATAATCCATCCTCTCTGAAGGTAAAACCCATATATATTTTTTTCATTTGTCATGGAATCTATGATGCTGTTAGCCCCAGGGAATATGCTTCATGCAAAAGACTGGATAGAGTGAGCATATGTATGTAATACATTACCATGCCCATATGCTCAAAGGCAAGCTAACCAATTAGAGCAAGGAGAAGAAATCACACCACAAACATGAAGAGCCACATAGGCTCCAGAACAAGACTAAATTGGGGATTTTACTTGCTTGACCATAAGACATCAGGACCACAAAGTCAGAGGTCCTATGCTCAAGGCAAGGCCCATCAGTTACTGTAGGAGAGTATGGAAAAGGCCTACTCTCTCATGTGGCTGCCATATTGCTTTTTATATCCTTAGCAAGTGGATACTTAGGCACTTGGAAGTGCCTCTGGTCCTTCTAGCCACTGTTTTCACACTGCATTCAGAAATGCCCACAATATGAGTAAAACCTGTCTGATATTGACATCTGCTCTTTAGTCAATGTGGGAATAGATAACTGAGCAACCATGTCATGCTGTTCCTTGTCAACTTGCCAATGTCGAGACTGGGCCCCTAGTTACTCAAAAGGGTCTGGAGGAAAGGCTCAGTTGTTTCCATCTTTTAATTACAGGATGAGGCAGGATGTAAAACCATTTTTGCCCAACCCTATAAGAATCTATCCTTAGCTCATGCTTCAGTTCACATGGTGTACTGGCTTACACTATAAAGGTCTAGGGAAGTGATTCTCAACCTGTGGGTCGCAACCCCTTTGGGGGGTCGAACGACCCTTTCACAGGGGTCACCTAAGACTATTGGGAAACACCTATTTCCCATGGTCTTAGGAACCAACACACTGTTCCTCGGTGTAGCAAAATGTAGCAATGTAGTTTACTGTTGTTATATTAAGACTGTTACCCATGCTATATCATGATTCAAGACAAAATTTCATTTATTTGTAATTAGAAATAAATATTTCACAATATATAATTACATATTGTTTTTGAGATTAATCACTATGCTTTAATTATGTTCAATTTCTAACAATGAAAATACATCCTGCATATCAGATATTTACATTACAATTCATAACAGTAGCAAAATTACAGTTATGAAGTAGCAACGGAAATAATTTTATGGTTGGGGGTCACCACCACATGAGGATCTGTCTTAAAGGGTCACGGCATTAGAAAGGTTGAGAACCACTGGTCTAGGGGGTTTCTTCTTCCGTGGGCATCAAAGACAACCAGCATCTGGCACCCATGCTTTTCCCTTTACCCTCAGAAGGCTTACAGAGGCATTCTGCCATCCTCTGCTCTAGGAGAGATTCCTATTTTCTTGATTTATGCTCACTAGAACCAATGATATGATATGTACATGTTGAATGACATCTCAAGGCTATCACAAGGCTTGCCTCTTGTGCCATCTCTTTTCCAGAGAGGGATACTGGGATATCTGGCTACCTATAAGGACCAACATCTTACAGCTCAAGAGTAGAGAGGAAATTTGAATTCTTAGTCTCAGTGCATATCAATCATGGCTTAGCCCATAAAGTCAAGCTAGAAGAGTTGCCACAGTGAGACCTGGCCAGTGACTGGCTGATGCACGTAAGTGGTCACTTCATTCAAAATGGTCTGTTTTTAGCATCAAAGCAAAGCAAGGACCCAGAGAAGCATGCAAAAGAACTCACTTCTTCCTCTTCTATACCAGTCAGATCCCAGAAGTAGCCCAATCGCATCTGTAATCTCTTCCAGTTTTCGAGAAACATGGTAGCTTAAAAGGAAAGAAAAAATTCTGTCAATTTTGAAGAATGGATTTTGAGTACTATTTGGATTCACCAATGGTGGTGAAGAATAAACTTATAAAATTCAACTTTAGAAGCTTTCTTTAAATCTTTATTTCTTTCCTCCTTCTTCTATCTGGAACTGCTCTAAATATTTTATATCCTTAAAAGCTGAATACACACACACACACACACACACACACACACATGTTTCCCTACTTCTAGGTTATAAGAAGAGGGTAAACATTGATCTCAAGAAATGAGGAAGGATGGCAGAATAAAGAAAATAAGAATGAAAGAGTTTCTAGTCATTTTCTGACAAACTTCATTGTGTCTATGAATAATGAATACATTCTTTGTTCCTATATTTTCCTCAACACTCTCACTTTCTTTTTTCCTTTTTTTTTTTTTTTTTTTTTTTTGTCCCCAACACCACTTCCCTTCTGTGGGCCCTAATACTTGCATTCTGAGATTATGTAACAGTCTCCCAATAGTTCCATCTAACTCCAGTCTCGGCCTTCCAACACACCTTGCATGCAGCTGATAAACTAATGTCCCTTAAGTGGCACTCATTCATTCATCCATTTCTTAGCCAATGTTTGTTGAATGCCTATCACATATACACATCAATCAGTCTGCCTACTCCAACCACAGCCTCCTTTCAGGGTCAGCCCAATGTGCTCCAGAAAGACCAACATCTTCTACTCCACAGCATGGTCTATGATACCAAGATTGAACTTCTGATCTAGAGCCTGCCAATGGACCAGATTCCCACTTTTGAAAACTAAAACCAAGAAACACAAAGAGAAGCAGAGAAGGCATAAATCAAGCAGCACCTGAAAGAAGAAGAAAGGGCTGTGGTTTCTCATAGCAAGTCCAGCTCCAGTTCCCCAATGATCTGGCTATATTTACTGCATCTATGAACTTGCTTCTTGCCTTATTAAAATAAATCTCTTGTTATTTGAGAGAACTTGAATGAATTTTTAATCCTAAAAAAAGAACTAGGCCCAGATAAGATATCTGCAACACAGAACACTGTTCTAGGCATCATGAATGAGATGAGATAACTCTGGTGTGGATTTTGCTCTCAAGATGTTTACAGTCTATGTGGGGAGGTTGTAAATAACTATAATACAAGGCATACAGTGACTAGGCCTTGTCCCACTTCTTTTATAAGATCAAGCTCAAAGGCAGTCTTTCCTCCTCACTCTTACTACCCTTAAGGTCTGCTGCCCTGGAAAGGGAAGGGATATGGCCCTCCTTGAAGCCACCCATACACTTCTACACATGATAAGAATCTAGGTGCCCTTCATTGTATGCTGCACTGGACTGTTGGCTGCCATTCATGTCTATAGTATAGTAATAGATCTACAAACTCTTTCTTGGTTCCTAGATGCCCATTTACCTCAGGCACAGCACAGAACTGAGCATAACAAACACCATGGACTGGTTAAATATATAATTACTTAAAGCTTCATTTGCTTTACTTGGTACAATATGACAGTGCACTGATCTGTATGTTTTCTCCTAGAACTAGCGGATTTTTCATGTAAGTACATCCTGACCTCCCAACACTAGCAACACCCTGGGGTATGAAATGAAACCAAGGAGAATGTCACTCCTCTTCCAATACTCTTCGAAGTGCCTGAGGAGAGTTCTTCAAGGTCCATGAAAGACAGAAGTCAGACAGTGGGAACAGGCAAGAGAAACAAAAGAGTCATTGAAAGAGGAGCCATGAGGACAAGGAGAGCCAAACAAACACCGATGAAGAGCTGCTCAGAGTTCCTGGTGCATATTTTGTGCCAGGCACTGTGCTAAGTGCTTTGTACACATATCTCACTCACTAGTCACAGAACATTATGGGACAGGTATTACTTCACCCATTTTATAGATGAGGACAATGATGCTCAAGGGTTAAGTATTGTGCCCTGGGTTACATTGGACCTTGGGTATTAACTTTAGCAATCCAATGCTAGATTCACATTGGATTGATATGGGAACCACACATTAGGCAGTCCCCTAAAAGTAAAAAAAAAAAAAAAAAAAAAAAAAAAAGGAGTTTATAAACTCCGTCCCTTTTCTTTTCTATCTCTTTTTAAAGTTCCCTGGAGTTTGAGGCCAGAACAGCAGAGGGGCTAGGCCCAAAGACTCCAACAGACCCAGGTTTCTTGGTCTAGTACCTTCTATGAACTCTCTGTATCAGCAATCCCCTCTCTCACTCCACAATAGGCTGAGTCTCTTTCTGTGAAGAACCACTTTTTCTTCCCAGCCATATTCTTGGCAGGCTGGGCCCTGGCCCAGGCCCACCCAGCAAAACACCACTGATCATAATAATCATGGTAACAAGAAGCATTACTATGATTTTTAATTGTAACATGTAGGCAATCATGCCCAGGGGCTCTTGGCTGCTATTACTAAATATACAATCACATAAAACATAGCAAGGCTGTTAAAAAGACAAAACCAAACTCTACCTTTTGCCAGGAAGCTCTGACACAATCTCACCCTTTTTGCTTTCCCTACACTGCTATCTAAGAGGAAGAGAGAGGAGTCAGGGATGAGGGTAGTAAATTATTAAGCTCTCCAGAGGGGTGAGGGGTACTTGTTCATTACAGTTATTGAGAGAGAAGAGGCAGTTGTTGGGGCTTGAAAGTGGGCAAATAAAAATGAAAACCACGTTTTTCTATAACAAGGAATTAAGCAGATCATCAAAGTTCTGAAGGATCATGGATCCAGTGTTACTAAGCTACAGCTATTCAATCATCTACAAGATAAATTAATGGCATTAGGATTGCAACATATCAAAATATGAATGCATACTCTGAGTTCCAAGTCCATTCAAGTGTATTTGTGAATAATGACAAGATGCCCTTGCTGGATGAGAAGATAGAACTGTCTGACTTCCCAGGTAACAAACTTCAATTTCAGTCTGTTTTACTGACCATTCCTGTGAATATTTTCAGAGCTTTATGGTCACAAGTGTCATTTCCTATTGCCTCATTCTCATGAACTGACCACTGTCTGTGTGTTCTGGGTTGCAGCTGTTTTCCCTGAGAGTAGAATGGCCCTGGAAGTTGTCCTTGATGGCCTAGGAATATGGAAACCTTTCTAGTCTGGTTCTATCTCCACCCAAGTAGAGGTCCCTACAGGGAATGGAAGATAGTTGCTCCCATCAGTGCTGAGAACAGACTTCTCTCTGTCTCCTCCTCACACTTTCAGAGATGTGACTCATGGCCCCATCCTGGTAGGTCCTCCAGGCCTCATAGAGTTGGTGATAAATCAAACAGCCTCTGTAGAAGCCGCATGGCCCTGCTGGTCTGTGATCCAATGGGAAAGCTAAGGGCTTGCATACCCATGATGAGCAAAAAGCAGGTGGCTACTCAAGATGGGCTGAAACATGTCAACTTAGTCTCTTTTTTTAATACACGTGGGTGTGCCTTCTTGGAAATGCTCAGTTACCACAGGTTGTTATTCCAATTTATCCCAGTTTATAAAAATACGTGTGTGTGTGTGTGCGTGTGTGTGTGTGTGTGTGTGTGTGTGTGTGTGTGTGGCGTCAGATGGCTATGGTCTAGAAAAAGTTTATTACCCTGATACTCTGGGATGGGAGGGACAGAAAGGAGGAGAAAAACAATGAAGGAACTCTTTGTTCTTTCCTTCACAAACTCTTCACAAAGTGGAATACTGAAAACACCACTGTGGTATTAAGTAAAATCTCTACAGTCTATACTCATGGTATCCTAGAAATTACATTGAACTGGAGTCAGAATACCAGGTTTAGGCCCTTTACAACCAGCTAACTCTGTGACCATGGACATGATCCCACCACTCTGCTATTTTGGGTGATAGCTATGACTTTATATGTCTTAGATGTTCCTGGAGGCGCATTATGGCTGTGCCACAAGTTTTCAAAATATTCACTGGTTCAAATTCTGAATAAATGATACATGAGACTAATACAAGGTTACTATTACTGTATTTTTAAATATATACATATATATAGCCATAATAATATCCCTAGTTCTTTAAAAGAGGTAAACCTATTATCCCTAAAATACTTCTTGAGATACAAGGACTAAATGCTCTAATGAAGGATATGGCCATTAGAGCATGGTCACTATACCCATTTCAAGGTACCACGCATATAAGTCAGCCTCATGATAACCACTTACCCCACAGAGCCATGAAGATGGAGAAGAAGACAGTGGCAGGATTGTCAAATAGGTGGCTGGCCCGTGCTGTACCACAGGCTGAGCTGAGGTTCCAGTAATCACAGGACTTGTCACACAGGGGACACATGGTGAAGGCATTCTGCTGGTCACACATCTCTTTGCTGCAGTAGACAGAGGCTACTGAGTCAGGTGGAGCTCATACAGGACTCACCCCAAACAAATTACCCCCAAGACTTCTCCCACTTTTGAATCCATGGATGAACTTATCAATGCTGTACATGAGGTGTATTAAAGAAGGGACTGGATTTTTCACGTTGAAAGTGTTATTCTTATGTTTTGTCCAAAAAAAAAAAAGAATAGATGGGCCACCTTTTGAGGTATGGAGCCCCACCTTTAGAAGTGCTCCAACAGAAAGTTAGTGATCATCTGTCAAAGATGTACACTGAAAGATGGCTTATAAAACCCCTTTCAAAAAGTGTGGAGTGTATGAGGAAAGCACCAACAACTGTGAATAAATCACCCGCCTGAAGTTAAATTTCATCATCATTCAAGCATAGACTGTCTTCTTAAACCTACAGTCTGTCTTAAAGATGTGTGACACTGATCACAATCTCTTTCTTTTGGAAGAAGAAAGCTATATGAAGAAGAATGGAGTCAGATATGGATTGGAAGACTTTTTCTAAGTACACCTGCATTTGTAGAATGGGATTAATAACCTCAACCTAATAAAAATTATCATGACCGTGAAATGGGATTAGGGGAAATGAAAGAACAGGGTAAATTTTTCCAAAGTCTAGATTCTATGATCTTTGAGAGAGAAGCATGAGTCAAATAACCATCGCCTATATTCTAACCGATTCTCAGTACATTTCTATTTAATGGACTGATGAATATATTTGAAATTCCATTCTTTCATTAGGTGATTAGCTGAATCCAATAAAGTTAGGCTCATATGAGTGCTTATAAATAAGAACCAAAGAACTAACAGCCCTAACTGGCCTCCTAATATCTCTCCACACCACATATTGGCAGGAAAAGTAATAAACTTATCATTCTGGTGTGTAATAGTCCTCTTGGGGAATGAGTACAGGGTTAGGCTTTTGGTTTGGAGGAAAATGGTGGAGAACTCAAGATTTCATGAAAATGAAGCACTGGGGAAGTAAGGGACCCTACACTGGAAAACCACAGTTGTGTTTTCTCCAGAAAGAGGCAGCAGAGGGAGCTGCAGAGCATGGCTGGCAAGTGGGAGGCCACTGCCAGGGTGAGTAAGCTGGTACCCTGTGTGTTAAACAAGTGCTTAGATTTAACCCAGAAGTTAAGGGATGCCTGGATCTAGTTTTTCTTTATTAAGAAGTCGAACGGTTTAATTGAGGGCTGTCACTGTCTGTCAAATGCCAGCTTTCACGCTCGTTTTTAATGAGTTATTAAGTCCACAGCAGGGAAAGGCCCCTGTGTGAGAGAATGGAAACTAGGTCTCCCAGGATAAACCTTGGTTCCTCCACTGACTTGCTGCTAAGCTCTCCATTGGCAAGTGTCAATAGCAGTGACTCATTCACATCCACAACATTAAAGAGTAACATCTTGTTAATAAGTTCAACTGTGCTAGCTTCACCTAGGAACATTCTTATTGTTCATTCGAGAGCCTGGTTTATTTCAAGTCTTCTGAGTCAGATGAGTGTTCGTGGTGTAGTTGAGGAGTTGCTGTTTTCAGAAAGGAGAGGACCCTCTTGGAAAACAAATTCACACAGAAAATTGTTGGTTTGTATAAATTCTAGTAAAGTACTGTGCTTTGAAGCTGTGTCTAAGAACATCTGAGTAGGGACTTTGTTCTTCAGGGGTTTTTTTACACATAGATTGCGGGGAGGGATAACCCTAGTCAGCCTAATCTTAATCAAATCTAGTCAGTGCTAAAGGTCAGGAATAAAAAAGTATTAACAACCAACTTGGTGCAAAGCATTTTGAAACTTAAGTGCTATATAAATTACTGGTTTTAAAATTAGAGTGCATCAAGTATCAATCATTTGTATAAAATTGCAGCCACTGTGGCACAGATACTCCCCATATTATTTCAATTGGAAGTCAGATGTTTTGTAGGTATTGATGGTTGTTTTTGGTTTTGGCTTTGGATGCAAGCAATTTGAACAGAATTCTGAAGAAATTCTACCTCAGGGTGACATTCGAATGACTGAATTCTCTAGAAAAGCTGATAGATGAGGGAAGCTCACCTAGAATTGAAATCATGTCTAGATTACTCACTGGCTGCATAATCTACAGATTCCTGAAGTAACTCTGGCTATAAATCTAATAGTGTATTTCTTCAATCTATCATTTCTCTAGAAAGCATATGTTGATGTAAAAACCCAGCGTGAGTGGTTTTCTCAATGAGTGACTCATGGCTCACAGGTTGGGTGGTACGGGACTGTGCTAGCAGAAAGAGGGGAGGTGCAATGAAGCAATTATTCAGACAGAACATCTGTTATTAAGGTTCAGACCTAAAGTTTTTTCAATATGGTTTAGATTAATCAGCTTTTTAAAAATGCTCCAGTCTTTCCTACCCATGTAAGCAAATGCCTAACAAATGGAACCAATCCCTTGGTGAGCAGAGGAAAGTTCTATAGATGTATCATGCACATATGGAATTATTACTTACAAATGATACTTGTATCTCACATATCAAATTTATTGGCAATAAAAGGTACCATTTAAAGTTCCACATAATGTAAATTTTCTGGTTTTGATTTTGTACTGTAGTTATACAAGATATAGCTATCAGGGGAAACCAGGCAAAGGGTATATTGCACCTCTCAGTACTATCTTGGCAACTTCCTGAATCTACAATGTGTTCAAAATAAAAAGATTTAAAAAGTGATACAGAGGTAGTAACTTCCCAGCTTAATGCCAAAATTAGAAACCTCTGAAATAATCCCAGGAATAGTGCAAGTTTTTAATTATTCTTAGGAATAGATACTAGACACAGAGTCTGAAAAAAATGTGAATTTATTTAGAGTTAGTATTGGGATTTGGAGGCCATTCCTTTGTTGAGAGGAGTGATCTTTTGTAAGTTTCCATCAGGCCCACAGAGTTTGGACTTTTGATGGGTATACAATTCTGATTTAAGAACAGTTCTTTAAACAATTATTCACAATATAATTATCTTTTCTATCATTTATACCTTCTTGATTTGTCATGTCCTATCACAAATCTGAAAAAGTGACAATCAAAATTTCAATTTTTAAGAGTCAATTTCAAACTTTTTGACTATGACCTACAGTTTGAAAGTCTTTTACATCATATTCCAGTAGGAAAAAATGTACATATCATCTTCTTATAAACATACTCATACAACAATACTTACACTTTCTTTTTGTGATGAATACTAATATTATACATCTTTTCAACTATATCTTATCTTATTCTAGTTCACTTAAAGATAACCATTAAATTGATTCCATAACAATTAAATTGATTCACAAATGGGGTGCTACCCATGGTTTTTAAAACATTATACACTCTGATAGACATCTACAATGATAATCACATTTTGCATGCCTACACATCTGTATATATATGATGTGTGCATGTGCATAGATATATGTCTTTGCAGCATGTACAGATGATAGTCAATTCCAGCTGCAAAGGTTGCTGTCATATGTATTCCCATATGGGCACAAGTTCTAAGTCCTGAAGTAAACCAGCATACTGACGCCCCACCCATTATACTGGCATTGGTTCCTTAAGCACAGTATAGAGATTTCTAGTTTTGATTAACCTGGAGTTCAGCCCTCCAGGGATCACAACTGAACAAGAGAAGCATGGAATCCATGTTTTCTGAGAAGGAATCAGGCAAGGCCAGTTGAAGTTCTTGGCTGCCAGGGGGAATATGAGCTCTCTGGAAGACTTCATAGTTTATTGGAAAAAGCAAAACTTTGGAGCATCAGAAGGCCAAATCTCAATCCTGACAATTAGTAGTTGTTGAAGTTGAACAAGTTATATGACCTCATTTGTCGTCAATTTCTCCTACTCTGGCAGGCAAAAATAACTACCTTATATAGAGTTTATAATATTGATTTCTAGAGCATCAATGAAACTAGTACATAAAACCACCTACCACCATGCCTGGCACAAGTTGGTATTTGGTAAGTATTGGTTCTTCCCTGATGCCAGAGGGCAAAGAAAGTAAGCACTATTTTTAAGTGCTTACTTTCTTTGTAGGCTTTCTCTTCCTCATAAGGACTACACTTTGTTCCATTTCTTGGTTCTCCAAGAGCTCCACCATGGAACTGTCACTACCTGTAGTTTCTGACTCCTGAACCAGAGGCCTTCCTCAGTTCCAGAGCTGCCTATTTCTACAGTCTCACAGCATTTTATCCCAACAGTGTTTGACGGAAAGACATGTAATCTCTTCCCAATACCACTCAATACTTCCTACCTTGGATCTTATGGGAAAATATAGGGGAGGGGGAGTAATCATGAAGTTAAGTGGGAGAAAGCATTTCTCAGGCACAATTTTTTCATCAGGCTTTATCCACCTGTCCAAATCAGACCTAGCTCTGGAGAAGAGCTTTATTAGGAAAGAATGTGGGTCAAGCCCAGCATGACTATGAAGCCATTCCCAGAATCTGTAGCTCTCAGATCTGGCTCTGGAGAAAAGTTGTGTGTGTTGTAAGGGAAGAAGGATAAAGGGTGAGGACTTTGGAAGGAGATGTGTGAAATGTACTTGAAACTAAGATGAAACTCCTAACTACTAACATGGGAATTGAGCCCTTTTCTTTAAAATTGTCTTACCTGGGAATATCTTCTTCAATCGTTGCACATCCATAAAGAAACACAATCACACCAATTATAGAAGATGGGATGAGGAATGATGTATATAATCCCAGCCAAGCAAAATACAGTCCAATTTTTTCTCCAAAATACTTTCTGGAAAATAAGTTATAAAACATTTTAAGAACATCATAGATGGAAAAAGCATCCTCCAGTGAGGATTAACAAACAAAACAAAAACAAACAAACAAAAAAAGAATATCATATACTTGCCTCATTTCTGTTAGTTCTAAACCTGACAGTGGGTCAGCATAAATAAAAAGGTATGGAAGTTACATGAGGAAAGGGGGATCTCAGTACAACGTCTTTTGTGAAATGAGTTAAATTTCATTGGAATAGCATATACACACCTGTCCTGGCTGATCATGTGAAATAGCTACAAGAAGGAATTCAGCCCTAACAACAAACAAAAAATATTCCATAAATTTTAGCGTCTTCACCAGACATGAATAACACATCATTATTTCACGAGAGCCATGAAACCCACAGGAAAAAAAAATGCTTTTTTGGAATTAGCTTATGTAAACAACACACACAAATTACATACTTGAGGATGTACACTTATGTACAGAAATTAATATAAACATACTCACAGAAAAATGATTAGAATAAATTTGATAAAATAGTAGTAATCTCTTCTTTGGCTAATAAAATTATGGGTGGTTTTTTACTTCTTTGTTTTTATATCTTCCTGTATTTTTAATTCTCTACTTATTAATGAATTACTCTTATCATTTTAAAAAATGATTTATTTTAAAAAGAAAATTTACCAACCCATATCTTTTTTATCTCCAGCTCATAAAGTTAGTAATTATTATCACACTAATCCTCTAAGAAGTTTTTTCCTTAAATAAATATTGTTTATAGACACCTGATGAGAAAAAATAAAATCCACAGAGGAGCAGCATGTTTTATTTCTCAAGTGACTCTGACATAAAACCCAGGAGGAAAATGGGAGCTCAGCCTACTCTGTGATAGAAGTATGAAGAGTGAGAAGAGTGAACAGTCTCTGGATCCACTACCAGTGGGGCTGCTTTCAGGATGCAAACAACTGAGAGAAAATGTAGCATCCACCCTAATAACAAGAGAAATACGGATAATCTGTGAAATCAGAACATTTTTTGAACCCATCAGAAAGTGGAAGCTGCAAGAAACCAGGTGAACTAAATTTTAAAGAGAGAGAGAAGCCCCTCCAAGGAAAAGTGAGACATATAAACAGCTTCACATTTGGCAGAGCCTGGGAGAAGTAGTCTCCATAAGCGTGAGTAAGAAGAAATAGAAAAATGTTAACTTCTGGAAGGCTGAATGTAGATCAGCCTGACAGGTAAGAATAACTGGGAGCCCCAGACACAAGATGAGTTTGACTTATTCATGAGATCCTATCCAACGACCACCACCCAGTAGTCATGAGGAGGATAATAGGCAAGTTAGGAAAATAGAGAGAACTCCTTTAGTTCCACACAGCCATAAAAGCCCACCCATCTCCCAGGACCATTTCCCATTCAGATAAAAAAAACCTAAAGCATTGAATAATAAGGTCAGCAGTCTGCTGCTGCAGGAGGGCCAAAAGGGACATACTTCTGGTAAAGGGCTGCTGAAAGCCGAGGGTTTCAGGAACAATGAGAACAAATTCTCAGCCCTCCATGGCCCACACAAAGTATATGATAATAGTATCACATGGAAGAAGAAATTTGAACTCTGGGGTCCATTGAAGGTGATGCCAGCAATGGCAAAATCCAAACCTAGCTCATCTTCTGACTATATTGCCTCTAATTATGTTTGAAAAATAAATAAATAAAATAATTTAAAAAAAGAAAAAGAAATCCAAATGACTGATAAACATATAAAAAGGTACTCACCTGCATTAATCATCAGATCGCCAGAAAAACTCAAATAAAACCACAATGCAATACCTCTACATATTTGTGAGAACGGCAAAATGAGAAAGAAGAAAATACCAAGTGTTGGCCAAATGTGGAGAAATCAGGACACTCACATGGTGTTGGTGGGATGTACATAGATTGAACCACTTAGGAAAAACTGCTTAGTGGTATCTACTACAACTGATCCAACAACTATACTCCTAAGTATATGCCAAATAGGAATAAATATGTGCATCAAAGGGTATATGCAAGAATATTCACAGCAGCAATATTTATAATAGCCTCAAACTAGAAACTACCCAAATGCCTATAAATAATAGAACTGATAAATATGTTGTGATATACTTGCCCATGAAAATGAACAAATTACAGGAATTCCCAACAATATAGACAAATATCACAAACATAATGCTAAGCAAAAATGAGCCAGACACTACAGAATGTATATACTGTATTTATCTATGTGAAGTTCAAAAACAAAATAACTGTGCTAGAAGTCCAGATAGTAGTTAGCCTTAGGAAGGCAGTGACTAAACGGGAGTTAGTGGGGTAAGGTGGGGACCTTCGGGGTACTAATAATGTTTTTCTTTGATCTGGGTTCTGGTTGTATGGGTGTGTTCACTTTGCAAAATTCAGCAAGCTATATATTTATTGTATTTACACTTTTCCGTATGTGTAGCATACTTTTATTTTAAAGTGGTTTTAAAAAGATACCACATGTGCTATAATCTGCAGGCCAACAGATTCCCTGGAGATCATGTGTCTTCAAGTCAGACAGCATTTAATCCATGTCAGACATACATATCTTTCAGGCCCAGTCTGTCACCAGACGTGAAGAGGAGTTTTCACCTGAATGAAGCACAAAGACCAGGCTAACAAAAGACAAGGCTTCCAGGACAGGGAGGCCAGCCCTGAAATGCAAGGTTGGCATTTGACCAGGCAGCCTAAGGCAGTGATGGAGGCCAAAGGATGTCTGCACCATTCCCAAGTGATCAGGTCAGAAGTTGAGCAAGAGATGATTAGCATGGAGCAGACGTGCCAGCAGGGCATGTTCCATGGGAGCCGGCCCTGTCAGCTGGAGAAGGGAACTTCTGTTCTCAACTCCTGCCAGGCCCACATCACCTTCCTTCCTGGTCTCACAAAAAGCTCTCAGGCTTTCCTGGTCCCTCAGGGGATGGATTAAAGGCAAACAGATTTGGGTGCCCATAGCAGCATTACGGGCAGGTGCCAAAGAGAAAGTGCTGAGCCTTTAATTAAAGTTCACCATGGTTGATTTTCTAAAAGACAGCCTGGAATTTCCCAGCTAACTGACAGTCAGGCAAGCCAGCAAAGGCTCTCCTGGGTGAAACCAGGAGATGGGAGCCAACGTGGATGAAATAGTCAATTCAAGGCTGAAGCTCCCTGTCAGAATGGTCTCCCCCAGCTGAAGGCTGTCCCCACCACCATTCCCTTTACAAGGTGGGTCCAGCTGAAGAAAAAGTGTGTGCACCCTTCTGACGAGAGGAGAGGGAACTTCTGATCCCAAGGCTGTCCCCTGGGAGATTCCTGGTTTAGACTTTGAAGCCCCGCACTGGTCAAAACCCAATTTCATTTTCTCCTGCTGTCCCTCATTTGGGCTTTGCTTCAATTCCTTGGCCTCTTATGTTCCTCATACACATTACATCTGCTCCCACCTCAGGGCCCTTGCTATGGCTGTGCCCTTCGCCTGGAACACTCCTTCCTCCAACCTCACACTCACTTCCTCAGTCTCTGCTCCAATATCACTTCGGAAAAGCCTTTAATCATTCCCTCCCAAACGTCTCCTAACCTCTCACCTTGCTTCATTTTTTTTTTCATCTTACCATTACCTGCCATTGTTTTCTAAATGTGTTGGCGTTTTTGTCCATTTCTGCTGCTAGAATGTAAGCTACATGAGAGCAAACACTTTTTCTCTCCTATTCACTCTTTTGCCTGAAATATGCCTGGGACATAGCAATGGCTTAATAAGCATTTGTTTGATGGATGGTGGAATTCTCACAATAACACCCATAATGGAGTTACTACGCCTGTTCCTCTTCTATGTAGAGGTTGAGCACAGCTCAGAGACGTTGAGTAACTTGTGTAAAGCAACACAGCAAACCTGAGAGAATCCAGATTCCATTTCTGAGCTGCCTGATTTCAAGCCTATACGTTAACTATGACATGTGTCTCATAGGACACAGAGTAGATGATTATGCAGATTTCAGACTTCTAGTTTGCAAAGTATTATGATTTGTTTTCAATTTTAGTAGAAAACTGAAATGAACCCTATCAATAATCCAAAACTAAATTCTCCATTCAGTGATTTACAAAATCCTATACCCTCCAGAAGCTCATTCACATCAGAAAAGGCAGTCACAGCATGTGTTCCAATTTCTATTAGTTAAATAAGCAATACATAAAATGATTATTTAGACAGTTTCTGTTTATTAATGAGCAGCATGAGAGCTTCCAAGTACACATCAGATGGTGATTAGAGACACATGCTCATGGCTAGTTCCCCAATCATTTATCACCCAGTGGTTTTGGCCATCATACACTGTTTTCATTTTCATTCTTAAATATTGTTTGGTGTTGCTTGGGTTTTGTGGGGTTTTTTTAACTCACAACCAATCTTTAAATAAAGATGGGAACATAAAGAACATCAGTGGTGAAATATAGCATGTCAATGAGAGCATAAAAGTGGCAAGAAAGAATTAGATAAATTTGCCTCAATGATATTCACACAGGTCCATAAATGCATACAACTGATCAATTTATTATATGATGTGTAAAGATAGGTCATTATAAGAAACCAATGTTAAAAGAAGGCGGGTTATTATATCCAATTGGCTCTTAGTTATCGGGAGTTTAAGATTGTCTCCAACTACTATGCATAATTGGCAGAAAAATCTTTGCAAATATAGCCTAAAACTTTCAGCTCGTCATTTAAGAATGAAGAATAAATACTAGCTAATAAACCAGCTAAATTTTTCACTCAAACTACAAATATGCCAAATTTCAGATCATAAAAGTGTGTGTGTTTTTCTATTTTGAAACTATGATGGTAAATTTTAATCTAATTTTTTATATTATCACTAGAGGCCCAGAACACAAAATTTGTGCACGGGTGTGGGGCGGGGGGGAGGGGGTCCCTCAGCCCAGCCTGCATCCTCTCCAATCTGGGACCCCTCTAGGGATGTCCAACAGGCCATTTAGGTCCGATCCCACCAGGCAGTCGGACATCCCTATGACAATCCAGGACTGCTGGCGCCCAACCACTCCCTTGCCTGCCTGCCTGATTGCCCCTAACTGTTTCTGCCTTCCAACCTTATCACTCCCCTGCCAGCCTGATTGATGCCTAACTGCTCCCCTGCCAGCCTTATCACCCCTAATTTCCCTCCCTTCCTAGCTTGGTTGCCCCTAACTGCTATCCCCTGCTGGCCTGGTCCTCTCCAACTGTCCTCCCCTGCAGGCATGGTCACTCCCAACCTCTGCCATCCTGGTTATCCCTAACTTCCCTCCCCTGTAGGTCTGGTTCTTTCCTCCCCTCCCCCCCGCCCCGCTCCTAACTGCCTTTCTTTGCAGAACTCGTTCCTCCCAACTGCCCTCCCCTGCTGGCCATCTTGTGGCGGTCATCTTGTGTTTTGGAGTAGTGGTCAATTTGCATATTATCTCTTTATTATATAGGATTACTCAAACCAAAGATGACATTTCGCTATTTAAAAATATATTTGCTGGACATATTTTCTTGTACAATTTAATATAATAACATAAACAGTATGTGCTACCTTTGTTAAAAAGGAAAAGAATAAACTTGTCTTTATGTATGAATAATATTATAAAAGATTGTATGTAATGAATTTTATATTACAATATCCATTTAAAGTATTTTAGAATCATTTCTTCATGATTTTCTACATAATATTGACTTAAAAACAATTCCTAAGGGAGTTCAAGGGATTAAACCTGTGCTGCCATAAAGGTAGCTTGTGTGAAGCTGAAGACCCTTTCTCCACCTACCACCACCAGCTCTGTGCCCCAACAGGGTGAGTTCAATGGATTATGTCAATCAGACCTCCTGGCTCTCTGCCTGCTGGGCTGGCCAATGGGGAAGCACCAGCAGGAAATGGAAGGATGGTTGAATAAAGACCATAGGGCATTGATTGCTCCAACAGTCTGGCCTGGGTTGACAGTGGAGGTGGGCCACAGCTCCTGTCAGAGGCCTCCCTGTGTGTTAGCTTCAGCATTGCTCTCTCTAGTTCCATAACCACAACCTCCTCTTGCTCCTTTTGGTCTAAATGTGCTACCAACTCCCCATTGTTGCTGATCTCTGGGGTGCTCCCATCCCTTGTGGATTTCCCTTCATCATTAACTACTTACTTGAGTGTGTTATTTCTTCTTTAAATAATACAAAGTTCAAAAATCAAAAAAAAAGGGAATGGGAGGATTTACAAATTTCTGATTTGTTACAGTTCTCTCATTTTACAGATTAGGGAACTGGGACTGAAGGACATTACCAGATTTGTCCAAAATCAATACCAATACCTAGGCAGAATCAAATAAAAACCAGAGCTTAATGTAGGAAAAATAAAGACCATACATTGTTATGATTTTTAGAAGAGTGGTATGAGTTAATATATCATCAATTGCTTGAAACAGCACTTGGCACATAGTTGCACCAGTTATTATGTAGTTAATTCCTTGAAATAGCACTTGGCACATAGTAAATATGCAGAAATGCTAGCTATCATCATCACCACCACCATCATCATCATCATCACCATCACCATCAGCAGCAGCAGAATGTGCTAATTCTCAACCCCATTGAGAAAATAAAGGAGATAAAGACTTAAAAATATGCAAGCCTTCAGGATGCATATTAGTTAATTAATTAATTAATTAATTCTAAAATTAATCTTATTTGGTATATGGAGAAACCAAAGCCCCCTTCAGGATGATGAAAAAGAGGTTCTGGGGTTCATGATGTGCTGAGAGCCCAGGGTAAATTCAGCCCCCTATGCTCACTTGGCCAAGTGCCCTGTTCAGCAAACACCCTACACAGCTGTCACAGAATGGCCCTGCCTCAAGGTCCCTCAGCAAGTAGGTATACCACTATTAAATGAAAATGACCTTCATCTTACTGAGTTAGAAATATCATCTGAGACAGCACAAGAAAAATGCTTTTAAAATTCTAAAGCAAAATATTCTAGCACAAGTTACTGTGGCTTCCTTACTCCACATTTTTCCAAAAAGAAAAGAGGCCAGAGATTTTAATAAAAAGAGGTTGAATAATTGTTTTGATTTTGCTGTTCCATAATGTATGCAGGTGACAGAAAAAAAATAAACCTTCTCCATATGACAAAAGAATTGTTCTTCAGTGTGCTCCAATATTCTCAAGGGGAAGAAAGACCATTACTATGACATGTATCAATCATGCCAAGTATCAGTTACATTTTATGTTGAAAGTTTGATGAAAAAATGTCTTGATGCAAAACATAGCATTTACTGAAAGCTCATGGACAATGTTGTTGCCAATGTTTTTGAAGAATACCTGATGCCATGGTAGAACCAGGAAGAAAACTGAATGAAAGCCTAACCTTCCAAGCTACATCTGTTCTTCACCAAGACATGGCCATGTCCATCCTGAGCTCTGTAGCCTTTGCTCCTTCCTCAGTGTTCATACATGTGAAATCTCAACTATGGTTGTTTTTCTTTCAAACCTCAAATTAATTCACACCTTAAAATAACCCTGTTTGATCTGTCCTGGAGCATTGGCCTTTTTTAGAAAACTTCTCTTCTCCCTGATTTGCTCCCTTCTCATCTACCAAGGAAGGGAAGAAGAGCATCTATATGGCTTTTTACATACACAGTTCAATCCTTACACTGTGAGTTAGGAAGTATCCCCTCAATTTTCATATAAGGAAAACAAGCCTCAAAGCTTAATCTCATGCCCAAGTTCACATTTAGTTATCCGTACATCTGAATTTCCAACCAAAGTCTATCTTGAGAGTCTTTGATCATTTTCACTGGCCCACTGTTTTGCCAATTCCAAATCCTTTCTTTCCAATGCTAATTGTACCTCTCTCCTCTACCACTAGAATATGACTAATGGACAAGAGAATAGGAATAATTGTATATAACACACACATACACACAAAGAAAACACAAAATAGGGAAAATCTCCATTGTCTCATCTTGACCCAGAAGATCACTATGTACCCATGAGTCATGTTAAAAATTATAGAAGAATAAAATAAAAAAACTTCCAAATTGTTTTTCCAACTATTACGCATTAGCCTGAGCATCATAAATCTTTTCCTTAGTCAGAATAGTTTCTCCCTCTACTTTTACCAAGGTGGACCTCCTTTGCCTCTGAGAATATTCACTACCTTAGCTGCAGCCTTTGGTGTGGTGAGCAGTAAATGATAGTAAGGAACTAAAGAGCATGGGCTCAACACTTTGATATAATAGTGGTTTGAAAAGCTAACGCCATCTAAACTATATCCTCACATACGCTGATTGAGGGTAAAGATTCTTAGGCTTGCCAAGGCTACATGGGAGACTCTCAAAAAGTCTTCCTCAAGCCCATTCCATTTCTCCAACCAAATAATTCCTCCCTCAGACCCCTCACCAGCAATGAATACTATTGATGGGCATATGTCTTCATAATTCACCTGTTACATTCTAAAACTTAGTTTCTCTGCATTGTACTGCGCTTGATTTTATAACCAATGACCCTAAAAATCTGCACCATACTATATAGTGTATAGGTACCTTCACACACCCTGAAGGTCACAGGTTTAAACAACTGGCCTAAAGCCCAACAGCTATGACAGAGGATGCTGGGACTAGTGCTGTCTTTTGCTTTTATTGCCTGAGTTCATTCACTTCTACTCTCTTATTTAAGTCGTTGTTTCTTATCTCCCCAGTCTTACTGCAAGCATCTCAAGGGCTTATATTATCTTTTACAAGGCTCTGTCCTTTCCCAACACATGATGAATTCTTGTTGAATGTATGAATGATGAACATGTGAAGTGAGTACCTCCGTGAGTCAGGTAATGGCAAGAAAGCTTCAGGTGATTTGCATGAAAACCACTTAGGAATAAAGCCATCAGAGGCAGCACCAGTCTCTGTATCTAGACTCCTGATTCCCTGGAATAATGTACATATGGGTAGCCTTTGTCTCCCCACGAGATGCTTTCTCCTAGCATCTTTTAACTTAAGGACTAGAGGAAGAGGAACTTCTTAGATGTCTGCTGCCTTCTTCTCATTGGTATACCAATGTAGAATCCTAGCAGAACTTGAGGTTTAAGTCAAAGGTTATATGCTTTCAGATCACTAGCATAGATCTTGAGTTACCTGAGTACAGAACAATGCTATAACCTGGAGGACTACTCCAAAATTTGAGGACAGATACTCCTGAATATGGCAGGCCCAAAGAATTCAGCTTCCAGATCTTAGGAAAAAAAGGTCATGAATTCCCTATCCAAACATTAACCAAAGTTTTTTCAGAACCCTAGACATATGATAGCAAATGCATGAAAGATAAATACCTCTTAAAATATACACACAAATAATTGAGGTGAAAGAAAGGAAATGAGCCTAAAAATAATCACATGTGAAAACTGGCATGAGCTTGGAGAACATAAAAAAAGTCATCAAAGTTATAGAGTTCAGAGGAGTCACTTAGCTTTCACTTAAGGCAACAATCAAGAATCATCAGGATTGCAGATGATAAAAGAAATGGTCTTTAGATGAGGTATGAAGTCATGGTAGCAATAATCAGCTATGATTATTGAGGCTCCAGAGAGAAGTAAAGATTCAATCACTTGTCTTTTACTTCATGTTGAGTATGCAGAGAAGGAAACAAGGCCTTAGGAATGAAAGTAACAAGAAAGAGGTAAAAGAGCAGTGTCCCCAGGTGAACTTGATCCTCTCAGAACCTGGCATGTGGCAGCATGGCTGAGAAGATGAAGAGACCAATGTGGAACTTATAATATCTCCTAAGTCATCCAAAGGCTCTTTCCCAACAATGCTTTCTTATTACTTCAGGGTAAATGCATCACAAACATATGGATTTGATTGTATTTCCCCACCCCCATCTTCCTCTCCTCATGCCAGAAAAACACATACAGATTTCAAAATGAAAAGGAAAAAAGCTAAAGTACAGCCAGGGACCAAAATGCATAGTATGGTTTTAAGCAAGCTTGGAACATGTTAGGAAAATAATTATCTCTGGTCAAAAAAATCCAAATGGCAGTGGCACCCATCCGTCATTAATACTGACAGCCAGGAAAATAACTGCAATTAGTGGGAGCAGACATGTGGTCTGCCAGTAAGGACTAGGAAGAAATGACCCCCAGAGGTCTGACACCTCCATGGATAAGGTGACACATCATTTCCCTGCCATTTTAAGACCAATGTGTAGGGGTGAATCCACTTCTGTCCTCAGACTTTATCAAAGGGTTGGTGTCCAGCTGTTCTCCATCTCTACTGGAAATGGAACAAAATGGCTTCCAATAGAGTGGAGGGAATGCAATTTCAACATCAAAAGAAATGACCAGTTATAATTCACTCTTACAACGATGCATATTAATTGTATGCCTATAAATCAATCTATTTACAAATATTTATTGAGTGCCTACTCTAATAAGGGCTGCATCATGAGCCAGACACTAAGCTGAATGATTTTCAAATATTATTCCAATCCTCACAACAGCACTAAAAGATGGGTATTATTAACCCCATTTTATAGATGAAGACTGAGACACAGAGAAGTTAGATGCATTTCCCAAGATCATAAAGCTAGGAAATGGAATGTGAGCAAACTCAAGTTTATTCAATTCCAGAATTTTCCCTTTATTTTCTTGAATTTTGGCTAAGTTCTGTAGGAGAATTTGTCCTTGTCCACCAAACTACACATCATTTTATGTTGAATAAATGTTGAGTGAATGAACATAAATGATGGGTTTTAACCACCAATGCTTTTATATTATATTTCATCTATTTAAACACTCACCTCTTTTAAGTGTTAATTATATAAATGTGTATCTTACAATGAGGAGACGCTAAGAATCAATGAAATATGATCATCTCAAACCAAGACCAGTTTCACATGAAAAACGTAATGAACAATGCAGGACAGTGAAGTACTGTGATTTGCCAGAAATATATATATATAGATATTCAGATGACCAGAATATATTTCTCAGATATACTTGGGTCTTCAGCCACAGTTCCTGGCTCAAAGCTTCCAAACCCCTGGGAATTTCCTAAGAGTGGCAATGGTGTCCCTTTTTATGTTAATGAGGTGATTTTTGGACCCCACCCAACGAGGGGGCTGTTTGAGTAAAAAACAACGAACACAGATTCCTACTAACAATACATAATCTGAATCCCATCATGAGGTAATATGAGATAAACGCAAAGGGAGAGACCTGCGACATATGACCCTTTACAAAAATGTCAATGCCACCAAAGACAAGGAGAAGATTGCAAATTAAAGGAGACTAAAGAGATATACCAACTATAAATTATAACATAGGACATTATTGGGGCGATTGCAATTTCAATATGGATTGTCGAATACATAGTGACATAACAGCAACGGTTAAATTTCCTGGTGTTGAAAGTTACACTGTAAGAAAAAGGCCCTGTTTTTAGAAAATACAAAGAGGGAATGAGAGCAAATGTACCAAAATATGAACAGTTGATAAATCAGAGTGCCAATGATAAGGAGTTCTTTGTATTATTTTTGAAATGTTTCTATAATTTTGAAATTATTTTAAAATAAAAAGTAAAATAAAAAGCAAATAAAATCCAGTTTCTCCTCCTTGAAGCCCAGACCCTGACCTCAGAATGGCAATCCCTGATTTCTTAGGCTCCAAAAGCATTTCTAGAAGAAAAGAGAGAAATGTCCATTAGCAGGTCCTACCTACTTCTCAATGCTCAGTCCTTTCTTTGATTTTAGTAGAGACTAAAAGTGAACAAAGTGATAGCTGGAAATCATTATCTGAGCACAAAACAGTTAGTGTGACAACCATAGAGAACAAGTTAATAGCCATCCTAGTGGCTGCAGGATGATCCTCCCCTTGTAAACACACCAGCAGTGAACCATTGCCAAACCCGCTCTCTACCCTCAGGAACTGGGAGTCTTAAATCAAAGGTACAAGGCGGGGCAGGCAGTAGAGGCTGTGCATATTTTGAAGGAGGCTCTGAAAACAAGAATAAAGACGTTCCTGGAGGACGTTTTGGAAGGGGAAAAGGAAACCTTGATGACTTCGTGAGATATTGGAAGAGGTTGCAAGGGTTCAGGCCAACGGCATCCTTTCCTGGACATCTTTAAAAGAGGAAACCGTCTAGGAAAATGTTACAATGTGTAAGAGTGACTTTAAAATACTTCATCATACACAGTGTGAGAGATGTGTGTTATTTGACTGAAGCTATGAGGCAGGTGCCAAGCAAGATAGCCCAGGTGTTCAGCTGGCAATCTATTCAGAAAGCCCGTGATCACAGGTGGCATTTCTGCTTTCCTTGTCTCTATCAACAAGCCCAGCTTGGTAAATTAGCATACGGAATGTCAGAAATGGATTTTCATAGGTAAAAATAATGGCCTGTTGAGAAGCATAACAAATGTTAGAAAAAGGGCTCTCATTTGGTGAAATTGGAAGAATTTAAATAATGTGGGATGTCTTGACATATTTCAGACATACTCCTTTGCTTATAAATATCCATGGAGGTGTATACCCCATGTCCTAGGGATAATGCCTTAGACTAAACCCCTAAATAGCCCCATGTCTAGCTTAGTCTCTGGAATCTGTTTTCCTGATACTGATTGTAAAGGTGACAAAATTCTGTCTCTAGAATTGAGATTTTTGCCTGGAGTGAATCTTTCATGCAAGTAGTGCTCAGAAAATATAAAAGAGCAGTACAATCCTATCTAATAAAATAGTAATATGCAAATTGATCATCACTCCAATACACAAGATGGTTGCCCCCATGTGGACACAAGATGGCCACCAAAAGATGGCCAGCAGGGGAGGGCAGTTGTGAGTGATCAGGCCAGCAGGAGAGGGCAGTTGGAAGGGACCAGGCTTGCAAAGGAGGGCATTTGTGGGCAATCAAGCCTGCATAGGAGGGCAGTTAGGGGTGACCAGGCTGGCAAGGAGGGAAGTTGGGAGTGACTGTGCCTGCAGGAAATGGCAGTTGGGGGGATCCAGGCCTGCAGGGGAGAGCAGTTGGGGGGCATCAGGCCTGCAGGGGAGGGCAATTAGGGGAAATCAGGGGAGCAGTTAGGCATCAATCAGGCTGGCAGAGAAGTGGTTAGGGGTGATCAGGCTGGCAGGCAAAAGCAGTTAGGGGCAATCAGTAATGCAGGTAGGCGAGCAGTTGGGAACCAGCAGTCCTGCATTGTGAGAAGGATGTCTGACTGCCCGGGATCAGGCCTAAACAGGCAGTCGGACATCCCTCTAGGAGTCCCAGATTGGAGAGGTTGTTCACTGGGCTGAGGGACACACTGCCCTGTGCACAAATTTCATGTACTGGGCCTCTAGTTAAAATATAAAAGCTAGGGGTATCCTGAACAAGTCATATAAACTGCTACTTTTTCCACATTTGTTAATATGTGTCACTTATTTCAAAACTTTTTCAGAGGCTAACAGTGTCTATCAAGAAAGAATTGTGCAACTTGCAACAAATGAATAAAGTGTGGGCCTGCATAATGGAGGGGCAAAGGAAAGATAAGCCTTTCTTTTTGTTAATGATCTCTAGCTTAATTCCACTGTGGTCTGAGAATATATTCCATATGACCTCAATCCTTAAGAATCATTGAACCTATTTTATGAGTTAGAATATGATCTAGCTCAGTAAATGGTCCATGTGCACATAAAAATAATGCATCTGCTGCAGTTTGGCTACATGTTCTATAAATACCAATTAGGACAAGTTCATTCACAATGTGATTCAAGTCTACCACATCCCTACTGATTGACTATATGTTCCCTCAATTACTGAGAGAGTTGAAATCACCAAATATAATTGTGGATTTGTCTATTTCTCCTTTCTTTTTGTCTATTTTTAGTCCATATGTTTTATTTTTAATTGAATTTATTGGGATGACATTGGTTTAATAAAAGGTTTCAGCCAAAATTGGTTTGGCTCAGTGGATAGAATGTCAGCCTGCGGACTGAAAGGTCCCAGGTTCAATTCCAGTCAGGGGTATGTACCTTGGTTGTGGGAACATCCCCAGTAGGGGGCGTGCAGGAGGCAGCTGATCAATGTTTCTAACTCTCTATCCTTCTCCCTTCCTCTCTGTAAAAAATCAATAAAATATATTTTTTAAAAATATTTTTAATTACTTAGGTTTCAGGTATACAGTTCTATAATACCTCATCTGTATATAGCATTGTAGGTTTATCACCTCAAGTCAAGTCTCCTTTCATCACCATTTATCTATCTCCCCTTTACTCTATTCTACCTCCCCTGACCCCTCTTCAATCACCATACTGTTGTCTGTGTCCATGAGTTGTTTTTTTCTTTGCTTAATCCCTTCACCCTTCTCTGCCAGCCCCAACCCCCTCCCGTCTGACAGCTGTCAGTCTGTTCTCTGTATCCATGAGTCTAAAGCTGTTATCAGATGCACATAATCCCAAATAGGATTGTTACATATTCTTAATGAGTTGGCCTCATTATCAATATAAATATCATCTATATTTCTTATCACATTTCTTGCCTTAAAGTCTACTGTCCGATATAAATAGAGCCATTTCTGCTTTCTTCTGATTAGTGTTTATAAAGTGCATTTATTTTCATCCTTTTACTTTTTTGTTATTGTTATTAATTCTCACCTGAGGATATATTTTTTCATTGCTTTTAGAGCGAGTGGAAGGGCAGGAGAGAGGAAGAGAGAGAGAGACTGGAGAAACAGTGATGTGAAATAGACACATCAATTGATTGCCTTCTACATGCACCCCAACCAGGGCAGGGGATTGAACCTGCAACCCAAGTACATGCCCTTAACCGGGAATTGAATTCAAGAACCTTCAGTGTGTGCACTGATGCTGTAAACACTGAGCAACACTGGCTAGGGCACCTTTTTACTTTTAACTTATCTGTGCCTTTATGCTTCGAATAGGCATCAGTTAATTGGGTATTGCTTTTTATCCAATCGAACAATTGATATCTCAATTTTTAAAAGTATTTTTTATTGATTTCAGAGCGGAAGGGAGAGGGAGAGAAAGAGAAAAACATCAATGATGAGAGAGAATCATTGATTGGCTGCATCCTGCATGCCCCATACAAAGATGGAGCTGGAAACCTAGGCATGTGCCCGGACTGAGAATTGAACCATGACCTCCTGGTTCATAGATTGATGCTCAACCACTGAGCCACACAGACTGGGCTATATCTCAATTTTGATGTTTAGACTATTTATATATTTATACTTAACATAATTGCCAAATACGGTCAGGTTTAAGACTACCAACTAGCTGTTTTATTTTGTACTATTCAGAGCAACTATAGAGCTATCCTTGTTCTATCTGGGATTCCCTGAGTGTTGTCTAAAGTCTGAAAATAGTCATTACATATATTTTAAGTAGTTTAGAGATTTTTATGACAGAAAAGTTAGTCCTATACCAGATACTCCATTATGACTATCGGGGAAGTAGAAAATGGTGTTAAAGAAAGTGTCTCGGGTGAGTCTAGTGCTGCTGGAATTGTTGTAATTCAATGGTTACGAGTTCATTTGGGTAGAAAAAAAGCCATAGTGAGATGTGAGTGCTGGATGTAAAACAATAAGGAATGATGGAAGCTGTGGGGAACTAGAGAACATATGTTCCAATTGAAAATATTCACATTTAATGTTTTTAATACATCTTTTGGACCAAGTTTAAAAGAAATGTCTGTTAGCTGAAATCTTCCCTGGGTTTCTAATTTGTAACATCAATGGATCTTCTTGAGTGTCAACATACCTCTAAAAATGGGGGGCATCCAAAATTGTACACATTCTTCCATGGCGAACTGACTGCTCAGGAGTGGTGACACCATAATTACCCACAATCTGTACCCCATGAGTTCATTACTTCGGTGTAAGATAAGTTCATGTTTGGCAATAACCTGAGAGCTCATGTTTAGCTGTGGTTCACTCATCTCCCCCTTCCCTTGCCCAATCTCTCTTGCACAAGTGCCTGCCAAATCAAATTATCTTTGTCCTATACTATTATTATTAACCTGATTTTACATTTACCATTATTAAATTTCACCTTGTTGGTTTTGGCTCAGAGTTCCTTCTTGTCAAGAGCATTTTGAATCTTGGTTTTCTGTTATCTTTCAAAGAAACTATTTTATCCAGATGTGTACCAGTGAAAAATATGGTAAATGTGCCTCCCATTCTCAAGGACCCAAAACTAGTGACTCAACCCCTGATACAGCCCCCTTGCCTGATGCTGCCAATCAGTACTACCTTTGTTCCTTGTGATCTCTACCTCCAGGGGAACAGAGAATAGAAGGAGATGAAGCCCAAACAAATAAATCTAGCTCTTAGAAAGTATTATGGCAAAAAGCCAAGGTGATGGTAAGTTTAAAATCTATGTGGATTTTGTGTAAATGTTCCCATGAATACTGCTGCCACTCATTCCCACAGGTAACAAATAATGTTGAAAATGGGAAAAGATAGGGCCACCAGAGAGCAAAGCTGTGGGTTATTACTCCTGTTTGGCTTTCATTCAGAAGCCCCAGCTCCCCAGCTAATCTTCTCTGAGCTTCAGTTTCCTCATCTGAAGTCTACAAGGACCCAGAAGAAATTTTGTTCAGGAGAGACAATTCAGTAGCCCAAGAAGCTCTGCTTCTTCTCCCACCACAGCACCCTCTTTTCCACTAGAGACCCAGGCTATGTCCCATTTTTCACAAGGTCTTGCTTTGCCCTAGCTGTGGCATACTTCTGGGAAAAGTAATTAGAGGAAATCTCTCTCTCTCTCCAATAACATTCTTTAAGTCTGATTTTACCAGTTTCCTACTTAAAATCCTTCCACATCACTTGAGCTAAGTATTTAAGTGTGGCTTCATGACTTGATGCTTGCCTACCTTTTCTGTCTTCCATCCTACCTTACTCTTACATCTAGTCTACATTTCAGCCATACTCAGCTCCTTTCAAACATAAACACTATGCTTTGTTCACCACCTTATGCCTTAATTCCTGCTGTTCTCCATGCCTGGAATGCCCACTCCCCTCTTCTATAACCATCTGACACCAAGTCTTTAGCCAAATTTAGCTCAGTCATTGTGTCTTCCAGGAGGTCTCCTCAGACTGATTCAGGAGCCTCTCTTTGGTCCCTCCTAGTACCCATTGCACATATTCTGTCCATGCAATCACCACTCATCTATAGGTATTTGCCAATTTATCTTTTATCCAACTTGACTACAAGCTCCTTGATAGGCAGGATTTTTTCATCATCACTATCTGGGTTGGTTCCTGCCACAATATTGGTGCTTGTTGAATTATCAAATATCTTGACTATGGAGTGAATCAATGAGCAACTCAAAGCATGTGGGAGGCTGCAAGCTGAGTCTTCATCACAGCATCCTGAGCTTAGGCTCAGGCTCAGGATCTTGGGAATCTGTGTCACAGCAGAAATTTAAATGTCAGACATCCTCATCTGATTCCCAGGCCATTCACTCAACTCCCCTCCTCCTTCTAAATCCCTCCCACCCCCAACCCCAGAGCAAGACAAGTTAAGTGGAAGAAAAACTAGAAAATTTCTCCTCTATCCTCTCATATCTGCCTCACATCCATGAGCCACACTCCAGATGTGCTGGCCAAGAGAGGTGCTCTGATGCCTGCAATCCACAGTCGGGGAAGCCTCCTGGAAAAACATCAATTGGAAAATCCATCCCTTGCCAGCCCTCACCAAGCTGCTCTCCTGCCAAGTTTGTTCACTGCTTGAAGTCTATGACCCACTAGTTGTTTACGTTTCTAACCCTGAGTTCAAGGGCATCTGCAATTTAATTTGAACCATGGATAGATGGGGCTGTTCTCTGTTAGAATTCCAAGAGCATAAACAACCTTCCAGGCTGAACTTTGTGTGGCATTCCCCAGCACTACTCCTAGCCTGGGCCTATAAATATTTCTATCACTTTCCAAGATCACCTTCAGCAAGCCCAGATGGGTAACTTGCCCCCAAGTCTAAAAAACGTCACTAGGAGTAAACAGATATAGGGTAGCTGAGATGAATAAATCAAGAAAGGAAATGGCAGGAAAAAGAACAAAGCCAGAGGGTTATTGGAGGAGGGAGAAGGAGAGTCCTAGGGACCAAAGAGATTTAGAAAAAGATGTACATAGCTATGAAGCCTGAGATAAATACCTTAGGCCCTGGGAGGGTGTGGGAAGAACTGAGGAGACAGCCTCAGGGGGACCATGATGAACTCTGAAACTCCTTGTCAGGATTCAAACTCCAAATCAATGGTGATCAGAGTTGCTTGGAAATTCCCCACCCTTCCACTCATAAAAAAGGAGAAAGAAAAGAAAAGTAGAGCAAATGTGACCTCAATCTCTCAGAATACCTTTCACAGAATCTGCCTCCTTCTACCACCACTGTTCTTTCTGCCGAAAACATCCTCACCCATAAAATCAGGCCAATTCCTTCTGCCATGCCCAGGACTCTGAGAATTAAAAGCCAACTCCAAAGGAATCAAGAGACATAAATCTGGACTTGTTCCCAGCTCATTCACTACAGGAGCCCACTTTGTATCTCATCAATCCTCACTGTCCATTGATACTGCCGGTTGGCTCACTGAAAATTATTGTCACCTTTTACAAACAGAGCCCTGCTCTGCCTTTTCGTTCCATGTCACATTCATCACCGATTGTCCACATATAGGGGACACATCATTGGTTTATATTACTCTGCAGGTGTGCAGATAAGAGTCCAGTTATAATGGAGAGCAAAACCCTGAGGACAGCACACCACGGCAACAATGCAGAAGGACCCTTCCAGTCCTCTTACATATGCACACATACACATACACATGTGCACACAAACATACTCACATAATTAACATGCACCAACACCACTGAGACAACTCCAAGTCACTTGGAACATGAGTCCTCAGGCTGAGCCTCTGGGCCTTCCCCAAGAGTCAGCGGCCCTCATGGCCCTCATGCCAGGTCCCCTGCCAGGCAGCTTCCATCCACTCTCCAGGCCAAAAGCCCCTGAAATGCTACACAGACTTTTCCACTCCTCCAGACCTTCTTAAGTGCCTCTGATATACACCATGTGTCCCAACAGGAAAACACACACTCATCAACTCTACAAAATGCTCCAGATGTGATCAAAGCGAGAGAGGCAAAAGAAAACAGAGATGGGGGTATTCAGGAAAAGGGAGAGGAAAAAATCCATTATGTGAGGGTGGGGTGGAACGAGGGTATCCCGGGTATTGGGGAGACCAATAGACAAAGTCCAGAATTGGGGTCCAGACTCCTGATTTCCAATCCCTAGTTCAATTTGCCTCCATGTGAGACCTTGGGTCTTGCCTCCAGACAGGCTTCAGGCTTGAAATTCTGTCCTATGGAGCCTATAAAGTTGACCCTAGATGGGATATTATAGACCACTTGGCCCAATCCTCTTTTTGTTATGTGAGAAAGGTAACAGGTAAGTCAACCGGCCCAGAAAATCCTCCCTCTCTCTCTAAATCCACATTCTTCTACCTCCCAGCTCACCTCACTGTCAGCAGCTTAGAGCAGCACAGATTAACACTTCCTTATATAGAAGTGGCCTCAGACATAATACCTCTGTCCCTCTGCCTTGTTATTTCTATTAGAAGATTTTGGTTCCATTTTTATAAAATGAGGGGATGGCTTTCAAGGACTCCCAGATCTAAAAATCCTGAAGCCCCCATGATTGATGACAACACCCCCTTTAAGGAATCAGATCTGTTTTATTCTAAAAGATTCTACTAGAGTCCTTTCACTATCCCATCTGAATGTCTAATGACATCTGTCCACTAACCTCCATTATCTGCCTTGGTCCCTTTCTAGGAAGCAGCCTGGGTGTCTCACCAACACAGTTTTCCTCCCTCAAAGTGCATCAAAGTGGTTAAGATGATAGACTCTAGAGTCATACTGCCTGAGATTTTGAGCAAGGACTTATCAACTATGTGCTGCAGTGTCCTCATCTTGAAAATGGGGGCAATGATTGGGCTGACCTCACAGGGTCACCATGAAGATTCAACCAGATTGTGCACACAAAGGACATAGTAATTATTTTCCATGGTGGGTATAAGGGGAAAGTGCTGTTAGAAATAGTAATCATCTTGACCACTAAGCCATCTGCCACCAGTGAACAGGGAGAAATGGTTCCTACCCACTAATGACAATCTAGTGAGACTTGTGGGTTAATTTGGATGTGGATAAGAAAAGAGACTCTGGGCTCAGAGACATAGTACCCAGAATGTCCACAGTCCTCTCAGAAAGACAGAGGACATCTAAGAGGAAAAGTAGTTCTTCTCCCCAGATTCCCTACCTTGCCCCACCACTGTTTGGCACAAAATGTACAGTCTCAGGTCTTTCCTGGTGCCTCACACAGAAGAGCCTCAAGTTATTTAAGAGTAAAAGCCAACAGGTCATGTCAATATTGTCCATAAATATGTACCCAAATAAGCCAAATCTTCCAGATGTACTCTTTTCGTTGGATAAGGAAAGGCCTCCAGGAACTGGTCTCTTCTTTACCTTATCTCATCTGGTCTCATCATGCCCTCAGACCTAATGCTCCAGCACCCAAACCCCCTCCTCCAGCAATGGGGCAATACACACAATGGTAAAGAGAATTAACTCCAGAGCTGAACCTAAAAGCTCAAATCTTACCTCTTGCTAGCTGTGTGACCTTGTGTGATTTATCAACCTCTTCATGTCTCAATTCCTCATCTGTAAAGTGAGGATAATAGTATCTGCCTCAAAGGGTTATTGTGAATTAGCAAATGTAAGTGGCTTTAATGGAGCCTAGCACACATGGCATACTAAGTAATGTCAGCTATTGTCACTATTTTATACATCTTTGCCTGGCTCATCTTGACTTTCATTCATGTATCAAAACTTAATTCAAATGTCACTTCCTCATGGAAGCTTTCTCCAACTTGGTTGGATGGCACTAGATCTGCACTTCCATCACACCCCACATCACATACTGTAACCCATGCCACACTTATAATTGACTACATTATCTGCCTTCCCTGCTAGATCATAAGCTTCATGAGGTTCAGCTATTCGTAAGATGATCCTGGTTTATACCTGTTGTTAGATTGGTATTCAGCAACTATTAACTTCTCTCCCCTTAAGAAAGAGTATACTTTTTTTAAGTATACTCTGTATTTGTGCTTGGCATGTGACTACTTTGGACAATGGAACACTAGTGGATGAGATGTCAGTAATGACTTAAAAGGCACTGTGTCGCTATTCCTTTCCTTGTGCTCTTGAAATTAATGATGAGAAGTACATTACTGGATAGCTTCTGATCTCAGGGGAGTGAGAAGAGCTCTGGAGACCTGAACACAATATGAAGCCATGAGCCAAATCCAGCCAACCCTCAGCCTGAGTTTTTCCACTCAGCTTACAGATACAAGAGCAAGAAAATGTAATGACTGTTGTTTTAAGCTGCTGACTTTGGGGTAATTTGTTATGCAGCATTATTGTGACAACAGCTGACTAGTACACTTAGCATAATTATTAATAGTGCTGACTTTCACTCTGAAAAGTGTTCCAAGTTAGATGATAAATTAACTATCACCCAAGATCAGTCCATGTCTATCTATCACTTCAACACTAGTGCCTAAAACAGTGACTAGGACAGAGAAAGTACCCAATAAATACACTGGGTTAAACTGAACTAAGTTATATGTTGTCATCAATCTCTTTCCCAAAACATTGAGTCTTTTTCCTAACTGGATGGTAAGAGGTCTGAGTCTGGGAGCTCTTCCTTCTATTTCTTTCACATTGTCCCCATAACAATGCTTCTGGATGGCTGCTGGATCATTGGATGACCAAACCTCACCATCTACAAATGTAAAATCTTCAGATAAGAGCCAATATATCCAAAGAGGAATGCGATTTCATGGGATGTAACAAAGGGGCACTAGACCATGGGGTAAGCATAGTGAATGAATAAAACTGAAATAAAATGAACTCCAGCAAAAGGAACTGACATGAGGCATCAGGTGGGGCTTCTAAGAGGCTAAATCCAAATGGGGTAAAGAGATACCCTCAGTCTATGGCTAATTTACTTCTCTCCACTGGGCAGTTTGCCTTCCTGTCCAAAGGCTGAGGATTAGGCAGCATATCAACCTAAAGAAATACTTCCAGGGGAGAACCAAAATGGTAGCATAAGGTATACAACTATATGTATACCTTCTCAAAACCACACCAAAACTACAACTAAAAGACAAAACCACTATCCCCCAGAATCACAGGAAGGCTGGCAGAGTGGAAGTTCTACAAATAGAAGGAAAGAAAAGAGTGCATTGAGACCTGGTAGGATGTGCAGAGGCTCAGAAAGGCAGAGGTATGGAGGCATGTATAAATTGAGCTGGCGTGCACTGTTTTTTTTTCAATTGGGAGGGAGTTACAAGTTCCTAACTCTAATAACTCCAGTTTCCAGTGAGATTCTGGGCACCCATACTCATGCAGAGAGAAACTGGACTGTCTTTCATTGGGTCAGAAAAGGACGATGGCTCTCTCGCAGAGATGTGCACAGGAATCATTGTTTACTGCACTGGGGAATGACACTCAAGACACGGGGACGTGAAAACACGGAGACATATAGAGGGCTGACTGGCAGCAAGCACTGTTTGCCACGCCCTAGCCTAGTGATTCCGTGAGACCCTGCCCCACCCAATTTACAAACCCACCAAGCTGTGCCCAGCAGCTTTTGCATATGAATGACTTGCCTTCTAGAAGCTTAACCTAACAAATTGCAACTGGGTCAGACAGCTCCAAAACTTCCAAACTCCAAGCAAAGAGGAGAAATCTGCAGATCTCCCTGTAGCTCCTGCTGGGTGGCCTCAGACACTAGCTGACTTGCACCTCCTTGGAGATCCAGGAACCAGAGTACCTAGAGGTCAGTGTGAATCACCAGATTTCAACTCCTCACATACATAAGTGACACACTCAAGAGGCAGACTCAGCAAGCACCAATACCCCACTGAAGCAAGTCCTGCCCCCATATGTGTGTCTCCAGCACAGCAGTTCTTCCATTAACAAACACAGCTAATCTTCACAGTCAATTGGACTGGAGGTCAATTCCTCCCAGTGTACTAGTAGCAATCAAGGCTTAACTACAACAAGACTGTGTACCCAGCCCACAAAGGTGTTCACCAAGAGTGTCCACCTCAGGTGATTGGGGTGTTAGAGCTACTGGGTCCTAAAGGACAACTAGCACACAAAGCCACTCCATCAACACAGAGAAGCAGCCAAAATGTGAAGACAAAGAAACATGTCATGAATAAAAGAAATGGAGGAAAGCAAACTACTGAACATAGAGTTTAAAACCACATTTATAAAGTTACTCAAGAATCTTCTACAAATCGCCAAGAAACTTAGCGACACCTCTGAGAATTTTAGTGAGATCTTCATGAGAATGCAAAAACAAAACAAAACAAAACAAAAAACAGAAAAAGACCAGTCAGAAATTAAGCATACACTGTCTGAAATAAAGAATAATATACAGAAATACAACAGCAGACTAGAGGATGCCAAGAATCAAACCAAAGATCTGAAATATGAGGCAGCAAAAAACACCCAACTAGAAAAACAAAAAGAAAAAAAGATTCCAAAAATGTGAAGATAGTATAAGGAGCCTCTGGAATAACTTCAAGCATACCAATATCAGAATTATGGATATGCCAGTAGAAGAGAGAGAGCAAGATACTAAAAACCTATTTGAAGAAATAATGACTGAAAAGTTCTCCTACCTGATGAAAAAAAATGGACTTACAAGTCCAGGAAGCACACAGAACCCCAAACAAAAGAAATCTAAAGAGGACCACACATCATAATTAAAATGCCAAGGGCAAAAGACAAAGAAAGGGGCAAGAAACCAAGATGGTGGCATAGGTGAACACCTAAACTGCTGACTCACACAACAATTTCAAAACTACAACTAAAAGACAAAATGGACATCATCTAGAACCACAGGAAAGTTAGCTGAGTGGAAATTCTACACCTTGAAGGAAAGAGAAGGGGTCACAGAGACTCAGAAGAGCTGCAGAAAGCTGAGGTATGGAGATGGGCACATGGAAAGAGTGGATGGCAGTGTGCCTGGCTGGCTTCCTCTGGTGGGAGGGAGATGGAGACTCCTGACAGCACTGAATCCCTTATTCTACTGCATTGAACCCCAGCTCCAGGCAAGACTCATATGGGAGGAGTCTGGGCTGTGAAAAGGGAGGAGTGCATGGAAATTTAGGGGAGCCGCAGAAGGGCGCAAGTCTGGGACGCATACACCAATGTGCGCAGAGAGGGCTGACTGCTGATTGTGCCTCTGGCTTTCTCTATTGGGCAGGAAACAAAGCCTCCCAACTGTGCCACTTCTAACTGCACTGAACCTCAGTTTTGGGTGAGACCCTAGGGACCCAGACTCATACAGGTCCCGGAGTGCAAGGGAACCAGAAAGGTAGAGGTCTAGAGGCACGCGCCCATATGCACAGAAAGGGCTGCAATAATTACCAAGAGACACTTGAGACCCAGGGACCAAGTAGGGCGGGGTTGACTGGAAGCCAAGGCAGTCTACTAAGCCCTGAGACTCCACCCCATCCAAGCTGAATAGAGAGGCTTTTGCAGTTTTGTACATCATAAGGCTGATTCCAGCACAGAAGTTCTCCCGGCATAGTGAAAATGCAGAGACAAAAGAACAGATCACAAACAAAAGAAATGGAGGAAAACAAATGACTGGATATAAAGTTCAAAACCATACTTATAAGGTTTTTCAAGAATTTCTTAGAAAAGATGGATAAATTTAGTGAGATACAAGAGGAGATAAAAAAGGACCGAATATGCCAAAACCAGTTTGGCTCAGTGGATAGAGCATTGGTCAGGGACTGAAAGGTCCCAGGTTCAATTCTGGTCAGGGGCATGTACCTTGGTTGTGGGCACATCCCCAGTAGGGGACATGCAAGAGGCAGCTGATCGATGTCTCTCTCTCTCTCATTGATGTTTCTAACTCTTTATCCCTCTTCTTTCCTCTCTGTAAAAAAATCAATAAAATATATTTTTTAAAAAGGACCGAATAGAAATTAAACATACACTAACTGAAATAAAAAATATTATACAGAGACCTAACCGCAGACTAGAGGAAGGCAAGAATCAAGTCAAAAATTTGAAATACAAAGAAGCAGAAAACACTCAACTGGAAAAGCAAAAAGAAAAAAGAATACAAAAATGTGAAGATAGTGTAAGGAGCCTCTGGGACAATTGCAAGCATACCAACATCAGAATTGTGGGGGTGCCAGAAGAAGAGAGAGAGCAAGATACTAAAAACCTATTTGAAGAAATAATGACAGAAAACTTCTCCCACCTGGTAAAAGACATAGACTTACAAGTCCAGGAAGCACACAGAACCCCCAAAAAAAGGAATCCAAAGAGGACCACACCAAGACACATCATAATTAAAATACCAAGAGCAAAAGACAAAGAGAGAATATTAAAAGCAGCAAGAGAAAAACAATTAATTACCTACAAGGGAGCACCCATATGATTGTCTGTCGGAAACCAAACATTGTTCTTACTAAATGGATGTAAACAGGAGGCCAGAAGGCTGGTCAACCTTAACTGCTCTGAAAGGTCAGAGCTAATCACTCACTGTCTAGTTGAAACATTTGTTGGCTGAAGCAACCTCTACCTGTTTGTTTCATGTTAATTTCTGCTTTTGTTATTTCCTGCCTAAAGGCTAGGGGTGTGTCCCAAAGCCTTAATAAAAGGGAGAAAAAGGCCAGAGCAAATGGCAGTCCTTTCCACTAGAGGAAGGCTCCTGCCTGCCCCCCCCACAATATCGCCAAATATTTTCTAGTCTCTCATTTTGTTTACATGCGGCCTCCTTCAGAACCCGAACCCTGAACCACGCAGGACGGGGAAAGAGGTTCCCCCAATTGTCAGCTGATTTCTCAACAGAAACTATGCAGGCCAGATGGGAGTGGCAAGAAATATTCAAAAGAAATGAATAGCAAGAACCTACAACCAAGATTACTCTACCCAGCAAAGCTCTCATTCAGAATTGAAGGGCAGATAAAGAGTTTCATTGACAAAGAAAAAGCTAAAGGAGTTCATTACCACCAACCCAGGATTATATGAAATGCTGAAGGATATTATTTAAGAAGAGGAAGAAGAAAAAAGTAAAGATAAAAATTATGAACAACAAAGTGATAACAATATATACCTATCCACAAATGAATCTAAAAATCAAGTGAATAAAAAATCCAATGAACAGAATAAACTGATGGATATAATAGAATTAGGGGTATAGAAAAGGAATGGACTCACAATTCTTGTGGGGAAGGGGTTGTGAGGGGTGTGGGAAGAGATTGGACAAAAATCTTACATCTATGGATGTGGACAGTGGCAGGGGGTAAGAGCATGGGGTGGGTGTGGGGAATCAGGTGGAGGGAACTAGGGGGAAAAAAGAGGACCATCTGTAATAAACTGAACAATAAAGATTTATTTAAAAATAAAAAATTCTGGGGACAGGTTAGAAAGGGTCTAGGTGAGGAATCCACAGGCAGCACAATCTCAGATATATGCCGAAAGAACTTCTTCACTGATACTGCTCCAAAGGCAATGGAAGCTAAAGAAAAAATAAACAAATGGGACTACATCAAAATAAAAAGCTTTTGCACAGCAAAAGAAACCATCAACAAAACAACAAGAAAGATCACTGTATGGGAGAACATATTTGCAAATGTTATCACTGATAAGGGTTTAATCTCCAAAATCTACAGCCAACTTATACAACTCAATAAAAGGAAGATAAACGCTCCGATAAAAAAATGGGCAATGAACCTAAGTAGAGCCTTTTTGAAAGACGACAGAAGGAAGGCCAAGAGACACATGAAAACATGTTCAAAGTCACTAATCATCCGAGAGATGCAAATCAAAACGACAATGCGATACCATCTTACACCTGTCAGAATGACAATCATCAACAAACGACAAGTGTTGGCAAGGATGCGGAGAAAAAGGAACCCTTGTGCACTGTTGGTGGGAATGCAGACTGGTGCAGCCACTGTGGAGAACAGTATGGAGTTTCCTCAAAAAACTAAAAATTGATCTCCCATTTGACCCTGTAATCCCACTCAGGAATTTATCCTAAGAAATCACAAACACCAATCAGAAAGGATTTATGCACCCCTATGTTCATAGCAGCACAATTTACAATAGCTACAATTTGGAAACAGCCTAGGTGCCCGTCAGCAGATGAGTAGATCAGAAAACTGTGGTACATCTACACAATGGAATTCTATGCTGCCATTAAAAAGAAGGAATTCTTACCATTTGCAGCAACCTGATTGGAACTGGAGAGCCTTATGCTTAGTGAAATAAGCCAGTCAATGAAGGAGAAGCATCACATGATCTCACTCATTTGTGGATAATAAAGAACATTATAAACTGATGAGCAAAAGGATAGATACAGAGGCAGTAAAGCTTCAAACAGACTGTGAAATTACAACAGGAAGATTAAAGTTAGGTGAGGTAGATAAGAGATCAATCAAAGGACTTGTATGCATGCATATAAGCATAACCAATGAACATAGACACTGGAGGATTGGGTTATGCCTGGGAGGGAGGGTGGGCAATCGGGAGATATGTATAAAAAATTAATTTAAAAAATCTAAAAAAAGTGTCTAGGTGGGGAAAAGGGACATATGTAATATGTTCAAACAATGAAGATTTAATTTTTTAAAAGAAAAAAAAAGAAAGACTGCCATTTTGTTAGAATTCATAACATCTGGAAACTAAGCCATTGCCCTTACCTACCTCCAGACTAAAACACACAAATAAAAATTTCAAAATCCCAGTCCTCCAATCCCCCTCTTCCTCTCCTGACTGTGTTTAGTGAAATAGATTCTGTGAAAGAAACCGAGGAGGCCAAGCCAACAACCCTGAGGCCTGAGCCCTCTAGGAGGGCTTCCTGAGTCCCTTCAATGGGCTGGGTAACTCAGGCTGAGCACAATCCCTCCACGACTGAGTCAACCATTCTGCCAGGGGCAGACAGCAATCCTTGGCAGTTATCCAACTACTCATGTCTTTGAATACTTTAAGGTAATCCCAAGAAGGTACTGGAGGACAGCAGTCTCCCAGGCAAGGACCTTGAAGTTTTGTGTTTTTTTCTTGCTTTTGTCTGTTACTTCAAGCCCCACAGAATGCTGTGCTTTTCCATTTCTAAGCAGAGGCATGTGCTTGTACAAAAAGCCTGGGTGTGCCGGGCTAATTAAATTTGGCTATCTTGTGGCTGTTGTTGTAACGTGTGCTCTGCTGATGTTATTCAATGTGTTAAGACGTTTTGTGTTTATGTTGGTTACATACCCATGTGGTGTGGGTGGAGAACATCACTCAAGGGAATATCATTAGCAGAAATGGGGAACTCGGGGATTCCAGAGACACTTGGTGAAACAGTGGCTCATGGGATCAAACAGTTGGGTCGTGTCCATGGTAATTCCTCATCCACATGTTAGCCCCCTCCCTCCTTCTAGGGCAAGATCAGTCCCTCAGATCTATCTCAGGTTTTTGATTCCCACAGACGGGATCACACCTGTATCACCAGCTAAGAGGTTTAGTAGAGGAGACACAGAGTTCAAGTCTCTTTGCCGAGGGGAGGAACTGCATAAATCCACAAGGGCTGAACTTTGGGACTTGCCCAAAGTCTCCCAAGAGAAATGATGAGTAAAAAACTGAATCCTGATGTGTCCACTCTCACCTCACAGTTTGAGTACATAAGTCTCAAACTCAAGCAAGCTTTGTTTTGGCACCTGCCTAAATTCCATAGAAACAACTCCACAACATCTCCTTCTGTTCCCACTGTCATGATCCCTTTGTCTAGGACTTCCCCACACAGTCTCAAATATCTCTTCCAACCATTTCCTGGAGCCATGGTGCTTTCTTCTCAGCCTAATCTGAACCTTGTAAACCCCCAACCATATTTCTTCTCTCCTTCAAATCTTTAATTTCTACTTTGAAATCACATACCCCATAAGTCTCATTTTTCTCTCATCAACCATACACTATGCAGTAGTTAACCCCTTCAAAACCTTTCTCTGTAACCTTGCCCTTCTACATATAGCTCTGTATGGCAGAATGGAGTGGTAGGAAATATTCAAAGTGATGAATAGCAAGAACCTCTACAGATAAATAAGTACTTAACCAAGCCTGTGTCCACAGTTCCCTCCCGGGTGCTCCTTTACAGCTCTGTAACCTCCATCAGAAAAGTTTTATATGCGCCATCATTATTCTCTAAGAGTCCTGTTTTCTTCTTTCTTTTAACCTTGATACCATATCCAGGATAAAGCTCTTCATACAGTTGACCCTTGATACAGGGACCCACTCTGTATTGTTAACAGAATCTGAGCTCTGTTGTAAAAAAAAAATCTTTGATGGTCTGGGTTTCTCATGACTTCCAAAAGCAAGTAAGGAGAACAAAATGCAGCTCTTCACAGAAAAGGCACCTGCTGTATCATTTTCACTCTGGTCCTTTCTGAGGCTTCTTGAGTTTCAAGAACACCACTTCACTCTCACTGGGAAGCAAAAAGAAGACAATCCCACAGCAAAGGCAGACAAAACCCCACACCTAACAGGAGCCAGACTCCAGGATGGGTTGTGGAGGAGTTTTATCTGCTGCACAATGCTAACTGCCCGGATGTCTCATTGCTAACCTGGCAGCTGAGATCAAGAAGTAAATTGGGGTTGGAAAGGAAGCTACTTGGTTGACAAAAGCAAGACATGACAGCTGACAATCTGACAACATGGAAGAAATCAGAAAAATAAAAGGCTATAAAAAATAGAAAAGAGAAATTAAAAACATGGAATTCTGGGGTCATTTAATAGAGGCACAAACAACTTTATCTAATTCAACAAGCCCTGAGAGTAACATGTCACTCTGCTAAGCACAGAGGAATATTCACAATAATGACCCTATGGTGAAGTAAGGGTTGACTGTGGTCAGCCAGCTCCACTTACCAGCAGATCACACCAGTTTCCCCTCAGATACTGCTAATGAATGGGATTAACATTAGACACCCAGTTAATGGGTGTCCAACTGGATGGAGCTCTGTGTCACCTTCAGCCACATGGCACAAGAGAAAAATCATAGTTTCTGGAGTCAGATAGGCCTGGATTTGAATCCAGGGGTTTGGGGAAGCACTTCATCTCACTGAGTTTATTCATGGAGGTAAGAATACCCATGGACATAGGGGTGCATAAATCCTTTCTGATTGGTATTTGTGATTCCTTAGGATAAATTCCTAAGAGTGGGATTGCAGGGTCAAATGGGAGATCCATTTTTAGTTTTTCATAGCAGCACAATTTACAATAGCTACAACTTGGAAACAGCCTAGGTGCCCATCAGCAGATGAGTGGATCAGAAAACTGTGGTACATCTACACAATGGAATTCTATGCTGCCATTAAAAAGAAGGAATTCTTACCATTTGCAGCAACCTGATTGGAACTGGAGAGCCTTATACTTAGTGAAATAAGCCAGTCAATGAAGGAGAAGCATCACATGATCTCACTCATTTGTGGATAATAAAGAACATTATAAACTGATGAACAAAAGGATAGATACAGAGGCAGTAAAACTTCAAACAGACTGTGAAATTACAGCAGGAAGATTAAAGTTAGGTGAGGTAGATAAGAGATCAATCAAAGAACTTGTATGCATGCATATAAGCATAACCAATGAACATAGACACTGGGGAGTTGGGTTATGCCTGGAAGGGAGGGGGGGCAACAGGGAGATATGTATCAAAAATTAATAATAAAAAGAAGAATACCCATGGGCCACTGGGAGGTGCAGAGTTCATGTCTACAAAGTGTGTATTTATAGTGCACTGATTTACAATAAAAAATATTCTCATGATTATATAATATTTGGTTATATTATAATTTCCCCCCAGGGAGCAGATAAATAATTACTTAACCAAGCCTGTGTCCACAGTATTTGTGCAAGTCTTTATCATGATCCTTATAATAATATCATGGGGTGGGTAGGACAGGCATTATGATGCCTATTTTATAGCTGAGGAAACTGAAGTTCAAGAGAGAATGGCTTATCCAAATATTACATCAACTAGAAACAAAGCTAGAGCTAAAACTGAGTTCTAGTCTCAACCCACTGCTCCCTGTCTAAAGGAACGTCCCCAGGCAAGTACCTCAGGATCTGATAAACACATACACCGTCACTCTATTCATTTTTTAAATTAATAAGTGTTGGCCTCACACCTTCTCCATTTTCTTCCTAGAGTAGGGAGCTCATTTGTCTTCATACGGATGTCTCAGCAAATCTTTAATGGCGATACTTTTCCTTTCCCGAAATATTTCCATCCTGGCTGAGTTCTTCTTTGAGCATGATGACCTAAGTTGGACATGTTTTGGTAAATCCCTAAGTGATGTGATCCTAAAATGTATTCTTAGAATTTCCAGGGTTTGTGGGTACTGCATGGATATTTCTAGATGACTAGTTTAGGGTGTTCAATTCTCCCCGCCCCCCACATAGTCTTTTCCATATGCTGTTTCTCTACAGCCTCACAATAACTTTTTTGAAAATTTTCTCCAGAAATTTGCCCCTTCATTTCCCAGAAAATCCCAGTGGTCATCCACAAGCTTGGAGATTTGACTTTGAACTTAAGCTCCTTGAGAATGAAGTTATGCTTAATTCAGTTCCATACCCCCAGTGTCTGACATATGGTCAGTGCAAAATCTGTGTTGGTTTAACTACACAAGTGATGTGTGTGGAAGGGCTCTGCTCTGAGTTCCCCAGGCCAGTGAGTCCAGAAGAGGACAATCATGATGATGAGATTGTGTGAAGAGCCTGTCATATGAGGACATGCACACAGGTCCAGGAATGTTTTGTGTAGAGGAATGAGCTCTTAGGTATTTGAGGACTGTTACTGATATAATCCCTATTTTCAAATAATTTAAGGACTGAACTACATGACAGGGTACTTTTGTTCCTGGAGCTCCAAGGAGCAAAACTGGAGCAAAAGGGAGGAAGTCAGCAAAGTTCTTGCTCTGGCTCCATGATTATTTGTCAAGGTTAGAAATGTCCAACAGATAAACAAGATGTCCCTGAGGCAAGGCACTCCCTACTATAAGAAAAGTGAAGCAGAGGCTGAGCATTGGTTAAATAAATATGCAGTGAAAGGAACTTTTTATGCCTTCATTCCAGGGCCAGGCACTGAGCTGGCTGACCTCTAAGCTCATCTAACCTCTGTGATATTTTGGTCTGATCCCCAGGTTACTGGATACTGAGAGTTTATTGCACACAAGGGCCAAGAAGATATGAAATATAAAGCTTGTCATGTATTTTCAAACTAATATCAGCTTCTGACCCTCCTTGTAAAACAGGACATGACATAAGTAGTCAAGGAAGCAGTGAGCTGGTGAGCCAGGTAACTCTTTCCTTCCCTGCTCTGCCCTTGAAATTCTGGGAGGCTATGGGAACATGTGCAGCTATCTTGGGTCTTGGAGTCCACCATCTGTACCATATGGCTGATACTGCAGGAAAGAAAAAGTTTGATCTAATAGGAATCGCCATTTATGGAAAGTTTTTTCAGGCTCCAGTGGCCAACCTCAGAAGATCTAGATGGCCTTTGGGTTCAGTCTTGAACTGGAGCTAAGAGCATCATATTCCTAGTCCAAGTCAACTGACCAGCCACAGGCCACAACCTCTGGGAAGGTGCAAACTGGAAGGGAGTGACACTCAGTAGGGGACGAGAGAGGAAGAAGAGTAGAAGAGAGCTACTTCACAGATTTAATAACCAGCCTGACTTATTTTTCTGATCTATCAAATGGCCAGAATATAACAGCACAGAACACTGTTATCCTTGTTTCTGCCTGGTCTGAAGCAGCTACTGTCTGCTTTTCTCTGTCTACTCTGCTCCCATACTCTCAGAGACAAAAGAAAAATAATCTTCAGAGCCATAAGAGATTTCCTTCCAGCCTGAAAATACTCCCCAACTAAGTCCAATACTTCAACTGCTGAGGCCTGTGTTAATATCCACCACGTGTGCTAGTCCCCCACTTCACATTTCCTTAGCCTCCTCTCTTAGATCCAGCCTCACCTCCTTCCAACCCTGGATTCTCTGCTAACCTATAGGGCAGATCAAGGTGCATGGATCAGGCTGGCACGAAATTCATACAGGTGAGTTTTGCAAGTCAAGTTTTTTATCTTACCACTCCTAATCAACAGGCAAGAAGGATCAGGCTTTAGGTCAATGTGGTTTCTGGCCATGAGTATCAAACTAAACAAAAAATCCATACACAGGGAAGCTCAGGCTGGCAATGAAGACACATTCAAGACCTTTAGCCTCAGTCCTTCAGAAAGCAACACTCTAATTCAAGTGCCACCTCTTCCAAAAAGTCTTCCCTTATTCTGCTAATAGCAATTACTCTTCTTCTAGCATCATGTACTATCATGTTTATACTCATATCCTTAAAAGCCCTCACTTTATCTTCTCTTGCACATGCCTGTCTTCCTACATAACTGCTAGATCCTTAGGGCACAAACTTCACCTTATTTATTGCTACACCACCCATGTTTCTGAGCACAGAAACTTTGCTCATGGTAAATGTCAGTAAATATTTATTGCGTTGGGCTGAATGGCCTTTATAAATCCCAAGGAAGGATCAAGAAGGAGGCAGCAGGGCTCAGGAAATAATTAATCACAGGTTGATTAACATTGTTTCCTCTCTATTCCTACCCCTAAACCAGCCCAGCCTGCTGAAAGGCCTCCTAAGAAAGAATGTGGCTCTTTATCTCCCTCCTAGAGATTGACCAAGAAGGATGGATCAAATCACACAGCCTTCTCATGGATGAGAACTCTGGCAAGGAAAAGGACATCTGCCTTGCAGTAAGAGGAGGGTTAACCAATTCCTGTGATGCCAGGATCCTGGACAGGCCCCCTAAGGGCAGGGCTGGAGAACACTGGGAGTCTAAAATGGCAGAGATGTGTGCCAAGAGGGGGTCACATATCACTCTTGCTCTCCACAGATGATGCCGAAATGCTCATGAGATGGTATGACCCCTCTCAGGTTGTAGAAATGTTCATGTCTCAAAGCTTCAAGCCAGAACATTTTTTAAATATGTTTATATTAATTTCAGAGAGGAAGGGAGAGGGAGACAGAGATAGAAAATTCAAAAATGAGAGACAATCATCAATCAGCTGCCTCTTGCACATTCCCTACTGGTATGGAGATCAAGCCTGAAACCCAGGCATGTGTCCTGACAAGGAATGGAACTGTGACCTCTGGTTCATGGATCAACACTCAACCACTGAGCCATACATACCAGATGGGCTTATGCCAGAACATTTCTAAGGGAACTTCAGAGCTGCCCCAGGGACAGGTTTCATGCCCAGGGCCTGATTTTTAGGAAGCCTCCCTCTTGAAGTGGGCATCTCTAAAAGAGATGGGAATGAGTGAGTGATAGTATATTGCCCATGATTCAGTATGCTGCCCATGAATTTTCCAAGACAACAGGCAGCAATCCCTTGAGTCTAGTAGGCTTGTAAACCCCTCTCTTCCTCATGCAGTGGCAGATGCTTAAAAATAAACATTTTGTACATAAACTTCAGCAAGTATAGTTAGGAGCTAAATCAAACTCAGATGTTTAAAGTCTGTTTTGTCTCACCCATATCAAAACTTCCAAACTAAGAAAATTAGCCTGTGAGCAGACATTAATTCTAGTGAAAATACAGGTCATGTTCCCGATGAACAGTGGATCCCATCTGTATAAACCCAGAGGGCCCTTGACCCCCAGGTTCCCCAGGAAATCCAGGCTGTTTCCTTCCTGGGACATTGGGGAGTTAACCCAGAGCAGTACAGGCAGAAACCTACTCCCCTGGCAGCAAGACCCCTTGAGTGGCTCCTAAAGGATTGGAAGAGCTGCTTCCCTCCAGCTAAGACATCCTGTCCCTCATTGTCTTAGTCACAAACAGCATTTCTGCCAGGGCACAAGTGCTGCTGCTTGGATGTCCCCAGAAGAATCTACTGGAAGTAAGTCCCTGTTGGATACCTTCCTGGGGAACTTTCGAGGCAACTGTTACACACACACACACACACACACACACACACACACACACTCCACTCAGGCCTGCAGGCCCAGAGGTTTCTAGAGCAAAGGTGGAGAGCCCTGTTGAGCTGGAGAGACATATCAGCAGTCTCACAGTGCAGCCTGCTGGGCATGCCTGAAGGTGCAACAAGAGGAGGCAGAGGCCAGGGGTGCAGGTGTCTTGCCTGTCCTCTGCCCACTCTCACCACCTGGGAAAGGAGCCTTTAACCCCAAATATCAAGTTCAGGCTTGAAGACCTAGAAGAAGGCCTTCAAAATGTAAACAGATCTCCCATCCCCACTGAGCTCTCAGTGCTTTAGGATGTTCCAAAGGACTGGCATGAGAATGAGGGGCACACTGGGGTTTCTCAGGAAGAGCAGAAGCTCAGAGCTAAACACAGGAGCTGAGTACCCAAGTAAATAGGTGGTAAATAGCTCTGCTAGACCTTCATCTGAATTATACTCAGCTTGTATCAGACTCCCCTGCTTCTGTCCATCTTTCAACACAGACCATATGGGTGCAATTTTTATGAGGCACCAAGCGGGTTCAATTCACATTAGGAAGTAGTAATGGAACAGCCTCATCACAGGTGGTAGCAGGAGAGATGGAGTAGTGGTGAAGGCAGAGAGAAATGATGCTGAGGAAGCATCGGGGTTGTGGTGTCAGAGAGAGGGCAGACAAGAGGAAGAAGAAGGCGACTTTGAAAGAATCAGAGAAAATAAAATGGGTCATTTGGAAGAAAGTGTGAAATGAGTTTAGGGTGGTGCCTGCAGAGTATGGACAACTGTTCCCCATTCCTCTGCCCTAGTTGTCTCTTTACAAGCCCTCCATCAGCCTTTTATTGGCTTCCCTGTCCCTGCTTACCCACCTTTGCCCTTAATGCTCCTATCACTCTCCTCTCTACCCACTACTGTCACTCTCTCTCTTTCCTGCAGCCCCAGGAGGTCAGAGTTCCTTATATTACAGGGCAGACAACTCTCCACACACACTAGCCAGTGTCCCTTCCCTCCAGCCACTATCTGAAAGATGTCTGGCAAAGTCGCTGGCCTAGTCCAGGGCTGTGGTAGCTCCCCAGCCGTCTGATCCATGAGGAGCAGTGGCCAGCCTCCAGCTCTGCAGTGCATCGTGCCCCGTCTAGACACATTTGAGCTCTCTGTGCTCAGGAACCACCAGGCCCCAGAGCAGGGCTCTGCTCCAAAGGCAATTCTTCCCCTGCAGGTGAGGCTGCTTTGGTGGCCAAAACTGAGTACATATTGGAGCCATTTCCCACTTAGCTGGCGGCCAGTCACCTGAAGTCTCAGGGGCACAGACAGGGCTCTCTAGTAAGGAGAATTTTTATTTTTTAATCATATTTTGAAAAAAACAAATGAGTAGTTGGAGAAAACAGGCGACAGAGTGGGTGGCCACTTGAGATGCAGAGAGGAAGATCAAAGCCCACCAGGCATAGAGGAAGCAGCATTGGTGTGGCCCAAAGAACAGTCTAGGTGGCCAATGCCTCATAAAAGGCAGCCGGGGCCTGGGAGGTGCTGGGGGAGGGAGCCTTGGTCACAGGCACTCAGTGGCCTTGCTTCCCGACCCAAGCACTTTGGTTAACAATTTTCAGCTGAAACAAACACCTGTTGTCAAGAGACGTCTAGCCAAGCTCCCAGTTCCCTGAGAAGGCACTCACAGCTCCATGTGGGAAATGAACCTGCCCAAACTATGGTCCCAGGCTGCTTTCTTCTTCCAAGAAGCAGCTGGAATTTCTCCCTCTGGACTCAATCCTTCTGGCTGCTGCCCTCTTTAGAGTCCCAGTCCAGGGCAATCAGCCAAGAACATTTGCATTCTGATTAATTAGTTCATTAGAAGAACCACAGTGACACTGTGACAGTGAGTCCATTATTTCAGTCATAGACTGAGAGTCCTCTTTTCCAAGTAAGCATTCTCTATCAAATTTCCTTACATATCCCTCAGTTCAGCCTCCCAATTTAGGGCAATCAAGATACTGAAGACCAACGAGGGGCATTACTTGCCCAAAAAAACATAGATCCAGAGTGGCTGGGCCTGAAGATAACCCAGTCTCTAGACTTATCCCAGTGCTTTCCCATTTGAAGGTGTTGTCTCCCAATATTCCAACTGGGAAAGAGACTGAACTCTAAGAACACACTGAGTTGCTAGAACTCTTAACCCATTTTATGCTAGTCAGACTTACTGCATTCTAGTATCCTCTTTAAAAGTACTCTTCACCAATGTTCTATAGAAACTAGGGAAATTCTCGAGGTAACAGGACATCATTGTAGGGGCAGTGCCAAAAGAAGGGATGCTAGGACCTGGTCTCTCCTTCCTTCTAATTTGGAGAAGCCATAAAAAGCCCATATTACCTCTCAGGCCAACCAGATTATTCCAGGCCTTCCCTTTTCTTAGTCAACACCATGGTTACTTGGGCATAACCCAAGGATCTGCTTCAACCAGATCCTCTTTAGAACAATGAGAAGAGGTGTAATTCCATTTGTTTCTCCCTTCCCCTACACACACACACACACACACACACACACACACAACAGGCAGGGACTGACCATAGTGCTGAAAGACCTCAAGGTGGAAGTCATGGTGCATCCATCTACATTATCTGTTGCTCACACAGCCTCCATTTTTTTTTCCTGTCCCTGAGCTGTTTCCCTATCCATAAGACACAGCAGGGAAATAATACAACCTAGCAAAGCAGATTTCTCTGCTTGACCAACACTCTCCAGAAGCTAACAGGATTGAACAGGTATTTTTCAGGATTTACATCTCTAGAGTCTTCCAAGAATTTTCTCCCACATCTTACCTGATGAGGTCAATAGGTTGAAACTTGTAAAACACTCCATAGCGTGCCCATTCTTGATACAGCAGCTAAATAAGAAAAATACGGAAACAGATTAGAATGGGGGAGGGGAACAAGTCAAGATTTTACCCCCAAAGCTATCCTAATGGCTTCATTTGGATGACTAGCAAGTCAAAATTGAATTTTCAAAGACCAGCTTCTAGGACAGTTCTCATGAGATATCCACAAGGGAGATGTCCTAAGGCAGGAGGCTATAGAAGCTGACTTTTCTCCAGAAAATAAAGGTGACCTTTGTCCCAATCCAAGGTAATGCTACACCTAGCCATCATAATCTTTTCTTCATTTTTCCTTTGTCTTCCTTAGTCCAGCAAAATGAGCCCTGGCACTCTTTTATTCACTAATTTAACAAGTATTAATTGAACATATACTATATACCAGGCACTGTTCAGACACTGGAACCCATTCTAGAGAAGAAGGGAGAAAATAATGCACCAAACACATTAGGTCATGCCATCCTGTGATATTCCCACAGCAACTTAAACAGAACTGGCATGTAGACAAACTTGTGTATCAGTCCTAAGGGCAAACCACATTTTAGTGTCAAATACCTGGCCAACAATCTTCACAAGTCACCCACAAGTAAATGAAGTAATTTGGTAACAAAGCATCACTAGGCATCATCTAGCTGCCCATGCTGAATAGATACTAGCAAGAATCAAATTATTTGTCTAGAATTGAGACTTATAACACAGTTACTACCTTGTTACATTCTTTATTCTCCTTATACATCACATCTCCTTATTCATCACACAGAATTCACCTGGAATTCTGTCAAGGAAAGCTATTGCCATTGGGTACTTTGTATATCCAATTCAACATCCACCCTACAGGAAGCCATCCTTTCCCCTAAGTAACTTTAAAGACATTATATGGAAACTTCAATAAGAATTGGCATTCCTACTTAATGTCTATTCTTACTGAAGTTTCCATATAATGGAAACTCTCCCAACAACCAAAAAATAGAACCAGAAACTACACAGATCCTGATAGAACAAACTGCACCCACAGTTACTACCATTTGCAAACTGGGAAACCAAGACACAAAAAAGGGGTGGCAATGTGAATAATGGGCACAGGAAGATCTGAATTCATGAACTTGGACTATGCTCATTCTAGGCAGGTGCCACCTACTAACCTTACTGTTATTATTACATCTTCTACTCCTCCTCATCTTGGGCATTTCTATTGCCCTGGGTTTTTATTCTCTCTCCCCAGTGCAAACTCTGGGCTCACCAGCACCTGGGTTTCACAGTGACATCATTTGTGGCCCAAAGGGAGGCCAGTCTGCGTCAGGAAATACAAGGCAAGTCCTCCCTTGAGGGCTGTGGCACATCACCCCGTGCCTCAAGGGCTCTGCCCTCTAGAGCAAATTCCTCTCCAAGTCACCTGTCCAGCCAAAACCTGAGCCTGGGAACACTTACCTGCCACTGCCCTGAATGGGACAACTAAAAATACTCCAAGAAGTTAATATGGCCCAGTTGGCTCAGGCTCAAACTAAGAGCCAAGCTTACAGGCCTTCTCTCTGTTTGGATCCCAGACCTGCTATCAGAAACCTCCAGAAAGTCTCTTTATCAGTGTGGTACCCTCTATGCACAGAGCTGTATCCATTGTTTATGGATAAAGATGAGGATGAGCCAAGAGAGCTGGTTGAGTTCTATGCAAAAAGGTGAACAGTTGCAAAAGTGGACACAGGAGGCGATCATGAGGCAGCCCCTGTAGAAGAGCTAGAGCTACAGAGCAGCAAATTTGGGGCCTGGACCCCCATGTGGCTCAACCAAGCCAGTTTATGCATCCTTCCAGGAGAGGTAGGGAGAGGGTGGAGAATGCTATAGATCCTTCCCTATCTCCACAAACATTTAATCACACACAATTAGAGACCAAGTGGGTCATGCTAAAGCTCAGGTTCCAGGGTCCCAATCAGGTTGAAGGGAGTCATGCTCTGGGGTCTAGGCCTCTGGGGAGTAGAGTAGTGTGAGGAAAGTTCAGAAGGACAACCACGGTAAATTGAGATAATCCCTTTAAACTTGCATAGTCTAGAATCTCCTAACAAAGCTCTTGACAAGTCCAATTCTCTTTTAGAGCTCCAACATATTCTCTACACCCACTGGCCAAGCCTGAAAGCAGATCAGGGAAGATCTGCCTCTCCTTCTCAGTGGATAGTGCCTTATTTCAGGGATCCTGGGTGAAATTCCAGGCATGTTGGTCTGACCCTAAACCTTTAAGACAGAAAGCAACAGCTCCCCTAGAGACCATCCCATCTGATTGATCACAGCTCCTCAGAGAGCAGCCGGACCTGCAACAGGCAGAAAGATGCCATCTGTGGCCAACTGAGAGGCATGAATGGGACAGGGTGGACCTAAATGGGAGAGAATGGAATCCTATATCTGGAACCTACCATGACCTGTCTGAATTTTTTGGCAAGTCACTTCAACTAGCTAGATCTTTTCCTTTAATAGTACAATGGGAGTTGTGCAAAATTGGAAAATTAATCCTCAAGTGAAACCAATAAAATGAAGTGAAAACAAGAAAAGTAACTTTTTATCAAAAAGACAGACTGACTCTCTTTATACACCTTTTAGTGAGTCACTTTATAACTGTCCACTAGAGAAAACAATTATTACCAAAAGCTAGAAAATCCAGGACCAAGGGTTTAAAATCATTCCAGTGCTGGGCTTTGGGTTCCCCCTGTAAGTGGATGGGAGCCCCCAGTAGCCAGTGGGGTCAGACAGCCCTCAGAAGATTCTAATGGTCACTTAAATGGGAAGCTTGAGAAAACCAGGCAGGTCTGGCTATTGTGGAACTAGGTAGTTCCTAGCAGCCAGGGGCTACCTATCCACACCCACACTGTTCCCTCTTCCTGCTGTCCTGCTTTCTAGAAAGGTGGGAGGCCCCTGTGTTCCAGAGGGAGGAAGACTCTTCTTAATTACCCTCTAGGATGAGAGAGAGAGGGAGAGAGAGAGCCCTCCAGGTGCTAGTTGGAGTTGAGTCTATGGAGATTGCATAACTGCTTGAGGCCAGCTGGAATGGAAGGAGTTTGTATTCTCAGGGGCCTCTGGGCTTGCCTGGAATCTGCCTACAGAAATCCTGGGCCTCAGGGAGATCATGGGAATAGCCACATATTGCAGGTCAGAGTGAAGGAAAACATCCAGGTACTGGCAGGATGGGCATTTTGAGATGCCCTTGCAAGTTATCCCCAGAGAGGCCATCCCACATTGTAGCTTCCAACACTTCCCCATGTCCTCCAGCACCAAATTCAAGAGTGCTTTCTCCCTTACCCTCAACCAAAATCCTTCCTGCAGTCCTCTCAATGGACAATAGACAATTACAATGTAATAAAAATAAATAAATATACTGCACATATTCAAGGGGTTGGTTCTTTCTTTCCTCTTTAGATTACCTTTAGACACCACCATAAACCACTAAAACCACAGGCAGGAACCCAAAACCCTGTGCATTCCTAGTGCACAACTCAACTGGTTGATTCGGTAGAATCTGGGAGGCAGGGAGAGACTAGCCGGGGTGGAAAGGCATCCCAGAGCATAATTCCCAAAGTTTACATAAAAAGGGTGCTCAGCGAAAGTGGATCGTGGTCAGATTTCCCCTCACCATGTATAAAAAACTGTATGCACTCGGCTATAGGGCTCTGGCTGGAATCTTGACACCGAGGTTTTAGTCCTGACGTGACAAATGTTTTTGGACACTGGAACCAGTTTACTCACCTTGCTGGGTATGTTTCCCAAAACAAACAAACATAAAAAAGCTTCACTCTCACTCATGGTTTCTCTTTTCCCCCATCATATGTATTTCCCTAATATGGCCCTGACAGAGGAAATCAAAGACACCAGGACTTGCCAGCAAACCAAGGGAAAGCCACAAGAATAAAGCCTATTATTTTTCAGACACTGGTCCACTTTCGCTGAGCAACCTTTTGATGTAAACTTTGGGAATTATGCACTGGGATGCCTCTCTACTCTGGCTAGTCTCTCCCTGCCTCCTAGATTCTACCCAATCGACCAGTTGGGTTATACACTAGGAATAATTCTATTGGCCTAAGAAAAACATTTTCTGGGGAAAATGTTTTGTTAAAAGGTTGTGTTGTTTCTGCCGAGGCCGGTTTGGCTCAGTGGATGGAAGGTCGGCCTGCGGACTGAAAGGTCCCAGGTTCGACAAGGGCATGTACCTTGGTTGCAGGCACATCCCTAGTAGGGGGCGTGCAGTAGGCAGCTGATCGATGTCTCTCTCTCATTAATGTTTCTAGCTCTCTATCCCTCTCCCTTCCTCTCTGTGAAAGATCTATAAAATATATTTTCAAAAAAAACACGTTGTTTTGTTAATAATAATATAGCATTGCAAAGAAAAATGTACATATATTTTGGATGGTCTACAATGTGCTTCTCTCTGCCTCTGTAAAGATAAGAGAGGGCTGGCTGATTTCTTCCATCAATTACTGTGTGATCCTGGTCTGGAATCCTATGTAATAAAGAGGGAACATGCTAATTGGTCATCACTCCATCACAAAGATGGCTGCACTCACAGCTGCAGCCCAGTTCCCATAAGGAGCCTTAAAAAGCAATCAACAGAGATCTGAGGTTACAACCTCCCCTGCCCCTGTGGGGTTTGACAGGGGACTCAGGCCATGCCCTCCACCCAGCAGGGCTTGACAGGGGACCTCAAGGTGAACCCCCAGTGCTGGGTTAGGAGAACTCAGGCCACACCCTCTGCCTAGCAGAGCTTGACAGGGGACCTGGGGCTGTGCCCCCCTGCCAGTGGGGCTTGATGGGGGACCTGAGACTGCACCCCCTCCTGGTGCTGAACCAGGGAACCTGAGACTATGACCCTCTCACCTGGCAGGGCTTGATGGGGAACCTCAGGCCATGCCCCCCACCCAGTGGGGCTTGATGGGAAACCTCAAGGCATGTCCCCCACTCTGGTCTGGGTTGAGGAACCTCAGGCCATGCTCCCCATCCTGGTGCCAGGCCAGGGGACCTGAGGCTATGCCCCCTGCTCAGTGAGGCTTAACAAGGGTGGGACTAGCCGGGTCTGGATCTAGCCCAATGGGGGAGAGGGGCTGCCAGGTCTGGGTCTCACGCAATTTTGAGGAGCATGGCATGTGGGTGGGCAGGGACTTGACTCTGGGTCTCATGGTGCAACCCAGACTCTGACAGGAGAAAGGTTTTCATATACATTTTACTAATTTTGTTACATCTCTGACACTTCTATTATAGAGAAAGAACAAATGGCAATATTAAATTATTTCCTCTGATTAACCCCCTCTTAATGTGCACGAATTTCGTGCACCAGGCCACTAGTGTTCCTATAAAGTGCTCTACCTGTACAAACTGGGTCACCACCTACCCAGCAGGAGGTTTCTTAGGTGGGCATCAGTAGTGATCACTCTTTAAAGGGGAGGAATGTGAAATTAGAGAGTAGGAGGACAAAAAATGGTTGGGGTGAGTGAGGTGAGATGTGGGGTGAAATGCTTCCTCCTTTTCCTTTAAATCTGATCCGGGACTTTTCAGGAAATTAAACACCGAGACTATTAGCATCAGATAGAAAACAGATGAGGTTAAGAGATCGAAATACTAGAGCAGATTCCCTGGGCAGGCAGAGAAGGGACATGTGTAAGCAATCACAGCAGTATTTCTGGAAAAGACCTTTTATGTTTTTAATACTTAACACTTCATAACAGGGACTAATAGGCAGGATAAAAAGAAGGCTGCTCTAAATGCAACTTGGGGGATGAATGATTTTCCAGACAACAGAGTGGGGTGTGGGGGGGCTGGTAACTTCTTAGGCTTCAATTCTTCACCCCTACTGCCCTTGCCCACCCTCCTCGGCTCGCCATAGTTGCTGAAGGCTGAGGGAAACTGTATGGGAGGATGACAAGGAGGGTGGGAGGGTTGACAGCCAGATGTGGCATTTCATTCATGGGCTAGTTAAGGAGGCTGGGTGATCCTTAGCCTGCCATGCCATGGCAGGGAAGGGGGCACACCCACATACCCTGAGTATCGCAAATAGAATAAATGGGACTAAGTGAGAGGATGGGGAGAGAGTTGCCTAGTCAGGAGCTGTGCTGGCATAGCAGAAATCCTTTCAAAGGGGCCTTTCCCCTCCCTTAACTAATTATATTATACTAGAGGCCCGGTGCACAAAATTTGTGCACAGGGAGGGGGAGGGGGGAAAGAGGAAGGGGATGTCCTTCAGCCCAGCCTGCTCCCTCTCCAATTTGGGACCCCTTGGGACAGTCGGATATCCCTCTCACAATCCAGGAGTGCTGGCTCCCAACTGCTCACCTGCCTGCCTTCCTGAATGCCCCTAACTGCTTCTGCCTGCCAGCCTGATCACCCCCTAACCACTCCCCTGCCAGCCTGATTAATGCCTAACTGCTCCCCTTCCAGCCTGTTTGCCCTTAACTGCCCTCCCCTGCAGGCCTGCCCTCCCTTGCAGGCCTGAGCCCTCCCAACTGCCCTCCCCTGCTGGCCATCTTGTGGTGGCCATCTTGTGTCCACATGGGGGCAGTCATCTTGTGTGTTGGAATGATGGTTAATCTGCATATAACTCTTTTATGAGGTAGGATAGAGGCCTGGTGCATGGGTGGGGCCAGCTGGTTTGCCCTGAAGAATGTCCTAGATCAGGGTGGGGGTTCCTTTGGGGCATGAAGTGGCCTGGGCAAGGGGCCTGTGGTGGTTTGCAGGCCAGCCACACTCCCCAGTGACCCAACCAGAGGCCCTGGTATCTGTGATTTATTTATCTTCTACAGTTGAAACTTTGTAGCCTGGAGCAGAGCCAAGCCTTCTGCTTATTCAGCAGCAGCAGCCATTGAAACTTTGTTGCCTTAAGTGGAGGCATCAGCAGGCCAGGATGTATGGAAAGCTTAGCTTCCTCCATTGCCCAGGGCAACCCAAGCCTCCCTCCTGCTTCTCTGTGGCCATAGCCATCTTGATTGGGTTAATTTGCATACTCACTTTAATTGGCTGATGAGTGTGGCTGGTGGGCATGGCTTGGGGTATAGCGGATGTACAGTCCATTTGCATATTATTCTTTTATTAGATAGGATATAACCTCTAATTCTTAGCTCTGAAAATACACAATGTGAATGAGCTTCCCTCTCCCTCAGGTTTCTTATCTGCTAGAGGATAAGAAGGAGAACTTAAAGATGACCCCCAAAAAAGATAATGGCATGGAAAATAATAAATTTTTAGCAGGATTCGAGAGTCAGAGTTGTCCCAAGCCCTGTTTCTGTTTATTATGGCAGTGTTGTCACAGGTAAGGTGCAAAGTCTTTCTCTGCATCAGTTTCCCCATCTATAAATTAAGGAATTTGGACTTTCAGTGTTTCTCAGTTAAGGCCCTCTTGTCATCAGGAATGGAATAGTGCTTTTTTGTGAGAGGGTTCGCCTAGCTGGCCCATCAGGCACTTCATACCAGCAGTACCCCCATATACACAATCATACCAATGACCAGAAACGGCCCTCACATTTCCAAGTGTCTAGAGGGCAGGGAGCAGTGGAAGGACTGCTGAGAAATATATAAGCAGATAAACCAAACATTTAGGACACTTCTATCTAGTTCCATACCCATCCCTGGTCTTCCATGTTCAAGCACTCAGTGCCACATAAAGCCAGCTTACCTTCCTGTCATTCATGTCATCCCCTGGACTATCATATTCACCCTGTAGGAGGTAAAGAGATGCTAGATAAAGCCCATGGAACTGTTAAAAGCAGAGAAAAGATTTACTTTTTTATTTTTTAAGATCATTCCATTTTTTTCATTCTCATTTGAGAAAGGTCAAACTAATGTTCCTTCCACTTTATTAGTCATCAACCTTTGCAATGTTTCCTGTGGACAACTTCCCAGACAGATACTCCCCTCAGATGCTCCAGGGGTCAGCCTGTGCCTCCTCATAGCAGATGCAATGGCAGAGCCTGTGTCTGCAGGGGGCATATCACATGAAGTCACCCAGTACCATGTTCTGCTCACCCCTGCCCATAACTGACTGAACCTAACCTCATATATGCCCATTGTAAAGATGTCAGTAAGAAGACTGTCATCTGGGAAATTCCTTCAGGCATCCAGGGATCCCCACTTCAAGTCATCTCATTTGGCACAACTCTGTGACAGTTACTAAAGAAGTCACCAACCAAATGAATAGTGGGGGCATTTCATTCATGGGCCAGTTAAGTTCTTCATGAGTCAACTTGAAGAATGTCATTGCACTGCATTATGGAATGTTTATAACATTACTTCCAGTCAAGTAAAGCTTTTATTACAATCTGTTTTCTTTACTTAACCAAACAATAGTATAAATAATTTTGAGATACTTCCTTCAAAATGTTAAAAATAAAATAAAAATATGACACTTAGTATATATTTGCATATTAAGGACGAGGAATTTCACGTCCACACCAAACTATCATCTACAAACGTCACTTTCAATTATTTAAGGACCTGATGGTCTAGGTTGTGTGTTATCTAAGCCATAGGCCTTCCTTCCACCACCATCCACCCATTTCCAACATCTCCTCCTTTTGACTACTTGCAGGCCATCTCTGCCTTCTCACACTTTGCCCAAAAACAAAAGCAGGGAGTGTAGTGAAAGCTCAAATAAAACCAGTTCATTCTGCCTTTGGGGAAATAACTGGACAGACAACAGGCAAAAATCAAACTGGGGCTTAAGGTCAGTCATGAGCTGCCCAGAATCAGCCAAAGTATTTTAATGTCGTGATTCATTCCTGCCTCATCTCGCATATATCCACCCACTGCGTTGCCTGTGTTTTTTAAGTTTTTTAGGCCTGCAGGGAGTGTACTGACAAAAATGATACTTACATCATGAAGAGGGTAGGCTGCCTCATAGATATTGTTTGCTATCAGAAAGTTAATACCTATGGGAGAAAAAAAGATGAAAATAATAACTCTAGGGCAGGAGTTTCTTTTGATACAGATTAAGCCCTCACCCACCTCTCAACTGAGAATCACTGTACCTGCCTCTATGGCCTTCCAGTCTACATGCATTTTTATCGAGCTTTAGTTCTTAGTGTAAGAGCAATATTTTTTAATTTCCCAAATATGAAGTTATTTTTTTATATCACACAGGCTCTGTCAAACTTCGCATTTCTCCTGTCCTCACATATTCAGATCTCTCCAGTTCAATCGTTCTCCTCCTCCACCACCCCCTCCATGCTCACCAATGTCAGTTGAGAAAATCTATGTTGAATGATAACATAGGGATGACTATATAAATTACTGTAATTATGATCAATAAAAATATGTCCCATAGCACTTTATCTGAACTCCCTTCTTGCACCTCCCTATTCCTGCACAGAGTGGTGGTTATTCCTGTCCATGGCTGATTTGTGGACCATGAGCTGCCTCAGTTAGGGGAATGCAGGACAGTAGTTCTCAAAGTATGATCTGGGAAACCCCAAAAATCCCCATGACATTTTCAGTGGGTTTATAGGTCAAAACTATTTTTTATAATAGTACTAAGATATTATTTGCTTTTTCATCTCTAGTCTCTCACAAATATACAGTGCAGTTTTGTGACTTGTGATGACATCATCCTATGATAGCTGCTGGAATGTATGTTGCATGTTTTTGTGTTTTAAAAGTTTTTCAATTTTAACTTTTAATGCAATAAATATTAATCAATATAACCCACCAAAACAGAAGACTTTTGTGCACTCTCAGTGATTTAAAAGTATAAAGGGTCTCTGAGACCACAAAGTTTGTAAAACCACACAAGGAATTCTTTTTTTAATCTCAACAGTATTTCACACCACCAGCTGATAGCAAGCCTATAAAATATATGTTCAATGAATCAACTGTCCCTTTAGCTCTGATATGCTCACAACACAGAACCTTGTGCTCAGCACTGAAGTATGGTTATTGTTTTGTTCATGATTTTATTCAGCGGCTATGAAGTGGTCTACATGTTCTGCCTGACTCAGATGGGAGGGATTATTCTCACCAATTCCAGCACTGAGGATCCTGCCATGCTGGGAGGCACACTTAATCATGGGGCATGTGGGGAGTCTCTGCTACACAGTGATTTCCCTTGTCTCAAATGCACTTTCTGCCCTGAATCATTCTTTCCAAAGAGATTATAGATAGAAGTGAGATGAGGAGAAAATTGGTTTTGGAGGGAAACACATATGATATCTAAACTCTTAAGTAATCTGCATTTTCAGGGCTCTGAATAAAGGACAGATTTGGATAACAAATCTAAACAATAGCTACTCATTAAAATTCATGATTTTTCACCTCCATTTCTACCCAATGCCCCACCTACAAGCCCAGAAACCGCATAGGCTCTTAATCCTCTCTCCTCTGTCAGCCTCTCCTTCCTCAAATCTTGTGCCTATTCACTTCAGTTCTAGAATACTGATGCCAGAAAGACCAGCCATGGGCTCAATGGGAACAGAGGCTATCAGGGGCACTCAGCAGAAGTGGCCATTTTCCAGTGAGTTGAGAGCTGTGTTTGGTACAGAGGTATTACCGAAGGACCAGTCCTTTACTGATTTTGAGTTTCCTCCTTGGAATGAACATAAAACATCAGAAATAACTCTGGGGATCAGGGGGATCAGAGAGTGGGTAAAGAGAGTGCAGATTGGGGGAGGGATGCCCCAAGGCTCAATGAGCTGCAGATTTGTCCTACTTGCAAGACTACAATTTTACTCTGAGCATCATTAATCAGTTCAAGAGCCATAACCACAGCAATGTGAAGCCACCCTACAATAATCAAGGGGAAGAGTCCCACGTCGGGAGGGGGTGGAGTAGTTCAAAGCTACACAAGGGCTGTCAACATGGATAGAGGCTGAAGTATCACAGGCGGGTAGGTCTTCAACTAGACCACACCCCACGCACTACCCGACCCAATCTCTCCTCCCTTCCCCTTGTCCTTCAACCCCCTGCACCCCATTGTTGCCACAGCAGCAGTGTACACCCTGAAGACAGTCTCAAAACTGCATGGGAAAAGTTAAACAGGTGTTGAACTCTTCTGCTAATTCTCAACTTTGCTGAGCACGGTAGCTGAGTGTCTGAGAAAATTAGGCTGACAACCTGAACTCCTGGGTCCTACTGCCAGATCCTCAGAAAGGTTTAAAATCATTGGAGGTCTAATGCTGTGCACCCCACCCCCACCTCAAATAAAGTTTCCTTTCCAATGCATGCCTAAAGCAGGCAGCTCACTTCACTTGTGGAATTTTGTCTGTGCAAAATTGTTTTGTGTCCCTCAAAGGTCTACAAGATACCTGAAATCAAAGAGCACTCCCCTCTCACCTTTGCCACTTATTTTTAGCACCTAGTTCCCTGCTGGGAACACAGAAATAATGGCTGTTACAAATAACTACCCTATGGCTAAACTTTCCATTTATCACAGGCACCCTTCTTCCTCACTATTTCAGTTTTCTTTGGCAATCTATGCTGATGAAGAAACTTTAAATTCCAATTCATTAGTCCACTTCCTAAGAGAGGAAGCCCAACAAATGGTTCTTTGCCTTGGAGCCAATATGATTCATGTGATCCTAATCCAGATAACCAGAGCCCCCACATGCAGTCATGAAATGTGTCTCTGTCTCCCATGACTATGAACCTCCTCTTTTTCAGATGGTGTTCTATGGGCAATCCCAATCAGTGGCTGATGAGCAGAGGGAGGAAATAAGACATAAAAGAAAGAATGGGGGCGGAGGCAAATTGCAAAGTCACTGCGCATCCACAACTTCACCCAAGAATGGGAATTGTTTTGGCCTCTTGAGTCACCCACGGACTTCAAAAACCAAGATTCTAACCCCAAACAAGCATGACAATTGGTTTGAAAGAAGAAGAAAATAATCAAACATTTTTTAAAGGAGTCTCTGCTTTGAAAATTGAAATTCTGATTTTTTTTCCTTTCTTTTCAGCAAAAATGGGTTAATTGGTTCCATCCATGTGGCCATAATGGCAAAGCTTTCTTCTTCAGGATCACGTCTATAGTGCTTCCTCTCTGCTCTACACCCAGGCAAAGAGATGCCCAACTTCTTTTCCCATTACTCTAAGAAGAGAGGCCTGGGAGAAGGAGAAATCATGGAGAGTGTTCCCTCTACACACAGAGAGTAGCAGTGTCTCGGCTCCAAGCACAGCTCACTAGGGACACTCTCCCTGATCCTTAAGTCCCATTAAATAGCCGGGTACTTCATACCTACTGCTGTTAGAACTGTAACTCCCAAAGGACAAGGTTTGTGTCTCCTCTTTGCTCATCACTGACCACAGCTCTGCACAGCCTGATCCAGCCAGATAGATCCTCTGCATCCATAGATTTAGGACCAAGGGACAAAATAGAGAGGGCTTGGGCCCAAGACTGGTACCTGAAAACACACACTCATAACTCAAACCTGGGGCCTAGCATTTAGCTTCCGAAATATCTCTGGTTTCCTGGACACAAAGGATCAATCAAAGCCTCCCAGAGAGAGTCTTATTAAATCTGCAAGTGGTGCTGGGTGACAGGGACTAAGCTCTAGTCCTTCCAGGCCAAACTCAAAGGAAACTGCTCCATTGGGACAGGTACTTAGAGGAACGGTGCTGAACTCCTGAAAACCCATTTGGTTTTGATCCCCCCAGAACAGGGCCCAATCCACCCGGCGTGCTGCTTTCATCCCTGCACTCCAGCCGGACGTAAATCTAAACCAGAGCTCCCAGACGGTGCACTGAGCAGAGACTATATTTACCCATCACCAAATTGTCTTGACATGTGTTTAATTACTTAAATGCCTTTAATCCAAAGTCTTTTCTTCTAACAAAATATAAACCAGTTCAGCTGCATGAATGATAAACCAGATGTTTACAGCACACAACATGGTCTGGCTTCAGTCAAAATAATTAAGACATCGTCTCCTGAGTGGGGAGGGGAGATGCACAAAGCATATTCGTGTAAATGCTCTGACACCAATGTGTCTATGAAAATGTAGCTCCATCAATCTGCAATTCTCTGTCCATGAAAAGGCAACAATGACTTCTACATGAAGGAACAGGAAAGGTGTCCATCCTCCTCGGACATGATGACAGGGGCTTGGGTTTCTTTCCATGGCCAAGTGTACTTTAAAGGCTTTCCGTGATGGGGTAAACGCCCAGAACCTGAAAGCTGGCCTTATGTTATGATTAAGGAGGCAATCATGGGTCTGGGCCAAGTCGATGGCTCACATGCTACTGCCACCATGCAGAACCAAAACTCATAAATATATTTAGCCTCTGAACATCTTGTGTGCATTGGTCCATAGTCCTTTACTTCTAGGGATAAATAAGAGAGAGATTCCTTATCCACATCTTTGTAAGTGGTCTCTCTATTATTATCCCCAACTTAAATTTTCTTGATTTGAGTGTGTCAAATTTGTTTCTGATTCTCTGGAGTGGCACCTATCATGTCTTTTTTTACTATTTGCTTTCTTTGTATGTATTTCTCTTGCCAGCTAACCACGTGGCTTATTTCCTCTTGTCCTCAAATGTTAATTCAAAAGCCCGCCCACCCCATAAAGGCAGGGATTGGTGTCTGTTGTGTTTGTTTGATTCCCCATTCTATTCCCTTAGTTCTAGAATCTGAATGACACATAGTACATACTCAATAAAAAAATTTTTGAGTGAATAAATGAATCTAACATTGGGCAGACCTCAGCTTCCACCTCTCTGGGAAACCTTTCCCAATAACTTTATTCATTTATTAATTGATTAAAGAGCTATGAAGATAAGTTAAGGAACTCAAGTTCTAAATCTGGCTTTGAATTTCTAACCTTGGGCACCAAGGTAATCCCTCTATGGTGAAATAAGTTAACATCTGTTGAACCTATTTTTCATGGTAATGTACAGGAAATAATGAGAGTAAAAGTGCTTTGAAAGCATACAGCTACACATGTGCAAATGGTCCTTATTATTTGGTCCTTATATATTTGTACAGACACCCCTTATCTGGTTATGCCAGCTCTCACAACAGAGAGCTCAAAAGAAAAAGTATCTAGATCTCATAAAACCCATTCCCTAATGCTATGTGAATGTACTTTCCCACAGCAGAATCCTTCAGACCCTACTTCATTCTCTCTTTACCTAAAATTCTAACAAGCTTGTATTTCTGATTCCAAACAGCAAAGCAAAACTGAAATAATAAACTCACAAAGGAAGCTAACCTGTGTCAAAAATTTAAGAAATTAAAGAGTGTGGAGCAAGCAACCCTTGAAGAAACATTAAAAAAAAAAAAAGTATGTTCTTAGCAATGATCCTGAATCATCCAGAAAAGGTTACTATGCATTTATACAGGGAATATATGCTGACCTATCCTATATAATAAAAGTCTAATATGCAAAAATTGACTGAATGTCCGAACAACTGTCCACTGACCTTCAGGGGACAGATGCTCAATGCAGGAGCTGCCCCCAGCCTACAGATCCCAGGCCAGCCAAGGCAGGTGCCAGCAGGAGCCCTCCATCACCCACCAGTTGCCCCACAGATCAGCCCTGATCACTGGCCAGGCCCAGGGAACCTGCCCATGCATGAATTTCATGCACCGTGCCTCTCGTTATACATAAGAAAGCAGAGACTAGTATGAGAGATTTAGAAATTTTTCTAGACAAAAAGATGCTGCTGAGAACATTAAGAACTAAACCACTAACCATATTCCCCTTTCACTTTGGCTCAAGGTCAAATTTGCAGCCCAACTACAGAAACTAGAGGGCCTTATGGTTTAAATATTTGTAGTCTATTTTTTTCTCCTAGTTTTGACATTCCATTTTAATTTGTGCTTTTTCTGTTTCTTATTTTTTAATTTATTATTTATATTATGCTGTTTTATTGTTTTTCTTGTAAGCCACCTCAGAAATTTTATGGAACAGAACAGGAACATAAATAACTCAATACATACAACTTATATGCAGCTCAACGCTTTGCAAAAGCAGTCATTCAAAACAATGCACTTTCCACAAAGAAAAGAATAATACTTAAAAAAAGAGAGTATTTCTGAATTATTATTACCTTTTTCCATCTTCTAATTCTAATCTTTATTATTTTTCCCATCTTTTAATTTTCATGGTAATCTGGCATGATAGAAAAGGGAATAAGGCTCTGTACATTAGTCCACAGAAGTAATGACCTTGTAAAAGTTAATGCCAAGGGTGAAAATACCTTGAACAACAGTTCTAAGTGCTTTCCTGTTCTCCTTATCTTCTTTGTATAAAATAATCTTCCTCTGGAGGATCTAAGTCAATTCTATGCTATTTGTGCTCCTCCTCTTCCCAACCAGAGAGAAGAGCAATAAAACAAAATTCACCCCATGGCTCAAAGGCCCATATTACCTTGAGTCCTCACCCTGTTATCATATTTTTCATTCTTCCTGATCTTCTAAGTAAGATTGTTTAAGTTGACCAAGAAGCTTAGAAAGGACTGGATTTTCCTAGGCAGAAGTCAAACAAGGTGAAAACTGGCCTTCAGGGTTCTCTGCTGGAAAGCAGAGAAGTTCAGTCATATGTCCCTTGTTACAAAGCTAATAAATCACCAGTAGCTACTGTGCAACTACCAGACTTTATTTATTTGAGGGAAAGGGAGTTAGGGCTTCAATGTATGAATTTGGGGCAGGGGCAACAAATATCAAGTCCATAACAATATGTAACTATTAAGGTGTTAGCATTTTATCTAAGAGAAATGTGGATCTATTTTACCATTTCAAGCAGGCCAGTGATATAATGAGATCTACCTTTTATTTATTTTTTTAATTTAATTTTTTATTAATTTTTTATAGATATCACCCGATTGCCCCCCTCCCTCCTAGGCATACCCCAACCCCCCAGAGTCTATGTTCATTGGTTATGCTTATATGCATGCATACAAGTCCTTTGATTGATCTCTTATCTACCTCAGCTAACCTTAATCTTCCTGCTGTGATTTCATAGTCTGTTTGATGCTTTATTGCCTCTGTATCTATCCTTTTGTTCATCAGTTTATAATGTTCTTTATTATCCACAAATGAGTGAGATCATGTGATGCTTCTCCTTCATTGACTGGCTTATTTCACTAAGCATAAGGCTCTCCAGTTCCATCCAAGTTGCTGCAAATGGTAAGAGTTCCTTCTTTTTAATGGAAGCATAGAATTCCATTGTGTAGATGTACCATAGTTTTCTGATCCACTCATCTGCTGACGGGCACCTAGGCTGTTTCCAAATTGTAGCTATTGTAAATTGTGCTGCTATGAACATAGGGGTGCATAAATCCTTTCTGATTGGTATTTGTGATTTCTTATCACTGATAAAGGTTTAATCTCCAAAATCTACAGCCAACTTGTACAACTTAATAAAGGAAAGATACATGATCCAATAAAAAAATGGGCAACGGACCTAAATAGAACCTTTTCGAAAGATGACAGAAGGAAGGCCAAGAGACACATGAAAACATGTTCAAAGTCACTAATCATCCGAGAAATGCAAATCAAAACGACAATGCGATACCATCTTACACCGGTCAGAAAGGCAATCATCAACAAACGATAAGTGTTGGCAAGGATGCGGAGAAAAAGAAACCCTTGTGCACTGTTGGTGGGAATGCAGACTGGTGCAGCCACTGTGAAGAACAGTATGGAGTTTCCTCAAAAAACTAAAAATGGATCTCCCATTTGACCCTGTAATCCCACTCTTAGGAATTTATCCTAAGAGATCTGCCTTTTAAAAACAGGCTACATTTTATAGAATGGGTTAAAATATACAAAACCGGGGATAAGAAGATGTCTTAGTGGTTGGGAAAGTAATTCAACTAAAAAATAATACAGTTCATATAGACTAGAATAATGGTTGTGAAGAGAAAAAGTATACCAATTGTAGAGATGTTTGAGAGGTCATACAACTCAATAGCACTTAGTTATAAGTTTTGGCTTGAGAAATTGAGAGCTAGTGTTTATTGAAATTTGGGTTACATGGATAGAAACTATGTTATCCCCCAAACGGAAATCTAAATGGTCATTTTGGTTCACATTGTAGTTCAGATTCTTTCAGGGCAACTCCATGGAGATATTGAATATGTAGTTGGATATTTAGTTCTGAGACTCTAGATAGAAAATAATTCATCACTAAATTTTCATAATGTCCATGCTTAAAGCACAGAAGTCATAATAGGTTTTTAAAATTTACAGTATAGTGAGTTGCTAATTTAAGCCTTACCTTAAAATATATTAAATGGCACTAAGAAAGAGACTTTATAATATATGTTAATCTCTGCTTTTCTTCATTTTCAATCATTTTATAAGTGAAGGAAAACTGAGGCTAATTGACACATTATAGTCTGCCACAATCTAACAGAATTTAATGATGATAGAACTTAAACTCACTTCTCCATATTTCCCTGCCAAAGTTCTAGCAGAAGTACATTGGTGTCTTAGGATATCAGGTTCATCATATATCAAAAGGAGGTAGGCTATCCCTTCCAATTCAAGAGTCTATAAGTTGATGGTTAGATAACTATTATTTCTATAAGTAACTGCCTTTAAAGATCCAAGCTAACTCCACTTGTAGTTCATAGAATCAAAAAAATAGGAAAAATAGGGGTAGAGGAAGGAAAGCCAAGTTCTAGACCCAATTCTGACAGTGACTCAGTGTATGACCCAATGTACACTTATCCTCTTTGTACCCATTTGTAATTGGAGAATTACTGAGATGCCTTCTTTCTCTCAGGCTATGAAACTAATAGTGAAAATTTACATTGATACTTAGACACAGATGTGGAAGTAATCACTCCTCCTCTATGTTCCTTTTGCACAAAGAAAATGTCTCTAGTATTGTACCTGCCAGATTATCTCATAACTGTCAGTTTATGTTTGTCTGCATGGCTAAACTAAGAGCCTGTAGAGAGTAGAAATTAGGTAAAGTTCACCTTGGCATCTCTCAGTTTCTATAACATCATCTGACACACAGCAGGTCAAGAAATGTTGCTCAAGAAATGTTTTCTGAATGTTAAGAAAAAAAAGAAATTTTTGAAAATTACTCAACAACAACAAAATCCTTAAGATAAAAACCAAACATTTTTTGTTCTTATAGGTTTATTTCTAGCCTGCAGAGGCAAGATGATGTTTTTAAAGAAAAGAATCTGGGACTGAGGGGGACAGATACAGAGGCAAAGAAGCAATGAACAGACTGTCATACTACAGCGAGAAGGCAGAGGAGATTGGCGAGTGGTGCGGGGGGAGGCTGTAAGAGATCAACCGAAGGACTTGTATGTATGTATATAAGCATAACCAATGGATACAAGACACTGGGGGGGTGGGGCAGGTGAGGGCATGTACTGGGGGGTAAGGAAGGCAGGGGGGAGGTCAATAGAGAGGGAAAAAAAGGAGACATATGTACTACTATTTGTAATACTTTAAACAATAAAAAAAACACACACAAACAAACAACAAACACAACCAAGATGTTAGATCCTCAAAGGAAAAAAATTCATTGTTAAAGCAGAGGGTCTCTAATGACCTTTCAGTACTCTGGAGACTGTCTCTCAAAATAAACTTTAGTTCTTAGGGACTTCCCAGTTTACAAGACAAACTAACAGCTTCTTATTTAATCTTTACAAAAACCTTCAAATTAAATATTATTATCCCCACTGGACATAAAAGGAACCTGAGTTGCAGAGAAGTTAAGTCATTTGTACATGGATACAGGAAGCCAGAAACTCGACAGCTACTGCTATGAAACTAGCAAGATAGTCATGTTTAATTAATTCATTGAATCACATTAACTGAGCAGAATGTGCAAGGCAGAGAGCTAAGTGCATTGGAGCATGAAAGATGATTCAAACACATTACTTAAGGAATGTCTTCAGAGTCTAAGTCATGGACAGAGATAACCTGCAAGAAAGAGATTCCGTTCTATGGGAGTGCTGAAAAAAGGCGGGGAGGAAGGTCATTAAAGAGAACCTGTTGGACAATGATGTTTGGTCTGGGGATGGACAGGAGTGAGACTAGGGGAAGGACATTCATGCAAAGGGAACAATATGAGCGAAAGGAGAGAGGATAATAGTTATTTATTTTTAAATATACTTTATTTTTTACAGAGAGGAAGGGAAAAGGATAGAGAGTTAGAAACAACAATGAGAGAGAGACATCGATCAGCCACCTTCTGCACACCCCCTACTGGGAATGTGCCCACAACCAGGATACATGCCCTTGACTTGAATCGAACCTGGGACCCCTCAGTCCGCAGGCCGACGCTCTATCCACTGAGCCAAACCGGTTTCGACGGATAATAGTCATATTAACAGGAAGAGAAGCACTGGTGAGAGAGGGCAAAAGAAAGAGGGGGAATGAGATAGAAATAGAATCTGAATGTGTGTGTGTGTGTGTGTGTGTGTGTGTGTGTGTGTGTCCCAAACAACCGGAACAAACAGTTGACCAGTCACTATGATGCACACTGACCATCAGGGAGCAGACATTCAATGCAGGAGCTGCCCCTGGTGGTTAGTGAGCTCCCAAAGCCAACCTCCTGCAATCCCTCGCCCCATCCGGCCCCCTAATCAGCCCCAATGGGGGGTGGGCAGTTGGCCAACCTCCCATTCACTCTCCCCCCAGCTGGCTAGGCCTCCTGATAGGCCTCTATCACCAGTCAAGCTGAGGGACCCCAACTGTGCACGAATTCATGCATCGAGCCTCTAGTATTAGATATATTGATTTTAAGAGTCTGGTGAACATCTCAGTGGAGGTATCAATCAAGTAGTTGGAAATGCTGGGCTGGAATTGGTGGGAGAAACAGGAAATGATAATATACTGTTGCAAATCATCTTGAGAAAAAAAGAAAAGGAGGGAGGGAGGGAGGGAGGGACCAAAGAAACATGGAGACAACAACATCCAAAATGTGGGAAAAGAGAGAGGAACTAAAGAAAGGGTAATCCAGAGGTAGAACCTAACAACAGCAGGTCAGTAGATCAGCAGCCCCTTCCTGGATATCAATTCTCAGAAGATGAAGGTTCAGTAAAGAAGACTTGGAAAGATGTACAAAGTTAAGGAAGATGAAGACTAACAAAAAAGGCCATGAAATATGGGAAGTAAGAAGTCACCTATGATATCCGAGGGAGCAGTTTTGATCAAATTAGGGAGGGTGTGAAAGGATAAAAGGGAAATTAATGGGGTTGAGGAGTGAACTGGTCAAGCAATAAGGATAAATTCAAAAACTTTGATGGACGAAATACTTTCTAAAATCTCTTGATTCCTCTGGTTGTCTTTATAACCAAGAACTATTAGTTGCTCAAAATCAGGGCTTCAGTTCATTCCATGGAATTGAACTGGACTCATTAATTACCCATTCATTCATATTCTTTCCTTATAAGTATCATGCTCCAGACAAATAACATTACACAGAAGATTTGATTTTTAAAACTTGGAGAGTGATTTGGAATTCTGTAGCAAGATGAGCACATCAAAGCAGAGTCATACATAATTGCCCCTTGAGAGGTTCTGCACTATCCTGGATGGGCTATCACTGTATGAAACCTGCTCTGATTCCCTCTTCAGTGCCATTCCCTTGGTACTGAGGCAGCTATGAGGCCATGATAACCTCTCCAATAATAGCTATTACTGCTGTCATCACTATTACAATTCCTCAACTTCACTGCCTACATTATGCACCAGACTTGCCTCTAAATAACTTTGGACTCTTTTCAATTTGAAGCCGCCTCAAAAACCAAAGATTTGTCACCACAAAGTATATTCTGAAGGCAATTCTTTCAACAGTTTCAAAAGCCACTCAGATGATGGTAGCACCTTTGGAAAGAGAGCTCAACCTGTCGAGATTTCTGGGGCAAGCACACATGCTTGTGCAGAAGCTCACATTTTTACCGCAGCTATTATGTGACTCTATGTAATCCATCAGCATCTGGACTACTTGCCTTATTCTACAAGTTCCCAAGGGCTGAGGTTCCTGCTTCAAAGACCAGTACCCTCAAATTTAAAAAACAAACCACAAAGCAAACAGATTTAGCCAGATTGGGTGACAAGAATGCCCAACTTAGAAGAGGCACACTCAGACTAACGTGTGGCCTTACACAAGTCATTCATCCTCTCTGGGGTCATTTTTATCACACATAAAGTGAGGGGTTTGGACTGGAGGACTTCTAAGATGCTTTTCTTCTGGAATGAAGATCTGGGAGAGGTTAAAGCAGTCTGGGAAGCAGCCCCAGCCCCTCCAAGAAATGAGGTGCCCCCTCCCCTGCTCCTGGAGGGCAAGGCGGCGTTTCCCAGACTAAGTGAAAGCAGCCTCCTCCCCTCTGTGTGGGGCATTTGTTTGACTTGTTCTTTGCTGCCCACCAAGCGAGCTGTTGAAAGGACAGCTCTGGTCCCCTCAGCACCCCGTCAGCACTATGTCTATGGGTGGGGCAAGGGGTCCTTACCCATTGTGTTGTTGGCTCGGGAACAGGCTGTGCGCTTCAGGATCTCATGCACCTAAAACAGATGAGAGCAGGGCTGTGAGGGCTGTGACCGCATGTGTCACCACATGTGTGGGGGCGGGTAGGGACCAGGCGGCTAGACCTGTTTCCAGGGAGGAGGAAGCCAAGCATGTGCCAAGCTCATGGACTGCTTGTCAAACCCACTCAAAATTGAGTGCTTTGAGGAAACAAAGAATCAACACACACACACACACACACACACACACACACACACACACACACACA
>JAAGEH010000311.1:35154549-35186711 GCA_011751065.1 Lasiurus cinereus | reverse complement strand
ACACACACACACACACACACACACACACACACACACACACACACACACCCTTCGCCCCACCCTGAAAATTTTTAAGAAAGGAACTGCTATAAGTTTCAGTTACAGGAGGCAAGGAAAACACATCAGGGAGCCCAGACCCACAGCGCCCTCTGGAGGGGTCGGGAGGAGGCGCCTGGTGGTGCAGGTGATGCCCTGTCTGACTTAGGGAAGCAAGATCAGGAGGAGGATGTCTTTCCTCTCCACCAGCCCTGATTAGTGCCATGCGGGGGTCAGCACAGCACAGGGAGGCAGACAAATCCGGTTCTAATCCTGATTCCTAGCAGAGGGATCCTGAGCAGCTCCGTGAGGGTTCATTGCCTTCTTTTCAGTAGAGCTATGTCACAGCTGCTTTGAGGAACCATTTTCAAGTTTTATAAACTGGAAAAGGGCCACCTATGTGTTGACCTTTAGTACTATTGTTCTTGTTTTTCTCCTGAGTCCTCAGCTTGCCTCCTCAATCAACGCATATCAGACACTTTCTCAAAACTCCATGCCTCCGAGCACATCCTGGACACGCAGCAGGCTGCATGCTCAGTGACTACTGCATGTCTAAATAGACCAAAACACCCTGGACAAGAGACTTGCAGGGGAAACTCTCTCATGGGAGAGAGGGGTGCTGAATATACCCCTAGCAGAGAAAACAGGGACACAAATGGCCAAGGTAAATCTGTTGGCCAATCACTACCCTTCAGTGTGTTCCTAGCCTGTGCCAGGCTATGAAAAGATGCCCAGCAAGGAAGTTTACTCTGGTATAAATAGCTGGGCTGCTCAGATGCCCATAAAAAAGAGGCACTGAGAAGACATTTATAGATGTGGGTGAGGTCCCCAGGGCAGAGTAGACCCCAAGACAAAAATCAAGGCTCTTTCTCTTCTCACAGTGTGGGGTGGACTGGCAAAAGGGCAGGATGAGAAGGAAGAAGTTTCTAGAAGAGATGAATAGAAAATGTGTTACTCCATCATTATTCACACTCCCACATTCCAGCCACAGGCCTAGAGGGAGCAGTAAATAAATAACTTCTAGCAGAATGGGGTGGAGGAATGTTTAATTCATTTAAAATACAGTACAGCGATTCAACAGCAATAATAATTAAGAATAGCATTTATATGGCATTGTATTATTTTACAAGCACTTTGCAATTATCAGGTAATCTCTATAACACCCTGTAATTCCCTCACAGACGTAAGATCCAAGCCTCAGGGAGATTTAAGTGGCTTATAAGACCATCAGCCAAAAAAAATGGGAAGTTTATGGTTTTTTCCATAAAAAGATGAAAGAAATCATATGCTTATTTTTTTTTAAGAATGGTATTTTGATTTTTAGAGAGAGTGTAAGAGAAAAGGGAGAAACATCAGTGTGAAAAGGGATCAAGCCCATAGCCCAGGCATGTGCCTGATCAGGAATCGAACCAGCAACCATTTGGTGCAGGGGATGATGCTCAACCAACTGGACTACACCAGTCAGGGCACATATGTCCATTTTTAACCTTCTTAAGACACTAAGGTAAGGGACCTAAAGTATTCTCTTGCCCATCCTGCAAAGAGTCATGGCCATGCCTTGGAAATGTGCTGTAGCCTCCTCTAATCTCCTCTCCTTTTATCCTTCTTATCACCCTATTGACTTGGAAGTTTTGCTGAGTATCTAACCCTTATTCCTCCTTCTTTTGAAACTTAAGTTTTTTCCTAGGGACCATTGGAAATGCACCGCCATCTTTTCCTCTGTGTCATGAGTAAGAGTCCAGCATTCCTTGGGCCCCTTTCCCTTCTCTGTTTGTAAACTGAATGTTCTCTCAATGGGTAGAGAATAAACTGATCGGTGAGTAAACCGATCACCTTACACATCAGATTGGGGTCACAGGGGCACAGGAATCAATCATCCTACAAAGTTCAAAAACTTGACTTCATGATTTTTCAGGCAAAGAGACTGTAGAAGAACAGTATAGTCATGAATTTTGGCTTTCTAGTGAATGGGTTGTAATTTTATTATTGGTTTGTTCTTACATTCCTTGTGAGAGGAATGCAAGGAGTCCTTTGGGGGTGAAAGAAAGAAGCACAATGGCCCAGCCATGAGTTCTCATTTGGACACTAATGACCTGTTTGAATTGTTTTCATCTCATTGCTTCTCAGAGTCTCAGTTTCCTCAACTGTAAAATAAGGGCGTCACCTGACTACCTGAAAGTCCCCACCAGCTCTGAGAGTCCCCACCAGCTCTGAGAGTCCCTATTTTTGTGATTCCAAGAAGGGTATAAGTGGAGAACTCAAATGAGAAGACACTCCTTTAAACCGTGCATGAGGACAATTTTCTGCTTCTTTTATTGAATTAATTCAAGTGACATTGGTTAATAAAATTATATAGGTTTCAAGTGTACAATTCTATAACACATCATCTATATATTGTATTGTATGTACACTACCCCAAGTCAATTGTCCTTCCATCACCATTTATTCTCCCTTTACCCTCTTATAAATTCCCCATCTCCTTTTCCCTCTCTGGTAATCATCATATTGTTGTCTGTATTTATGAGTTGGGATTTTTGCTGTGTTTTTTTTTTGTTGGTTTTTATTTAACCTTTTTACCTTTTTCACCCAAGCCCCTTTTTCCCTCCCCTCAGACAACTGTTAGTCTGCTCTCTTTTGCTATTGGGATTAGAAAGCATCTGCACATTTCTCTCAGGTGACAGACAACTCTAAGCAAATGACAATGGGAAGTAGCAGGTAGGGCAGGAGGATGTCTTGCCAAACTAGGTAATCGGTCTTCCCCAACCCTTTCCTGGGCCCACCACACCTGGTTGAGCACCTGGTTAGCCTGTTTACTCACAATTCGGCTACGGGTGGCATTGTCAAAGAAGGTGTCCTTATCCTGAATGTTGTACCTGGAGATACCAAGAAAGCAGAAGGTCAACTAATTTAGTACCCTTGTCCTGAGACCTCTTTACCCAGGCCCAGAGAAAACTTTTAAAAAGCAGCATAGCAAGATATGTAAGACATACATACTCACACAAACTCTCGTTTATACTCTTTTTGACCCAGTGATTCTTAAAACTTATCATAGAAATTTATCACAGAGAAAATAAATTTAACAGAAGAAACAAGTTTCATAGATAAAAATGTTTATCACAAAATTATTTTCAATAAGGGTATGGAGATACGAAGCAATTCCAAAATCTACATGATAAATGATCATATAGCCATTGAAAATTATTATTATAAAAACTTTATATATAGAAAATCTTCAGACTATCATCAAAAAAATATTATACTACAAGTTTTAAAAATAAACGAATATTAAAAGGATTCCTGTGTGAGAACAAAGAGAGTATAAACAAACAACAGCAAAAAGAGTATAGCTGGGGAAAAACCAAGATGGTGGCAAAGGTAAACACCTAACCTGCTGCCTCGCACAACAATTTCAAAATTATAACTAAAAGACAAAACGGACACCATCCATAACCACAGGAAAGCTGGCTGAGAGGAAATTCTACAGTTAGAAGAAAAGAGAAAAGCACATTGAAACTCAAAGGAGCTGCAAAGGGCTGAGGTACCAAGATGTGCACAGAGAGGACTGGCAGCTGAGTGCATGGCTGGCTTTCTCAAGCAGAAGGGAGACGGAAGCTTCTGACTGTGCTGAACTCAAGTTCTGGGCGAGACTCTGGGAACCCAGACTCACTCAGGAGGAATCTGGACTGTCTGGCAGTGGGCAAAACTCAAGGGCAGCTTTCTCTCAGAGGTTCTTGCAGCAATTACTGAGGGACACTGATACCCAGGAGCCTCATAGGGAAGAGCTGACTGGAAGCCAAGGCTGTCTGTTCCGCACTGAGACTCTGCCCCATCCAAGCTAAGCACAAAGGCTTTTGTAATTTTGCAAGTCTTGTCTCATAAGGCTGACTCCAGCACAGAAGTTTTCCTGGAGTAGACACAGCTGAACTTCACAACCAATTGGTTTGGAGGTCAATTCCTCCCAGTGATACCAACAACAATCAAAACTTAACTACAATAAGGCTGTGCACAAAGTCCACAAAGAGGTGCACAAAGAGTGTCCACCTCAAGTAACTGGGGAGGCTGAGCCACTGGGCCCTATAGGACACCTAGCACACAAAGCTACTCTACCAACTCAGGGAAGCAGCAAAAATGTGGAGATAAAAAACAGATCACAAATTAAAGAAATGGAGTAAAGCAAATGACTGGATATAGAGTTCAAAACCAAAGTTATAAGGTTTTTCAAGAATTTCTAGAAAAGGCCGATAAATTTGGTGAGACCCTCGAGGATATGAGTGAGATCCTTGAGGATATGAAAAAGGACCAACTAGAAATTAAGCATACACTGACTGAAATAAAAAATAATATACAGAGACCTAACAGCAGACTAGAGGACCACAAGAATCAACTCAAAGATCTAAAATACAAAGAAACAAAAACACTCAACTGGAAAAGAAAAAAGAAAAAAGAATACAAAAATTTGAAGATAGTGTAAGGAGCCTCTGGGACAACCTCAAACGTACCAACATCCAAATTATGGGGGTGCCAGAAGAAGAGAGAGAACAAGATACTGAAAACCTACTTGAAGAAATAATGATAGAAAACTTCCCCCACCTGGTGAAAGAAATAAACTTACAAGTCCAGGAAGCACACAGAACCCCAAACAAAAGGGAATTCAAATAGGACCACAATAAGACACCTCATAATTAAAATGCCAAGAGCAAAAGACAAAGAGAGAATATTAAAAGCAGCAAGAGAAAAGAAGTTAGTTACCTACAAGGGAGCACCCATATGATTCTTAGCTGATTTCTCAAAAGAAACTATGCAGGCCAAATGGGAGTGGCAAGAAATATTCCTAGTGATGACTAGCAAGAATACTATAACCAAGATTACTCTACACAGCAAAGCTATCATTCAGAATTGAAGGGCAGATAAAGAGCTTCACAGATAAGAAAAAGCTAAAGGAGTTCATCAATACCAAACCAGTATTGTATGAAATGCTAAAAGGCATTATTTAAGAAGAGGAAGAAGAAGAAAAAGGTAAAGATAAAAATTTGTAACAACAAATACATATCTATCAACAAGTTAATCTAAAAATCATGTGAATAAAAAAATCTGATGAACAGAATAAACTGGTGAATATAATAGAATCAGCGGCATAGAAAGGGAATGGACTGAAAATTCTCAGGGAGAAATCAATATGGGGGGTGCGGGACAAGGTAAGGGACTGGGCACTGCCATCTTGTGGTTGTGAGCACTGCCATATTGTGAGGGCATGGCAAGTCAATTAGCACATTCCCTCTTTATTAAATAGGATACATAATTTGGTCTTCATCACTGTTTCTAGCTCATAGCTCCCAAAACCTTGGAATTTTCTGAGCAATCAGTGAGGGGCAAGGTAAGGGCAGAGAGTGGGGTGGGAACCAGGTGGAAGGGAGCTAAGTGGAGAAAAAAGAACAATTGTAATAATCTGAACAATAAAGATTTATTAAATTTAAAAACCTAATGTGATAACTCCCATTGCCTTCTAAAAATATTTTTTAAAAGAGTATAGCTCAGGGTGTTGGAATTATAACTCTGTTTTTCAGAGAGTAATTGAATGTTGTCACTATATCATATTAGTTAGATACCAGAGTCCTAATTATGCAAGGCCTGTATTTGTTCTAACCTTCAAATATTGGCCTTTCACTCAAAAAAATAAAAATCCCAGCTGTGTAGACTTACTGTGGTTGGGACACTGTGCCAGGGGACACACAGATGCATGAGACATGCTCCCAGCCCCCAGGAGACCAGACACTGGGATAAGTGTGTTTCCAAACAACTGATGCAAAATAGACATGATAATATGTAGACCATTGCTATGAGAAGTCTGAGGTTGGAGACCATATCCTGGTTGGAAAGATCAGAAAATTTTTCAAGAAGATGGTGCTGAGGAACTGGACTTGAAGGATCACAGAAGCTGAATGAATGGGGCTGTTTGGGAGGGGCAGTTTGATGCCAGGACTGGCATGAAGGAAGTCCCAGAGAAGGGGAAGCACAGAAGAAACACAGAGCACAAAAAGAACAGAAGGCCAGGAGTTAGTATGCCAGTTCCAGGTCAGCCCCTTATGGCTATATAATCTTGGACAGACCCTGGACCTTGATTTCCTCTCTATAATAAAGGAATACATATGGATGGCCACCTCACAAGAGGTTGTAAGATTGTACTTTATAATAAAGTAGAGACCTGGTGCAGCCTCGCTTGCACCATCTCTAATCTGGGACCCCTTGGAGGATGTCCAACTGCTGGTTTAGGTCCAATCAGCAGCTGGACATCCCTCTCACAATCCAGAACTGCTGGCTCTTAACCACTCATCTGCCTGCCTGTCTGATTGCCTAACCACTCTGCATGCCAGCCTGATAGCCCCCTAACAACTCTACTGATGGCCTGAATGATACCTAACTGCTCCCCTGCCAGCATGATCATCCCCAACTGCCTTCTCCTGCCAGCCCAATAGCCCCCAACTGCCTTCCTCTTTGGGGAAGAGGTGACTGGGGGATTCCAGCTGGATGAGGCAAGACTGAGGGTACTGGGGGACTGAGGCTGGATGAGATGGGGCTGAGGGGACTGGGCACTGCCATCTTGTGGTTGTGGGCACTGCCATATTGTGAGGGCATGGCAAGTCAATTAGCACATTCCCTCTTTATTAAATAGGATACATAATTTGGTCTTCATCACTGTTTCTAGCTCATAGCTCCCAAAACCTTGGAATTTTCTGAGCAATCAGAGCAATGGGAACATATTTTGTCATAAAATTTTGTCTCTGTCCTCAGTTCTTGAAATCACTTCAGAGCCATGAAGGTGAAATAGGTGTTTGTTATTGGTAATAAGCCCTTCCCATCACAATGAGATAACTTTTGGAAAGCATCTCAGGAAGAAAGCTGGTTTCTAATGGAACCAACATGAATAGAGAGTGGGAACTTTCATTCCCACCCCCTGATTTCCTGGGATGGGAGAGGGCCTAGAGGTTGGATCAGTCATCAATGATCAATGAGTTAATTAACCATGCTTATATAATGAAGCCTTCATAAAAACCCAAAAGGAAGGGTTTCAAAGAACTCCCAGGTGGAAGGACTAAAGTTCTCCCACATGATACCTGGCAGGTTCCAACACAAAGGCAAAAATTCCTCATCATCTGATTGTTGATTTGTATCTTTTGTAATAACCTGGCAATCTAGTGAGTAAACCATTTTCCTGAAATCTGTGAGCTTCTCTCACAAATTAATTGAAACCATGGAGGGGGTCATGGGAACCTCTGATTTATAGTTAGTCAGTTAGAAGCACAGGTAAACAATCTGAACTTGTAATTGGCAGCAGAAGTGGGGTGGGGCAGTCTTGTAGGATTGAGCTGTCAACCCGGGAAATCTGATACTATCTCCAGGTAGATAGTGTCAGAATTGGTTTCAATTGTAAGACATCCAGCTATTGTTGGAGAATTTCTTGGTCTTCTAGGAAAATACACTCACACATTGGAATTGGTAGAATTAATACCAGAACCATTGAGGAGGGCCTTCAATGAGGGAACATATGCAAAAGAACAGCATATATATGTGCATAGAATCATTATCATATATGGCAAAGATGTGTAGAATATACTATCCAATGGCCAGCAGAAACACAGCTCCCATAAATATCATCTCCTCAAAAGAGACAGATCCTCATATCTTTTCTGCCTTTCCATGCCCCTTCCTTTCCCTCTCTTCCTTGATTCTCTTATCCTATCAGCAGCAAAAGTCACACAAAAGTCTTGTTTTCTCACTAGCTCCTAAAACAGAATAAATGTGGACTGTTGCATCTGCCACTTTCCAATCTTGTCTTCCCCATCCAAAGTTTTCCCAAATGGACGTTCCTGTGAAGAACTGTTATTCCCTCACCCAGGGTTGGATGTGGGAAGCAGGTCTCTGCAGAGTCAATACATTTATGAATGGGCAGCTGAAAATACAGAAATCCAAAAGATTCATCCACCTTCTCTCTGGTTTAGCAGAGCAAGTTAAAATCCTATCAGACTGGGAACTGAGCAGAATGGTTTCCCCACAGAAGTAAACAGGTATCTGAGTCACAATGCTTATAATTGTCTGCTCCCTGATTCTCTATCCATCATGAAAAATTACTGAAATGTCAGGTTTCCCCCAAAGCCACTGGACAAATATTCAGGAGTTATTTTTGATAATCTCACGTACAGAAGGAGATGCAGAAAATATTCCACCAGGATAGTATGCTTCCTCCCCTCTTTCCCAGGCATGGGGCACTCTCTCTATGAGTGAGTGGTATTTGATTTTCTTGCCCATCCTCCCTCACATCCCTAACCCTGCAGTTCTATTACTCACAGGTACATTTTTTCCCTGGAGAATGGGTAGGAGAGGTTTTTCATCTTGTTGTTACTATGCTCTGGAACTCTGGGCTTCAGGGGTGAGCTCAGCTTCTGCAGAATCTCATTGAACTTCTTTGCAATGCCGCCTTCTGATTTGATCTCATACATCTATGAAAGGCAAAGTCATAGGTCTGAAAAGAGGTCATACCCAACATTCAGAGAAGAGTGACTTACCAACCAAAGCTGCATGAGGTCCAGATCTCTGGATGGGACAGAGGAGAATGGGAGAAACAAGAAATAAGGCCCTTCCCTGTTCCTATTGCTTTCACAAGGACATAGGTTTTTACTCCCTCTATTTGTGTGAGTAGAGGTGACCAATATAAAGGAATGAGCGAGGAGTCCAAACTTTCTACATGACTTTGTTATAGCACCATAAGAGAAATGGAAAACCTATTATGTGACAGTCACCATCCTAAAGCTTCAATGCAAATAACAACTCAGTTAGATAGACAATATTAGTCTCATATTATAATGAGAAAATTAAGGCTCAGAAAGGTGAGATGAGTCAGCAAAGATCACACATACAGTTACTGGGTGACAGCTTAGATTTAACTCATGTCAACCTAATCCAAAGTCTACTCCACAACTACACTATGCCCCGATATGATCACATAGCATCACTCTGTTTGTTCCTCTTAGGAACTATGTGATAAATGAGTCTGTTCTCAAAGTAGTAAACATCTAATAAGTATCTGCCTTGAGTAAGGTATAGATTAGTGCCAAGATAATCATTAATATTCATAGTCCATATAGCTTATTATAATGCACATAATGCTTTTGCATGCATTATACTTTCAGTCTTTCTAACTTACAGTTATAATCACTGAGACATAGTATGATGAGTGATGGCCACAATTTTTTTACACAAATTCTCTTTTCAAAGGGTAGCATCTCTGTTCCCACCTTCTGAAGCCTGGGTGGGCTCTATGGCTGTTTGACTAGTGCAGCAGAAGTGACACTATGCCATTTTCATCTTTCAGGAAGATGGGCAGCTCTGCCTTGGCCTCTCAAAGCCCTTGGCCACCAGGAGGAAGTCTGCAGAGAGGTACTGAGAGGATTCAGAAAGGGAAAGAACTTGGCTAAGCTCAGCATCCCGGCTGCCCGCTAAGCATCAAGCATGTGAAGGAAGCCTTCTAGGACTCTTCTGTCCAGCTCAACTCCAAGCTAAATATTACCAACTGACCTCAGTCAACACCACATGGAGCAGAAGAATCTCCCAACCCAGTTCTGCTCAAGTTTCTGACCCAAAACTTATAAGATAGAGTAAAATGAGCATGTTTTAATTTACTAAGTTCAGGCTAATTCGTCATGCTGCAGTAGATAATTAGAACAAGAGCCAACATTCAGATCTTCTGACATGAAAGCTGGTCTTCTTCTCTCTAGTGATATCTTCAAGTTGCTTAAAGCTAGACAGGCAGTAAAACATGTACAGAATACATATAAGATAGACAAAGATAAAAGCCACAAAAGTCATGCAAAATGCTTTGAGGGTTCAAAGGAAGGAGACAACACGTCCAGTTGAGAAATCAGAAGAATGTTTCATAGAGGGAATATCTCTATTGGACTTTAACAGAAAGGTAACCCTCTTTTGTTATCATTTTGTTATTTAATAATAAAATTATGGTAAGTTAGAGGATGGAAAGAACCACCCCTATTTAACAACTGAAACAAAACCACAGTTCATTTCTTCTAATAATTTTTTCTATACATTTTGATTTAATTTCTGTTATAAAATTAATACAGTCATAGTAAACAAACACAAACCATAGAAGTATATTAACTAAATGTTAAGTTTCCTTCCTCTTCCAAACTAAACCTCTTCAGAAAAAAATATATATTAGCAATTTGACTGTGTTTTATTCTGACTCAGAAATACATTTATGACTAAATCTTGTGATTTTATTTCACATCTTCTATAATTAGCAATAGTTCACAGATATATCTTTCCAGATCAGTTCATATAGAGCTACCTTAATGAATATATATTACACAGTAGACATAAATCCTAATTTGTTTAGTCATTTCCCTAGAAATGGGCATTTATTTTATTTTCTTCACATACTTTAGCTTACTTGTCCATATTTCTATTAACATGACCTTTTAAACACTTTTCATTGAACAGATATAGGCAGATATTCCAGCCTCCCCCCCAAAAAAAAAAATGTAGGAAAGTTCAAGTTGGGTTTAAGAGGGGTTAAATGCACTAGTTTCTTTGGAGTATGAGGTTCTGCATAGTGACAGTGCCCATCAGAGAACAGCGAGTTGAGACCTGTTGCACAAGGCCATGGAAAGTCAGTGAAGGGTCTGAACAATGACAAAACCAGAGTGAAGTTGTGTAGGAAGAAGAAGAATGAACCATATTTCTGAAACAAAGGGATTGTTTATTTCTAAGAGCACATACTATTTAATAAGCATCTCTTGTGTGCCTGGCTCTTGATATACATTAGCATTAATCTGAAAAATATGCTGCAAAGTCAAGAAAAGTTAAGTATCTCAGTCAAAGATAGTACGAGACAGATAATAATTGCTGGGGCATTTGAACTCCCGGCAAAGCCTGTGTTTTAACTGCTTTACTCTCTTGCTTCATTTGCTAAAACATGAGTTATTGTGGGAAAACAACAATCAAAAAGATGACCTCCTCACACTGCCCCAGCACATATCACACAGGACATTTGGGCAAGTTCTGACCCATGGACTATGTTAACAATTTTTGTCTTTATCGTAAGAGCAATGGATAATTGTTGAAGACTTTTTCCCAGGCAGGTGACACAATCAGATTTTTGCTTCAGAAACATCACTCTAGCTCCAATATGGGGAATGATTTAGAGGTGGACAACAGAGTTGCCAGAATAAAATACAGATGCCTATTTACATTCAAATTTTGGATATATAATAAATATTTTTTTAGTATAAATATGTCCCAATATGCTGTATAATACTTATACTAAAAATTATTGTTGCCAGGTTGGTGTGGCTCAGTGGTTGAGTGTTGAACTATGAACCAGGAGGCCATGGTTGGAATATATGCCTGGGTTGTGAGCTTGGTTTTCGCTGGGGTTTGGGGTACATGCAGGAGGCAGCTGATCAAAGATTCTCTCTCATCATTGATGTTCCTATCTTTCCCTCCCCCTTCCTCTCTGAAATCAATAAAAATATATTAAAAAGTTGTTTTCTTATATAATTTTAAAGTGTAAGTATGTCCCAAATATAGCTTGGGATATGCTTATTTAAAATTCAAATTTAATTGGACATCTTGTATTTTTTTAAATAAGACTGTTATTGATTTCAGAGAGGAAGGGAGAGGGAGAGAGCAATAGAAATATCAATGATGAAGAGAATCACCAATCGGCTGCCTCCTATATGCCCCCCACCGGGGAACTAAGTCTGCAACTTGGGCATATGCCCCAACCAGTAATCAAACCATGACCTCATGGTTTATAAGTCAATGCTCAGCCACTGAGCCATTCCCAGCCAGGCTGGACATCTTACATTTTTATTTGTTAGATCTAACTCTATGCAAGAGAAGATATGGGGAGACCAGTTCTTACTATAGTAGAAGGCTCTTTAGACTAAGAAACTAGAAGTAGAAATAGAGAGAAATGGACCAAAAAGAAATACCCTTGGTGAGTCCAAGTCTGTCATTCCAAGGCCATCTGGAAGAGAGACTCCATCAGCTTCCCTCCTGCTCTGAAATCTTAATTTCCGTGCACAAGCCATTTAAAGGCATGTGGTTATGGGTATGATTAACACTTCATGGCAGTCTCCTTCTCCTTCACCACTAGGTTCAAGTGTCAACTTTTCCAGGAAACATTTTCTGGCCCCTCACTTCCTGCCATGCTTCCTTAGTACCCTGTGAATGAACCATGTGTCATAAAATTTGTCATGCACTTCTCTTAGTCTTGGTTCATCTATCTGTCTCCCCAACAGACTATGGACTTCTAGAGGAAGCAAGGACCATAATCTGTATGCCTGGTGTGTAGGAGGAACACAAAAATGTCTATTGAGTAAACATCCTGGCCCTTGCTGGCACAATCTAGCTGTGTGACTTGGGGCAAGTCCCTCTCAGGTTCTTAATTTCTAAAGAGAAAACTAGGAAACTTCTAGTTCCCACACTCCCCAAAGTGATGGTGATGAAGTAACAGGGACAAGATTTACCATACCTGAAACAACCAAAACATTCAGACAAAAAACATGGAATCATGGTTTCTGCGATTTAAATGTCCACCCCCTCAAAAAAAAAAATCTTGAAATTCTAATCCCCATAGTGATGGTATTAGGAAGTGAAATTTTTGAGAGGTGAGTAGGTCACCAGAGTGGAGCCCTCATGAATGAGATTAATATTCTTATTTAAAAAAAAGACCCCATTGAACTCCCTAGCCCAGTGGTCAACAAACCCATTAGTCAACAGAGCCAAATATCAACAGCACAACAATTGAAATTTCTTTTAAGAGCCAAATTTTTTTAACTTAAACTATATAGGTAGGTACATTGTTATTAAGTTAATTGGGGTACTCCTAAACTGGCCTTTGCTAAAAATGTAGTATTTTGTGGAAGAGCCATACTCAAGAGGCCAAAGAGCCACCTGTGGCTTGCAAGCTGTGATTTGCCAACTACCGCCCTAGCCTCTTCCACCATGTGAGGACACAGCAAGAAGGCATCAGCTATGAACCATACAGAGGGCTCTCACCGGAAAATGCTAGCACACTGGTTTCAGACTTCCAGTCTCCAACACTGTGAGGGGGGGGCAAAAATCTCCTGTGTATGAGCCACCACATCAGTGATATGTTGTTATACCAGCTTGCACAGAATAGGACAACAGTTTGTCAACTATTGGACATCAGAAGTTTCTGAGAGAAAGGAAACAAACAAGATATGATTGCTCCAGCTCACAGCTGGCAGCAAGGGGAAATAGGTAAAGGTCAGCAAACTCCCTGAGCTGCAGAGACAAACTATATGTCTGGGGAAAGCAAGGCAACTAGAGTTCATAGGATAGAGTGCCCAAGAGAGAAAGCTTCACAAACAACCCAAGAGATCTGCAGAAGTTTCCCCTGAGTATTTGGCAGTATGGGCATAAAAAAACTACCTGAGACTGAAAGAGTTGAGAATAGCACCTATTTCAACCAGCCAGAATAGAAAATCTCATCATTGCTAGGGCATTGGGTAGAGTACTTAGATCCATACTCAGTAGAAGGGGTAACAAACCTGAGATTGAGCACCACTCCAGACCCACCCAACAAACCATAACAGAGAGGACTGATGCACTGGCTATTAAAAGTATTGTCCAAGTCTAATGTTCTACAGCTTCAAACATTTCATGAAAAGACACATTAATTCACAGCACGAACGTTTCTAGCCACTTCCCAGATGCCAGGCGCTAAGCTTGGTGGTTGATTGTACCAAGTGCTGAAGAAGTACAAAGACGATGATGACACTTTCCATATACAGAACGCTGTGCAATGTATCCTGCTCTTCTACAGGCACTATTTCATTGGGATCCAGAAAACTCTGCAAGGTGTGCCTGTCAAGTAGTATTAGCATTGCTATTTTACAGATGGGAAAACTGAGACTGTGAAGGGTAGGGAATTACCAGAGTTCATGGTGAAACCAGGCCTCAAATCCACATTTCCTGAATCCCCTCATCCAGGCTCTTTCCTTAAATCTTTGATCCTTAGAAGGGCTCCATGATCCCCCGATTCCCTGAGAAGGAAGCAGACTGGAGCACCCATTCAGTCCCCACCAAACCCAGAGCCCAGGCTCTCCTCTTGTATTCAGCAGGATCCAGGAAAAGCATCCGATCCTCTTTATTATTATTAATACAATCAGCAGCAGCATCGTTATTACTGTTATTCTTGGACATCAGAGAATTATGAACATCCTCAGAAAAGGCAAGACACATGTTAGCCAGCTGTTCCCCATTATGCCCTCCCTGGGTACACGATACGCCTTTCATGTGCTTAAAATCATAAATAATTTTTAAAGTATGTCGCTCCTATTTTTTATTCCAGGGCTCAAATGTGGTTCTCATAAAGACTTGCTTTGGCCTCATTGTCACAGTCTAAGAGGTTTGCTGAGATTTCTTCTTTTCTTCTTTTTTCCCCTTGTCTCGCTCTGTCTCCCCTTCAGCGGGGCACAGCAGTGTGGTCTGAGGCTTGATTTGTTTTCTTTCTATGTTGGAATCATGTCCCTTCCTGGGATGCAAGGAACCAAGGCTATAGTGATGTCCATCACGAACATATGCACATTACTGTTCCTGTTTTACAGCTAAAGAAACTGAGGCACAGAAAGTTTTACTAACATGCCCAATGTCACACAGACATTTGGAGATCTAATGATCCCCAAAGATCAAGAAAGAGGCATAACAACATAAGATATAAAGAATATAATCTTGATTAACCACAAATCACTTATCTCTAGTGACCTAAGAGAGTCTCTCTCTGCAACTGCTAGGAAAAGTTAGCAGGAAGAACACAGGCCAGGCAGAAAGATGGAGAGTGAGCCCAGCTGTGTGCCCCCACAGCCCAATAGACATTAATTCAGATTATCTGTCCCTTTGAATTTATTTGTGCTTTCCTCTGCCCCTCCAATCACGGGATAACGGAGGGTTAACCTGTTATTTTCACAGCATCTCACTTATTTTGAGAGCCTGAAGATTACTACCACACCCACCTACTCACGTTTAATGTCAAAAGGTTCAGATACACAGAGAAATCAATAGTGTGTGGAAGGTGGCAGCACAATCCACTAGCTAGCTAGACAGGGGTGGGAGTTTGTGAACTAGAGAAGTTATAAAGAAGAGAAGCTAAAAATGCAGCAGAATTTGTGCACTATTGTCCCCACTGTTGCCTGAAAATGCAGAGAAAGGGATGCACACTCACATGCAAGCACACACAGAACTGGACCAGAAAGGTTCCATGCATAAGCACATTGACCCTTGAGAGGGAATGTTAAGCCATTCACCAATCAAAATGCAAACAGCACCAAGAGCTGCTAAGTTCAGCGGCATTCCAGACCCCAAATACAGACACTGCACATATTAAGAACAGGAGCTGCTCAGTATCTTCATCCCAACCTATGCCTATAGGTCAATTTCTTGTCTATAGCAATGCTGAATGTAGGCAGTAATATATTTACAAAATGCACATTTTTCAATGTCTAACTCTGTACTCATTTACGGTTTTTAATTCTGTTTCAGTATGTCTTGTATACATGAATGAATGTTTGCTGACTTTTAAAATGTGGGATAAAATCCAAACAATTTACACGGCTGACTACACTCCTACAAGTTGTGCCTTCTGCCTCCACCACAGTTTCAGCCTCTCTGCCCACAGCCTCTGTGCCGCACGCACACTGGTACACGGGCCTCCTCCCAGTTCTCTACACAGACCAGGGTTTTCTCACTTTTGGCTGCATGACAGATCCTTTCCTTTTCTGGGAACGTTCACTGTCCTCCCCACCTGGAAAACTCCTACCCAATCCTCAAATCTCAGCTCAAATGACACCATCCTTTACTCTGCCTCCCACCACCATCTAAATTAGTTCCTCCAGTTGGCTCTCTGTTCACCCCCTTCTTTTACTTCTACGGGTGCCTCCCAGCTCACAACCAACTAACTTCTGAATCCTCAACACACCAAAGCCACATGGAACCAGGGTCAGCTGTAGTCACCACTGAATCACCAGCCCTCAGCAAAGTATCTCATGCATCGTTTATAGTCAATAAATATTCATTGGGTGGATGGATGAATGGATAGATTGAAAATGTGAATCTCCAAATGGTTAGGAAGCCTTATACATAACCAAGTCACACTCCGGGTACAATTAGACTCTTCCTACATGTTCTTTGGTAACCAAAAAAAAAAAACTATTGAGGACCCAAATTAGGGATGGCTATTATGGGACATATACACACTAGGCTACCATTGCCCGCTTGCAGCAACCCTAAGGGATCACAGCATTCTTTCCTAATGCTCTTGGATAGAGGCTCAGAACCCATCTCAGCATCACCCTCCAGCAAGCCACCAACAGTGGATTAGGTCTGCTGTGTGTAATCCATTTTTCATTCATTAACAAATACTGATTTTGTGCTTGGTCTATACCAAGCCCTATTCTAGGTGTTGCCAATGCAGCCAAACAAAATCCCTGCCCTCATGGAGCTACCAATGTAGTGAGGATATAGACAACAAAGACACAAACATGTGACTCAGTACCTGGTAGCTGAGAAAAAATAAAAAGAGGGTAGCATGATGAAATGGAGAGTGGCAGGGTGGACTCACACAGGATGGTTGAGAGGCCTGTCTGAGGAGGAGACATTTCAGCTGAGGCCCCGGTGAAGGGGTTGGTTCTGTGGGTATCTGGAGAAGGTCTCAGGCAGGAGGAAGGACAAGCAAAATGGTTCTACCATGAAAACATGCTTGGCTTTCTAAAGGAACAGCAAGGAGGCCAGTGTAGCTGGTGCAGAGTAAGCAGGCAGGGGAGTGTTGGGAAATCAATTTCTGAATCACAGTCTCTGACTGTCATTTCTGGCTTCTCTCTGACTAATAGTCCTTTAACACCCACAGGTTGGACCTTGCCCCAGCCATGGACAGATTTTGTCAATGTTTCCATCAGGCTTCTGCACCCAGTTCCCCCTTCTTGGGCTCTGTGAAGAGGGAAACACCAGCCACTCTGGGTGGGGGGAGGTGGGTTCAGGATTGCTAATTTGTAATATGTGCTGATTTCTATGGTATAAATGTAGTAGCCTTACTCCCTTATCCACAGGGGATATGTTCCAAGACTCCCAATGGATGTCTGAAACCACGGAGAGTACCAAACCCTATGTATACTATGTTTTGTCTATATACCAATGGTAAAATTTAATTTATGTTAGGCACTGTAAGAGATTAACAACAATAATCATAAAATAGAACAATTTTAACAAAATACTTTAATAAAAGTCATGTGAATATGCTCCCTCTTCCTCTCTTTCTCTCTTTTTCTCGTACACATGGGCATGCACACACACAATTTTATCATAATGATAACCAAAAAGGCTAAGTGATTGATGGGCAGGAAGTATATACAGCCTGGAGCACAGGACAAAGATATGATTAGTGTCCCAGGTTTGATGCATAAGACGGTGTGAGATTTCATCATGCTACCCAGAACAACGTGCAATTGTTATTGACTGTGGGTAACTGAAACTACGGAAAGTTGAACTGTGGGTAGGGGGGACTGCTATATGCCCATTGTACTCATTTCAAACTATCAATGGTATAACAACCAGCTCTCAAAATTCCTGAAAATGTAACATTCCTATCTCGAGAGCCATTATGAGCCAGGACATTACTGACATCAGTTCTTACTGGGTAAGGAGAATTCGATCCATGAGCCCAAGTGCCAGAAGCTGACTGCCTCTCTGCATCTCCCCTTCTGGTAGCCCTTTCTCACACACCCAAAGGGGCATCCACAGCCAAGCTGGACAATTGTGGGGACCAACCCCATGTCCCAGTTACTCATGATGCTCCAGGTTTACAATGTGTCCTGGCATAGTTATCAATAGCTCTTCCATTTCCAAAGCACCCCACTTTGGATGATAAATTCAGTGGTCAGGCTACCCACTGCCCCTTGCCCTTAGCCCCACCAGCCCAGGGTCCAATATCTGGGTCCCAGATACCCACAGCCTGGCCTGTGCTAACCCAGTTCAGACAGACATGAGAGTGAGGATGTGAAAAAGAAAACTACTTCTATTTCAATATATTTTAAACCATGAGTCTAAAAACAACTTAATAAAAAATTCAAATTCACTTTCCATTACATTTTCAGCTTCTCTGTTTCCAGCTTTACTGTGATGGAAATGCCATTACATTTTCGTATGCTCAGCTTCACTGTGGTCTTCCCAGGCCTGGCTGCACATCTAGATCATGGTCATGTGCCATCTCAGGTTCCTTATTCAAACCGCAGCACGTAGGTGGCACCAGTTACTTTTTCTGATTTTTTAAGATGAGAGGGATTACAGAGAACAAACAAAAAAAAAAAGAATAAAAATTCAAAGTATTCTGCACTCTTTCCAGCCGATTTAAATAGCAATCAAAGAGCATGCACCAAAAAGCCCATAAAGATATCAAATATAAACCCTACCCTCTCAGCTGTGCCTCTATTAAAAACAAATGCTTGGGAACAGGCAGTGACAATAGGGGAAAGGCCCCACCTACAGCCAGCCTTATGGAAACAGCAACACTTCTGGTTCGTTTCAAAAATTATTGATGATAACAATAAAAGGAATCTGGTGTGGAAGGAACTTTGAAGACTTAGTGCACAGTGACCCTCTGCCCAGGACCCAGGATCTGCAAGTTCTCCATCCTTAATAGAACTGATGGAATTTCTCCTGCTTCTTACTTTCTGGTCACCAAGGACAATTCATAAAACTGTCAAAATAGCCCTGAATCACTACCTGATAAAAGAAGGAGTTGGTCAGGGTGAGGAGGGAAAGGAGTGTCTCTTCTGTTTGTGAATTTTGCATGGAGCTGAAACCCCTGCTAGTATGTGAAGGATCACAGCCACAAAAAGATTCTACGGCTGGGGAAACAAGAATTTTTTGGCATCAATCAGTTGATCACTGTACTAATTTATTGAGCATTTATTATTTATAGAATACCATACTAGAGTTTACAAGGAATACACAGGTAACATAAACTATAGTTTCTACTCTTGGAGGATTATGGTAGATTTGAAGATATGAGAGTAAAGCACCCAATAAATAAAAACTAACAGGTAGGAAAAATACAGTCTGTAGGTAAAGGTGACATCAGTCCAGTTACATGAACAAAGAAGGGTCTATGAAGGAAGTGATATTTAGGCTTTTTGATTGTTTGTTGTCTATCTGGGGAGGGTAGGAAGATCACTCTAGGACCAGAAGCAAATATTTAATGCATTTGCAAAGGTCCAGCCCCTGGAAGTAACAGTAAAGTACTCTCATTTTGATCAGAGTCTAACAGAGCTCATGTAGGCTCCACAGTAATGTGTAGTTTAGAAAAGAGCAGTCCAGCGTATGCTCAGTGATGTGACCAGGCTCACTGTTTAAAGGACAGCCCCACATGAGAAACAGGCACCCACAGGCTCAGTGCACTACCTCATTTAAAGCACAACTTTGAAGAGGTGGCGGATATAGGACATGTTTGCTCTTAGATAGTTGAACACCATCAGAGTGAATGACCTTAAATGTTATCCCTCCCCAGTTCCCTCCACTGATATCAATAACAGGGAAAGAATAAACAAATTCACAAATTGTCATTTGGTTTTCATATAGATAACACATTTTACAGCTATTACAGATAATTTAAGATCTAAGTTCCTTATTTTATAGATGAGAAAGCTATAATCCAGAGCTGTTAAATAATGTAATGAGCTAGTTTGTGGCATTAAAAAAAAATTAAGTGTGTGACCTCTCCAAGTCCGAGATTACTTAATTTAGGATGAGAACTTCCAAAGTATGTTCTGTAGACTACTGGTTCCCAGGACACCTGTTAATATACCCAATTAGTACCATATCAGTGTTCATACCATTTTCTTTACTGCAAGGCTTTTCAGAACTTTTAATTGGTCAGATAAGTTGTAATAATTAAGAGTTTTCTAGAGTTTACAAGATTATGGAATTTGGGGGGGGGTTGTTAAAACAAAACACTTTTACTCTACTTTGAGAAATGTTGTTCAGACTATGCCACCTCAAGCCCCAGTTATGGATTCTTAGGTAAAGTGAGAGGGTAGAAGCATGACTTTGGAGCCACACAAATGTCCTTGAGTCCTGAATCTAACCCCTCCATGCTGTATGGCCTTAAGTAAGTTTATTAACCTATATGAGCCTCAATTTCCTCATCTATAAAATGGGCTAAGGCTAGTAACTACCTCATATTGCCATTGTGAGGATATGGCAACAAGAGATGCTACAATCCTGGCCAGGCCGAGTCCTTGAAGCAGGGTGGACACCATGAGCTAGGGGGAGGCTCTTCCTGTGGAACTTTTGCAAAAGCCATGGTTACCAAATCAGAATTTCGAGAGAGGCAGTATTACACATCTGAGAATGACTTCCAATAATTGACAAAGCTTAATGGAATTAATATTTTCCTCCTAAGGGGCCATTGAGGCTAACTAAAATGTAATTTCTTTGCTTTTTAACTGGGATTATATTGGTTCAGCAAGGCACCATCAATTTTCTCACACTGTTCAGAAAATTCTTAGTGGTAGTTATATGTGTTTTCAATTAATGAAAAATGAAGATGAATTATTCCTTAATAAATTCAATTTAGTAGATTAAACTGTTTCAAAACATGGATTTCGTGGAGATAATGAAAGTGTGATTGGTACTTCTGCTCTAACCTTTATCTTTGAATCAAGGTAGCTCATCAGAAATTTACCTATATTATTTATAATACAACCCTCTCTGAACTACAGTTCAACATTGACATCCTCAGATTTTATCCAGAACCAACTAAGAAAAGTTATACAAAGAACACTCCAGAATCTTATATGAACTCATTACTGAAAATATGCCCCTTATATTATTCACTAGAGGCCCAGTGCACGAAATTCATGCATGGGGGGGGGGTGTCCTTCAGGCCAGCCTGCTCCCTCTCCAATCTGGGAGCTTTTGAGGGTTGTCCATCTGCCCCTTTAAGCCCGACCTTTCATAATACAGGACTGCTGGCTCTCAACTGCTCACCTGCCTGCATTCCTGATTGCCCCTAACCACTTCTGCCTGCCAGCCTGATCACCCTCTATCCACTCCCCTGCCAGCCTGATTGATCCCTAACTGCTCCCCTGCCAGCCTGTTTGCCCCTAACTGCCCTCCCCTGCAGGCCTGGTTCCCCCCCATCTGCCCTTCCCTGCAGGCCCAGTCAACCGCAACTTCCCTCTTCTGCCAGTCTAGTCATCCTTAACTGCCCGCCCCTGCAGCTTGATTGCCCCCAACTGCCCTCCCTTGCAGGCCTGGTCCCTGCCAACTGCCCTCCCCTGCTGGCCATCATGTAGTGGTCGTCTTGTGTCCACATGGGAGCAGGATCTTTTGACCACATGGGGGCAGTCATCTTGTGTGTTGGAGGGATGGTCAATCTGCATATTACTCTTTTATTAGCTAGGATAGAGGCCTGGTGCACAGGTGGGAGCCAGCTGGTCTGCCCTGAAGGATGTTTCAGATCAGGGTGGAGGTTCCTTTGGGGCATGGGGTGGCCTGGGCAAGGGGCCTGTGGTGGTTTGCAGGACAGCTACTGCCTGGCGACCCAAGCAGAAGCCCTGGTATCTGGGATTTATTTATCTTCTATAATTGAAACTTTGTAGCCTGGAGCCAGAGCCAAGCTTTCTGCTTGCACAGCCATTGAAACTTTTTTGCCTTAAGCAGAGGCCTGGACGGGCCAGGGTGTTCGGAAAGCTTGGCTTTCTCCATCACCAGCAGCAATCCAAGCCTCCCTCCTGCTCTCTCTGTGGCCGTAGCCAGTTTGGTTGGGTTAATTTGCATACTCATTCTGATTGGCTGGTGGGCGTGTCTAGTGGGCATGGCTTGTGAGTGTAGTAGATTAATTTGGTACGGTCAATTTGCATATTACTCTTTTATTAGATAGGATGACTTTTAGCTAACAATTGTGTTTTAACAGCAGGACAAAGTTTGCCTCCTCTGACAAGACAGAGCAGGATGGATACATAAGCCACAGTCCTTTTTGCCTTGGCTACCTGGAAACTCAGAATGAAAAATTGTCTCACTTGTATTAACTACCCTGGTTTTCTATTTCAATTACCATTATTTCTCTATACCTCCCTACTTCCCCTTCAATTACATACTTCTTTTTTATGTGTCCTTCTTTTAAATGCTCCATTTGTGTTTATGCTTTTGGTTATACTCCATCTCAAGTCCTGTTTGGGGAAATAGGCTAAGATATGAATCAAATAACCCCAGATTCATGGGGGCAGAGCCAGCAGTAGAACTTGAGGTCTCCACTTGTCACACCTGCAATCTATCCTTTGAAATGGGTGCCTTCAAGCTGTCTCTCCTATGCTGTGCGGCCTGCTGACTTTCCCAGTGACTGCATCACAGGCCATGCACATGGAGCCATTATGTTTGCGGACACCCCAAGGACCCATGCTATAGGAAACAGAATTCCCCTGGCACTGAGCCCAAAGGCCATCTGCTCCTGCCTCTCCACTGATTCCGTGTCTGGACTTCTGGCTTCCTCGGCAGATTTAAGGGACTGGGCCTGTTTTCCCCACAACACTAGAGATGTTGGCTGTGAAGGGAAATAGCAGGAAGTAGTAGCCCAGCTCTGGTGCCAACTGTGCTGCCCGACATACATTGCATATGAACAATAATACCAGCAACAGTACTAATAGCAGTTACTTTGTGTTGCATGTGCCTCTATGCTAGGCATCCTAAATATATCGTCACTGCTCCTTACAACCACCCTCACTGACATTTATTATTCCCAGTTTGGAGATGAGGGGTGTTCTGAGTCTACTTTCCTACAAAGGTATGGCCTGCTCGAAGTTAATGGCATCTGCTTGCATGGGAAGGACTTAAAAGCTAATGTCCTCACAGGCTCCTGGGAACAGCTGCATGACCCCTGCGATATTACTCACTCTATTAATAATAGCGACAAAAACTTTGCCAGATTGAATAAAAGTGATTTTCCCCCTTTGCAGGCATGTCACTTCTTCTTAGTTTAGTGGCTTAATTAACATGATTTCATTGATAAGAATAGACTTGGTTATTCTCCCTCGCCCATCCCTGGCCTTGTCTCTGCTGCACTTGGAGCGTAAGTGAATGTAAGAGGTGAGAAAGAGGGGGAACCATTCATACAGATGAAAGTGAATGAGAAATAAACATAGACATTGACCACAGTCTAGAAAGGCCACCTTGGTAATAAGCAGAGATGAGAAAGCAACCATTTCAAACCTTCCCAGGCTCCTCGGGGCCAAAGGCCAGGCCTTCCCACCCTCTTTCTGTACATGAATGAGTGTCCCTCACAAAATGCTGGCTCTCTTGTTGTTGTTTTTGGAAAACAAATGCTTCCTTCCAAGGTTCCCCCTCCCAATTAATATCTGTGCTCAGGACTCCGAGTCCCTGAACACATCACTATAGATTTGTCCAGGTTTGAGATCTCGATTTTGTGATTTCCTCCCCATCTTCCTGGTCTCTCCAGAGCCCACTGAGTTATGACACAAACTTCCACTAGCCTGGAGGATGCTTAGATGACCCCATACCATGCTTCAGACTTCTTCCACATTTCCCCTGCCACTAGGATGTGGCTCTCTGCAGATGTAGTTTACTCTCATTGCAGTCACTTTTCAGACCCATTTAAAAATGAGAAGAGTGCCCCTGGACCCAACACTGACCCTCCACAGACTTCCCTGTCTCATCCTCCCCTCCATGTTCATTTCTCATCTCAGGAACTAGGTTTAATCCCCACCCCAACCTCACCCTGGGATCAGATTCAGATTAACTTTTTAAAACATAGGCATTCTCCTTCACATAACAAGTTATGTTCCAGTCTCCTAGTTATGACACCCCTTATAAGGTCAACAACAAGCTACGAATACAAATATCAGGGTCATGTGACTGAACCGATAGAAGGATGCCAGAACAGTCCACCTGTGTCACATCTGCGGCTTAGAAACTTTGGAAGAAGTCTATTCTTATACCTGGAGCCTTGCAGGAGCCACCATCTGGCTTTATTCCCCTGACTTCCTGGTTCACCATTTTTCCATGCAGAATCTGTCCTGTGCTAAAGAGTCACTGTTTGACACACCATCTAACTAGTGTTTTAATTCTGGGCATGTGCATTCTTCCTGTTGTGCCTTTGACTAAAAGCTCTCTGAGTACATGGATTATTTCTGTGCCTTTCAGGGTCTCTCCAAAGACTCTCCTACTATAAGAGTTTCATCAGTGTTGGGTGCCTATTGGGTCAGGAGGGACATTGATTGGGAGACTAGGAATTGAGAATATATATAAAAAGACTTGAGAATACAGACATAATAACAAATTCCTGTACTTCCATATCACTGATTAAGAATTGGATTCTTACAAAGCCCCTTCTAAGAAAAAGAGGGCAGGTATTGTAACACCCACATCACATGTGAAGAAACTGAGGCTCTGAAAGATGAAGTAACATCCCCAAATCACATAGCAAATAAGTGCAGAACCAAGGCTTAAAGTCTGGTCTTCTGAGGATTGTCTAGTGCAGTGTCTCCCAAAATTGAAAAGAAGAGGAGTGAAAAATAACCAAATTGCTCATCAATGCATGAATGGCTAAAAACGATGTGTATATTCACAATGGAATAGTATTCAGCCATGAAAATGAAGGGCAAAAATAAAAAAGGAGGTAAACTCAGAGGTGACTATAATATGTCCTTGTCCTAATTATCCTTTCTACAAATTCAAGTGCAAGTACCATCTAAACTATAGATGGGAAGTTTCAATAGGATAAATGTTTGGGGGTATATAAACTCTGAGGGCAGATATGTTCTCAAAGGTATGAGCTTGTAAAAAGACAAGCAGAGACCAGAGGGATCAGAGGTTGGGACTGAGTCTGGGAATAAGGAAAAAAAGAAAGTGGTAGAAAATAAGAGGTGTGATAGGGTGTTCCAAGTACAGAGAGGTAAAGTAGGAAAAGGCATCAGAAGAGAGGTTGGAGAGAAAAGAAGAAAAGGAAAAGCATATGAGTAAAAGAAAGATGGGAAGAACAGCAAAGAGGAAAGAGAGGCAAAGAGAAAAAAATGAAGAAGGATATACACTTTTTCTATGTCTCTAGGATTCCTGCTAAAAGGATTATTCTGGGGACAGAAGCAGTAGCATGGGTATTAGTTTTGCTCACCTTCTTTCCGTGGGTCAGCCAGCAAAGATAAAAACATAGGAAGCAAGATACAAATAAAACGAGATTAACAGAACATTATTCAGATAAATCAGAGAAAGGAAAAGAAAAATATATATTGAAGTTAGAAGAAAGGGAAGAAAAAGGGATTGGTCATGTTAGGACACCAGCGGAGGTAAGCAGAAGCCTCTACCTAAGACTAAGGCTTAGGTCATGTTGCCAGCAGACTGGGAGGACATCAGTGAAGGAGGAGCAGAGATCTAGAACAAAGATGACACATCACATTTGAGGACAGCAGTAAAAGGAGTGAAAGGTTTAAAACTGGGAAACAACTAAGGGGGGGAAGATCACAATGTGATCCTTATGAAACCAAGACTTTCAGGCATGTGACCCCAAAACATTGACCTTTTATTAGCAAAAGTTTGTAGCTAATATTCATGTCTATGTTTGTACCTTGTTAAATAGTCATGTGTCCACCTGCCATGGAGGTATTATCCATCTTAATAAACCTGTAAAAACAGAACCCCCAGGCTTTATCCTTCTTGAATAGGGGATTCATAATGGCATTCCACATGGTGGTAGTTGATGAGTGATTTTTTCTTTTCCTTTTGTTTTCTTTTGTGTGTGTTTTTTATAAGTGATTTTTGATGGGAATGGTAAATCTGTTTATAGTGAAGATGTAAACATAGCTAATAATGCTAATCAGAATAATTTTGCTGACTACAAGGATGCTAATGATAGTAGAGATGGTGATATAGGCAGGTAATAACAGTAGTATAGAAAGCAACAAATATTGGGAGGGTGGAAATTATGGTAGTTAGAATGATGAAAATAGTCTGTGCTAAGCTTGGTCACCACTTGTGAAATGACACTGTGTGTGTGTGTGTGTGTGTGTGTGTGTGTGACAAAGTTACAGAGACAAAGACAAGAGAAACAGAGACAGATAAGGAGATAGATTACCCATTGATCACTCATGGTTAAACTAGATTACCGTCTGCCCCAGGACCCTTCCTAGAGCCATCTCAAATGGTCAAAGCCAATGACCACCCATTTCCCCTAAAATGCCTAATTTAAAAAAAAGGAATGGTGAATCTGTGGCCACATGTCCTTTCTTTTTGGAGGTGTGAGGTGTTTGCTGGATTTTGTTTTATAAGAAGACTGTAACCTAGGAATTCCCTAAGAAGGTTTAGAATTATACGTAGACTATACAACTAAAATGGACCTTAAAAATCACCTAAACTGCGTGGCGCTCAACCCAGATATGAATGACAACCTCCTAGGGATATTTTTCACAACACTGACACCAGAACCGCATTCTACACCAACCAACAAAACCAAAATCACAAGATGAGACATTGATATGAATACTTTGAAAGTATTCCCAGACAATTTTGAATAACTCTTCTGATTAAGAATCTTCTGTTTTATAGAAGAGATGAGCCAAGCCCACCACACACAATACTTAATGGCAGAGTCACAACCAGAATATTCATAGCACATTTGGTGCGATTTTCCCTGCATGCTACTGACCCAATCATCATGAGTTGCTGTCTCTTCTCATTGTTACATTCACTTTGAAAAAAGAAATGTCTGGCTGTGTTGGGACCCCAAGAAGAGGAAGAAAGAAGAAATCAAGAAGCTAGGTCAGGGTAAGGTCTGGTTTCTCATGGAGCCCATTTCAGGTAGAGCTCTGAGGTAAAAGGATCTCTAAACCCATCCCTGTTTTCCCCCAACTCTTTGCCTATCCCACCACACCATTCCCAATACTTAGGGTCCTTGGGGAAGTAAGTGTGACTTCACCTCCACAAAACCCATGTCTCACATAACCCTGTTCCCCAATTATTCACATTCATCCAGCCCTCAGAGGGCCCTTAAACTCAGAAGAAACATGTTCATACTTTCTTGGTGGGAACTTTGATCTTCAAGAATTCTGCTTCTCTGGCCAGCACCTGCCATGGGGCATGTATCCGGACAAAGATGGATCCTTGGCTTTTATTCTGTAAGATACAATGAAAGAAGAAATAGAAACACTTGTAAGGACATAGCTTAAATTTCTGGTTCCCCAAACTAGAAGCCACAACCTGGTGTTTCTTCAGTTTCTGATTTTTGTTCTCTTTAAATTTCACCAGGGGCTAGTCTCCTCCTACCCATACCATTCTGTTTCAGAAAAGTTCTCATCAAAGCCCATAGGGCAGTGTTAGTGTAGTCCCTGGGGTTTGGTGGCTTCAAGGGGAAAGTTAAAATCACTGTGTGCAGAGATTTGAGATATAAGAAATTATGATTTTCAGAAAAATTCTATTAATTCTCAATAGTAGTTATGTGTTTTACTTCTGCCAGCATTTGGTGAATAGCCCGCAATTTGTCTACATGCACCTTCTCAGTGTTTGTTGTTAAGTTTGTATTTTTGATCTTCTATTGTGCTGTGTCATAGCCCCAAATCACAAAAGGGGTTCACCCATGCCAAACAGTAATTACAGAAATAATAATGTGAATAGTATAATTCCAAATAGTATTATAAATATAAATCATGACCAGGGCTCAACTGTGAATATATGTTCCAGCTCAAGTGATTCTGTGAGTATATTGATTTCACCCAAAAATGAAAATTAAATGAAAGGGTGAGTGTTTGAAAATTAGGTCTTAATGACTCAACAATCCGTTTGGCCCTGGTCGCAGTGTCTGTTATAAAACCTGGTCAGATTACGACATGAAACATCAGTTTCCACTTATCTTCAAATAAAACCTCAAATGTTTTCATAATAAGCACACACAGGGGAAAAAAAACTTTTTAAGACATAAATTCAATTAATTTTGTCACCAAAAAATGAAAGAGACCAGAACAAGTAGGAAATAGGCAAAAGCTCCATCATTTATGAGAAGCATCTAAGACTACCTACAAAATTAATCACAAACATTATGCCCATGGAGTAAGTAGAACAAAATGATAGCAAAATTCCTTCATCAAATGATTGTTGAAAACCACCTAAAACCTGTGCCCCATAGTGGGGAGATCGTGGTGTGCTGGCCAACATGCCATTCAGATAAAGTCTCTGAGGGGCAGAGTAGGAACTGGGGAACTAGCAAGCATGCTCTCCAGAGACACCTATTTGCAGCATCTTGTTCCATTTATCCCCTGAAAACCCATGCTCCAGGAGAAAGGAGGCTTTATTAAATTATTGTGTGTCTTGTGAAGCAGGATGCATGGAGACCAGTACTGAAGAGGCACCAACTCCATGTGCAGCAAAGATGTCATTACTCACATAAAAGTAGTTGTCCCTTTAGAAAACCATCCCCCAGTTTCATTCAGAGAAGCCAGTTGGTGGTCAATAGCTTATCCTCTGGTCTTGGTTTGGTGGTGAAGATAGTATTGTGTGCCAGGAAGGAAGGAGAACCTTCCAGTGTGCCAAGCAGCAAAGAAAGTGACAAGAAAATTGTTCTCCCCACTGAAGGACATTGACTATGATGGTGCTTGCATATGAAATGATAAGTACAATAAAAAGATATGTTATGATGAAAATGAAGATTATGGCCGAAACCAGTTTGGCTCAATGGATAGAGTGTCGGCCTGGGGACTGAAAGGTCCCAGGATCGATTCCAGTCAAGGGCATGTACATTGGTTGCGAGTACATCCCCAGTAGGAGGTTTGCAGGAGGCTGCTGATCGATGTCTCTCTCTCATCGATGTTTCTGGCTTTCTATCCTTTTCCCTTCCTCTCTGTGAAAAAAATCAATGAAAAAAAAGACATTGAGAAAATGAAGACTATGTCTTTGATTTTAAATGGTGGCTCTGCCATATATTCAGTAATTCATATATTCAGTAATTCAAACATCTATCCTCACTTTGTGAATAAAAGCTGATAATTTATAAGGGAGAAGAATAAATAAGAAACCTAGATTTTGCAAGAATATTGAATTATGAAATGAAAGTCTGGGATAGTCCAGAGTGGAAATTACCTGAAAAGAATCATAATAATCGTGATGCTTATTTACTGAGTGTATGTCACATGTCAGACAGAGGTGGGTATTTATGTGCTTCAGCTCGCATGTTCACAGTCCTCAGATGAAATATTCAACCTTCCAGCCAAGTGGACACAGTTATGACAGAACACTGGACATAGCCTTCAGTGAGAAATTTCCCCAATTTTTATATCCATATATGATTACAATGTCCATAGCTACTGAACAGAGTTTTCTTTTTTGTGTGTGAGTTTATTTTTTTTAATTTAATAAATCTTTATTGTTCAGATTATTACAATTATTCTTCTTTTTTTCCACCCTGTTTCTACCCTACCCTACCTTCTGCCCTTACCTCGCCCCCCACTGTCCTCATCCATAAGTGTATGATTTTTCTCCAGTCTCTTCCCACATCCCCACACCCCTTTCCTCCTGAGAATTGTCAGTCCACTCCCTTTATATGCCCCTATTCACCAGTTTATTCTGTTCATCAGATTTTTTTACTTACTTGATTTTTAGATTCACTTGTTGATAGATTTGTATTTGTTGTTCATAATTTTTATCTTTACCTTTTTCTTCTTCTTCTTAAAGAATACCTTTCAGCATTTCATACAATACTGGTTTGGTGTTGATGAACTCCTTTAGCTTTTTCTTATCTGTGAAGCTCTTCATCTGTCCTTCAATTCTGAATGATAGCTTTGCTGGGTAGAGTAATCTTGGTTGTAGGTTCTTGCTATTCATCACTTTGAATATCTCTTGCCACTCCCATCTGGCCTGCACAATTTTTGTTGAGAAATCAACTGACAGTTGTATGGGTGCTCCCTTGTAGGTAACTAACTATTTTTCTCTTGCTGCTTTTAATATTCTCTCTTTGTCTTTTGCTCTTGGCATTTTAATTATAATGTGTCTTGGTGTGGTCCTCTTTGGATTCCTTTTGTTTGGGGTTCTGTGCACCTCCTGGATTTATAAGTCTATTTTGCCAGGTGGGGGAAGTTTTCTGTCACTATTTCTTCAAATAGGTTTTCAGCATCTTGCTCTCTCTCTTCTTCTGGAAACCCCATAATTTGGATGTTCGTATGCTTGAAGTTGTCCCAGAGGCTCTTACACTAGCTTTATATTTTTGGATTCCTTTTTCTTTTTGCTTTCCCAGTGGAGTGTTTTTTGCTTCTTTGTATTTCAAATCTTTGATTTGATTCTTGCAATCCTCTACTCTGCTATTAATTCTCAGTATAATATTTTTTTATTTCAGTCAGTGTATGCTTAATTTCTAGTTAGTCTTTTTTCATATCCTCAAGGATCTCGCTATATTTATTGGCCTTTTCTAGAAAATTCTTCAAAAACCTTGTAACAGTGGTTTTGAACTCTATATCCAATCATTTGCTTTCCTCAATTTCTTTCATTTGTGATCTGTTTCTTTGTCTCCACGTTTTGGCTGCTTCCCTGAGTTGACAGAGTGGCTTTGTGTGCTAGGTGTCCTATAGGGCCTAGTGGATCAATCTCCCCAGTTATCTGAAGCAGAAACTCTTGGTGTGCCCCTATGTGGGCTGTGTGCACAGTCTTGTTGTAGTTAAGCCTTGATTTGTTGTTGGTATCACTGAGAGGAATTGACCTCCAGGCCAATTGGCTGTGAAGATCTCAGTTGTGTCTATGCTGGAAAAACATCTTTGCTAGAGACACCCTTATGAAACAAGACTTGCAAAAGCCTCTGTGCTCAGCTTGGATGGGGCAGAGTCTCAGGCAGAACAGAGAGCACTGGTTTCTCATCAGCCCTGCCCTAATAGGCCCCTATGTCTCAGTGTCCCATGGTAATTGCTGCTAGCTGTCCTTGAGTTCTGCCTGCTGCCAGACAGTTGAGTTTCTCCCTGAATGAGTCTGGGTTCCCAGAGTCTTGCCCAGAACTAGAGTTCAGTGCAGTCAGGAGCTTTGGTCTCCTTCCTGCTTGAGAACACCAGCCTCATAGTCAGTTTCCTGCCCTCTCTGTGTGCACCTCGGTACCTCTGCCTTCCATAGTTACTCTGAGTCTCAGTATGCTTTTCTCTTTCCTGACAGTCCATTTTCACCCTGTATGAGTCTGGGTCCCCAGAGTCTCACCCAGAACTTGAGTTCACCACAGTCAGGAGCTTTTGTCTCCCTCCCGCTTGAGAAAGCCAGCTGTGCACTCAGTTGCCAGTCCTCTCTACACGCATCTCAGTAACTCTGCCTCCTGCAGCTCCTCTGAGTCTCAGTATGCTTTTCTCTTTCCTTCTAGTTGTAGAATTTCCACTCAGTCAGCTTTCCTGTGGTTCTGGATGATGTTTGTTTTGTCTTTTAGTTGTAGTTTTGAAATTGTTGTGTGAGGCAGCAGTTTAGGTGTTTACCTATGCCACCATCTTGGTTTCTCCTGAGAAACCAAGAGTTTTCATTCACTTGTTGATACTTCTAATTGCAATGTAAGTTTTTCTAATTTAGTGAAAATAATAAGAAGAAAGGAAACCATCTGTGAAGCTGGTCTACAACCCAGCTCTCCATTAGGGGGACATTAGTTGCCTCTAGCAAAGCATTCTTCCTCTCCAGTCTCCTCAAATGGAACTTGTTTCAAGTAAAAATAAAAGCTAGAATGCAATTTTGTGGTGCTAACATGTAGTCATCATGTTCCTTTTTATGCCATTCCATATTGTTACCTTCTCATAAAAAGAAAAACATGAAAGCTGATGTGAAATATTAGCTGGTGTGACTGGCTATGTCTCCTGAAGAAAAACAAAATCCCTGAGCAGAACTTCCTCTCCATTTTTCTAAAATGCAACTTGTTTCAAGTGAAAATGAAAGCTAGAATCCAATTATGTGATGCTAACATCTAGTCATCATGCGCCTTTTATGTCACGCAATATTATTACCTTCTCATAAAATGAAAAACATGAGACCTGATGTGAAATATTAGCTGGTGTGACTGGCTGTCTCCTGAAGAAAAACAAAACAAAAAC